>WTXL01000017.1:0-373838 GCA_022376525.1 Russula vinacea | reverse complement strand
GATGAAGGGAATGAGGAGGAGTGGGTAAGCGATGAGGAGGATGAGGAAGCAAGGAACGCGGTGGATCGAGTGCTAGATAAGTACAGGAAAGCGAAGGTGTTGGAGAACGCGAGCGAAGACTTCGATGAGAGGTACGAGCAAGTGGTGAAAGAGAAGATGGATGAGTGGAAGCGTTCGTATTATATGGTGCGTCTGAGCCTTATAAGGCTAGGGTTGTCTCTGACTCTTTGTTTAGGGCAAGTTGGGGATTAATTATGACGACCCGGAGGAGATGGGCAAACTTGCGTATCGTTATGTGGAGGGATTGCAATGGGTGATGCACTACTACTACAGCGGCGTCGCTTCGTGGAGTTGGTTCTATGATTATCATTATGCGCCCCGGGTATCAGGTACGCCTTATTTTTCCCGTCCAATCTCCAAGCTTGTAACTTTTCTTAGATTTGAAGGGTGTTGGGGAAATGTCTTTCAGTTTCGAGCTTGGCAAACCGTTCAGACCGTTCGAGCAGTTGATGGGTGTTATGCCTGCGGCCAGTAAAGAACTATTGCCCCAAGCTTATCAGGTCAGACGATAACACATACTGCGACTCAGCTTGCTCATGAACGAGAAGGACCTGATGTGGGATCCGAATTCACCCATTCTGGACTTTTACCCTCAGGAGTTCGAGCAGGATCTGAACGGGAAAAAAACAGGAATGGGAGGCTGTGGTGAAAAATCCCCTTCATCAATGAGCAGAGGCTACTCCGCGCTATGCAGGGTGGGTACTACATCGACAGAAACTGCTATTTGTTCACGTTGTTTCTAGCGCGAGAGCACCAGTTGTCAGCCGAGGAAAAACGCCGCAACACGTTTGGTACAAGCTACCAGTTCAAGTACAACCCAGGCGAACCAACAGTTTACCCCTCGTCCCTACCAGGATTCTTCCCAGCGCTGGTCCATTGCACGTGTACCATGGAGCCCTTCGACTTACCTACGCTAGATGGATTGCATTTCGTCCAGGGTCTTTGCGACGGTGTTTTCCTCGGTGCTTCTGCTCTGGCAGGTTTCCCATCCTTGAAAACGCTCCCGTACACCTCGACGCTTGGCCATCACCACGTCAATATCCACGGTTCTGAGAGCCGTAACAAGTCAATTGTGATCCACATTGACAACCCGCATGAATCACAGAAGTCGGAGGACCTCGCGAGCAAGCTCCTTACGACGCGTACATTCGCGGGATGGCCGTTCTTGCAGGAAGCCATGGTTGTCGGCCTATCCGACTCGACGCTCAAGTACGAGAAAGTGAGCATCATGCCCGGCAAGCCGAGTCAGATCGTGTCAAATCCGCATACCCGACAAGGTTCAAGCTTTTGGAAAAGTAAAACGGAAAAAATTGAGGGCTTTTACTCGAGGAAATGTGGCGTCCTGACGGGTGAAATCAAGATTTTGCTTCATGTACGGCCTCTAAAGGGTGCGGATGGCTTGAAATTTTTATGTCCATTTTACGTTCTGATTATATGTTTTAGGATTGAAGCGCCTGGAGAGCGGTGCGCTCGTCAAGGACTATGAGGATGCAAGTAAGGAGTATGAGCTCGCGTTACAACTTGCCGTGCCGCAAGTTGAGTCCGAAGATCCGCGCTACGTTGAGCAAGGGCCACCATCCCTCGCCGAGGAGTTCCCAGAAGGCAGTAAGGTGTTCTTCCTTGGCGAACATGCATACGGTTTCGCTGCTCGTGTTGCCGCGACGACCGTGAATTCTCTGTCCTTTGTTCTCGCCTTTTCACCCTCAGACAAGCTCGAGAACGAGGCGTTGAAAGAGGCAGTCGCTAAAGGGACGTCCACGCCGTACCATCCATCGTTCCAGGTGGCGGAAATGCTCGCGATATCGAAGCGTGCTCTCGCGCGCGTCACATCCAGTTTCATGGTTCTCGTTACCGATGATCAGAAGGTCAACCTTGGGTTAAGCATCAAATTTGAGGGCAAGTCGATGAAGGTGCTCAGTTACTCCACCAAGTACGGAAACGTGTGGCAGTTCAGTGACCTTGCGATTGACCTGATTCGCGACTACAAGGTTCGTAAAACTTACTGATGTACGAGATAAGACGTTAATGTTCCGAGTGCAGGATAAATATCCCGAGGTATTCAGGATACTTGATCGCGGTGGCGATGGTACGCGGTTACCCTTCTCCGCTGAATGCGAATTAAAACCAAGTACAGATATGGCAAAAGCATCGACTATTTTTCCCTCCGAGGATGACCCCGATGCCAAGGCCAAAGAGATACGGGCGTGGCTCGCGACCAAGGGCGTACGCGATTTTGAACCAGTGCCACTGCACTGTGACCAATTGGACAAGGTTCATTCCCGAGTTATCTGAGTATGAGTGGGAAACTGACGATCTCCACAGGGAATAGTCAAAGAGATTGAACAATTGACTGACGAGTTCAATAAAGGGAGATCGCCGTCCAATTACAAGCGCGCAATGGTGAAAAACGTTCCTCGGCGGGCAGTGGTCAAGCCGGAGCACGCAGTTTACAGGTTGCAGAATCAGAGGTTCGACCTCGGCGACCGGGTCGTTATGGTACAAGAGAGTGGCAGTGTGCCGCTAGCTGCAAGGGGTGTCGTGATTGGCCTAAACACAAAGAATATAGATGTCGTCTGGGATGTACCGTTCATCTCGGGGACGACGCTCAACAACCGCTGCTCGCAATACCGAGGATCCACAATTGAGTTCAATGCATGTCTCAACCTAACGAACCGACAATTCACGTCGACCGTCAACTCAAGCGCACAACCACCACCACCACCACCACCACCATCGACGGCGAACGGACAGCCCAGGCAGCGGTTTGGCTTACAGCCTCCTAGCTCGGGTCCAGGGGGCCAACGAATGCAGTCTGGTGCTTGGGGGCCCCGGCCCCACGCGAGGTTTGTTGTTCAAGTTTACACAGTTCTGAAGGAGTCTGATGACAGCTCAGCAGCTCCGGTCCAATACACATCATGACAAATCCCAATCGTGGGCGAGGGGCGCACATGTCAATGGACATACCTCACAGCCTAACGGCGCGGCGCGGAGGCCAGCCCCGGGAACCAGCACAGACGATCAAGACTCAGATACTCCGCGGGGTTGGGGCAGTGGATACCACCACCAGGATCGTAGACCGCCTGTTCCACCGCGAGGCGGATTTAGAGGACGGGCATTTCCGAACCACGGCGGGTTCAGGGGCGCATATCGTGGGCGAGGATACAGTGCGGCACCAGCGCTGTCATCATGAGACGATGTGGAGTTACAGTGGTTATTTCTTGTTTGTTCGGTTAGTATTTTGGTAGTCCTGTGTGTAGTCTTGTGTGTTTTTCCTTATTTCACCGCTCCTTATCTTTCGCTCTTTCGTGTCGCGTTGCCTGTATCAAGTAGACTGTTTTTCCTGAGTCTTACTGTCTCTTGGTCCACTCTGAAAGACTGGCTGGGATGGCAGAGATACATGATCAGTTTGACACCATCTTAATCCTGGATTTTGGGTCGCAGGTCAGTTATGTTGTCGTCCTGGCATACCAATCTTAGCATTTGGGTGCACAGTACAGCCATCTGATCACTCGGAGGTGTCGAGAGCTCAATGTATATGCCGAGCTCATGCCATGTACTCAGAAGATTAAGGACCTCGGATGGAAGCCGAGCGGTGCGCTCTCTTGATCTTTTGACCACAGTCGAACTCCTTATCGCCTTCTTCGCAGGTGTCATCCTCTCTGGCTCCCCGTACTCAGTCTATGACCAAGATTCCCCCCACGTTGATCCCGACGTCTTTGAGCTTGATGTACCGATTCTTGGGATCTGCTTTGGCCTACAGGTGTGTGACTCGATCGCCTCTTGGACTCGGATAAACGGCCTGCCCAGGAAATCGCGTGGAACCTCGGAGGCACGGTTGCAAAGTGCGACCACCGTGAATACGGCTCTGCGCGCATACAGATCAACAAGCTTGGGAGCGACCAATCGTCTGTCGATGCCCTGTTCGAAGGGCTGGGCGACGACATGGAGGTGCGCGCGATGAGTTTATACGTCGATTCGCAGTCCAGCCGCTGATGGTGGGTTTCTAAAGGTGTGGATGTCTCACGGCGATCAGCTCGCTGCGCCACCTCCAGACTTTCATATCATCGGTCATACGAAGTCCGCCCCCTATGCTGCCATAGCGCATAACGCGAAACCGCTTTATGGTATTCAATTTCACCCCGAGGTGACGCACTCCCCGCGCGGGAAGGAGGTCATCTCCCGCTTCGTACGCAATATCTGCGGCTGCAAACCCGACTGGACTATGGTGCATATATATTTATTTATCTATGCGCTGGCCCGTATTGGGGATATGAGCACTTACAATGACGCCCCCATCGTCGTAGGAAGAATTCGTGGGGAAGGAAATTGCTCGCATCCGCGAAATCTGCGGCGAAAGAGGTCGGGTTATAGGTGCCGTCAGCGGCGGTGTCGATAGCACGGTCGCTGCGAAACTGATGCACGAAGCCATTGGCGACAGGTGCGTTCTTCCATGGCGCGCAGCGCGCTCTCGCACCATCGTTTTCTCAAACAACGCCCCTTAGATTCCACGCCATCATGGTCGACAACGGCGTGCTCCGCCGCGACGAGGCGGCGCAGGTGAACGAGAGGCTCAACAAGGACCTCGGCGTGAATCTGACCATCGTCGATGCGTCGGACCTCTTCCTCTCCCGCCTGGAGGGCGTCGAGGACCCGGAGCAGAAGCGCAAGATCATCGGGAACACGTTCATCAACGTGTTCGAGGCGGAGGCCGCCAAGCTCGATTCGGCCGAGGCGGACAAGGGCAAGATCGAGTGGCTGCTCCAGGGAACGCTCTACCCGGACGTGATCGAAAGCATCAGCTTCAAGGGCCCGAGCGCGACGATCAAGACGCACCACAACGTCGGGGGCCTGCTCGAGGACATGCGACTCAAGCTGATCGAACCCCTTCGCGAGCTCTTCAAAGGTCCGGCGTTGTTACACGCATCCGTCTCTGCCTACTGCTAATAAACGCTACCCCAATCCCATTCCCATCACACCTCTCTCTCACACAGACGAGGTACGCGCGCTCGGCCGACTGCTTTCCATCCCTGCGTCTCTCGTGCAGCGCCATCCCTTCCCAGGCCCGGGCCTCGCGATCCGCATCCTAGGTCCAGTGACGCGTGCGCAGGTCCAGATACTGCAGCAAGCGGACGCGATTTACCTTGAGGAGATCCGCGCTGCGGGGCTGTACGAGCGCATCAGTCAGGCGTTCGCGGTGCTGTTGCCTGTGCGAGCCGTCGGCGTCATGGGCGACCGGCGCACGTACGAGCAGGTGATTGCACTCCGCGCAGTGCAGTCAGAGGACTTTATGACCGCCGACTGGTTCGTGTTCCCGCCCGATGTCTTGCGCCGCATCTCGTCCCGCATCACAAACGAGATTGCGGGCATCAATCGCGTCACGTACGACATCACGTCAAAGCCGCCTGGCGTACGTCCGATTCTCTCTTATCTCATTCTTCTCGAAGTGCCTCCTCACCTTCCCGAGACGGGGCGCACTAATCTTAACCATTTCCTGTTATCCAGACTGTCGAGTGGCTCTAAGCTGCGATTGTGCCATAAAGAAATGTGGCGCATTCCGTATTAATGTGTAATTTAGTCGGAGTCGGGCGACGTAAATGAGGGGTGGAGCAAAAAGATGATGTTAAAATACAGTAGAAATTGCGTGCGCGGGTTCGATGCGCTCTAGTCGGAGTCACGGTTGCGTTGTAGAGTGAACAGAGTATGCAATAGCAATTACACCCGAGAGCGGATACCAGAATGCAAAAGAGTGCAAGTGCGATGTCAGAGGCGGTGATGGCCGTGTAGGGGTGGACAACGGGGTCAGCGGGGGTCGAAACTCGACTTACGTCGGAAGTGTATCACGCAGGCGTTCGACGAGCGGGGTACCGTTGAACACTTCCATGAGCACTTCCTTGACGTCTTCAACATACACAAAGCGAATGCCCGTCTTGACGCTCTCCGGCACGTTCTCCTCGATGTCCGCGCGATTCGCCGCAGGCGCCAGGATCGTCTTGATGCCCGCCCGATGCGCCGCCAGTATCTTCTCCTTGAGCCCGCCGACGGGGAGGACCTGACCCACGAGAGAGATCTCACCGGTCATGGCGATGTCAGGACTGATCGGCGTCTTCGTGAAGAGCGAGACGAATGCGGAGAGCAGCGCCGTGCCCGCGCTCGGGCCCTCCTTGCCGATGCTGCCCTCGGCATGTGAACGTGCACGTCGAGGTCGTTAAGGATCATGGCTGAAGCGTCTTTTGTCACGCCAAGCGCGTGCGCGTGCGCCTTGGTCCAGCTCAGCGCGATTTGCGCGCTCTCGCGGATGACTTCGCCAAGTTTGCCCGTCAGCTGCAAACCGCCCTTGCCTGGCATTATCTACAGCGCACTCATGTTCGTGGGTGAGGAAAACAACTCGAGGATGAAAAACTCACAGTTGCTTCGATGGGCATAACGGCACCGGAGCCGTTTCCGAGATAGCCTAGACCTGTGCTGACACCTGCGGGAGGCGGACGTACGTACATTCTATCTTTATGGTAGACTGGCGGGCCGACATAATCTTTCAGATTCTCGGGGGTGATGCGGATGTGCACGCTGTCAGGCACCTTGAATGGTTTACGCTTTTCGGTGGTGACTTTTTTCTCGATGTTCGATGTCTCGGCAGAGACATGCGGAGTGGCAGTTTCAGGCGCAGCGGGTCCATCCACTAGGGAATCCTGCGCTGGGACAGCGTTGTCGGCGGTACTGGTCGAGGCAGGTTGGGCCTCCGTCTCTGGGAAAGCGTCTTCGCCAAGGTCCTCAACGATCTTTAACGATGCCTTGCGGTAAATTTTGTCAATGTGCTTCTTGAGATTCCGCACTCCACTTTCGCGACAGTAGTACTTGATGAGCACGTCGACGGAGGCAGGGTCCAGCACAACGTCTGTGTCCTTGAGTCCGGAAGCTTCTTTTGCCTGAGGGCCGAGATACCTCTCTGCAATCATTGACTTCTCTTCCGAGACGTAGCCCGAGACTTCGATGACTTCCATTCGGTCGAGGAGGGGCGCAGGGATTGTATCAAGTATATTGGCTAGGAAACTGTAAGCATCGAATCGACGACAAGGGGCACGAAGGCAATACCTGTACAGACGAAAAGGACGCGCGAGAGGTCGACAGGAACATCCATACTAAGCATGTAGGTTAGTGTGAGGAGTCGCCGAAGGAGAAATGCGGCACGTACTAGTGATCCAAGAATGCGTTATTCTGTTCTGGGTCTAGCATCTCCAAAAGTGCGCTTGCAGGGTCACCGTTGATGCCACGTCCGACTTTGTCCACTTCGTCAATTAGGACAAGCGGATTCTCCGTACCAACGCGCTTGAGGGCCTGAATAATCTTACCCGGGAGGGCACTATTTCCACATCGGTATAGGCTAAAAAAAGGGGGGCTGGTGGACATACCCGACATAAGTCCTCCGATGACCCTTGATCTCTGCAACATCCGTCAATCCGCCCACGGAAAATCTGAAGAACTGCCGCTCGAGGGCCCGAGCAATTGACTTGCCGATAGATGTCTTGCCAACACCTGGCGGACCAACCAGGCAAATGATCTTGCCCTCCACAGTCCCACGTAACTTCCCGACAGCCAAAAACTCCAGTATGCGGTCCTTGACGTCTTTCAACCCGTAATGATCCTCGTCCAAAACCTTCTTGGCGTTTGTGATCGAGTAGTTCTCAGGTGAGTGCTGACCCCAGGGAATCTGCGTGAGCCAGTCGAGGTAGTTTCGCGTGACATTCGCCTCGGACGCTGCTGGTTCGAGGTGGGTGAGTTTCGCAAGTTCCTCATCAAACACACGTTTGACGGGCTCTGGCATGGCAAGCTGCGCTGCACGGGCTTTGAGCTTCTCGATAAGCTTGTCCTTGCCATCACTTTCCATCCCAAGCTCTTTTTTGATACCCTTTAGCTGCTCCATAAGGTAGTACTCGCGCTGACGCTTTGCAATCTTGCTATCGACATCACGCGAAAGCTTGGACTGAAGCTGGGCGTTGATTAACTCCTTTTTGAGAACAAGAAGTGCTTTACGGAGGCGGTCTTCGACGACGAGGGACTCCAGAACGTCTTGAAGTTCCCCAACTTCACCAGTGGAGACTGCGGCAGCAAAATCTGCGAGCTTGTCGGGCTCATCAAACACATTGGTCGCGACCTGGTTGATGGAAAAATTGGTAATTTGATCGCGGAAGAGCGGATTGAGCTGGGCAATGTCTTTGAAAACTGAAACAATCTCGGACATGAAGGCACGGATGTATTGGTCGTCCTTGTTGTAGGGCCGCGTGAGAAGGTTGTCGATGTTCACGATCGAGACGTTATGATCCTGGAGGAAGGAAGTCTGGAGAGGTGCTGAAAAGAAGCTGTAAGTTAAGATTTGGAGATCACTGCATAGAGTGCTGGTGCACCTGGATGACGCTTGGCATGGTCCACAGATAGCTCAGGGTCTGTCGGCTGAGGAGAAGGTGGTGCAGTCGGCAATTGCTCTTGATCAGAAAGGACCGGTGAATCAACGTCCTCCAGCTGAACCGTGGACAGCTGAGAGCTACCGGCTTTGACGAGATCGGTAATCTTAATCCGGCGGTGGGGGTAAAGAACAGCTGTCAAGCCTTCCTCTTTCTCATCCTCTCTCCCAGGCCCGCTGGCGGCGGCGAACACGCTAGTGATCTGGGCAAATACACCGACGGGGTGAACGGAGCTAATGTCAGTGATGACGTCCGAGTCTGCCTGTTCGTCTTTCAGGAGGAAGGCGCCTAAGTAGGGCTGGCCGCGCTTCATCATTTCTTTTACAGCGGCGACAACATGGGGATTACGAATGACGACTGCCTTGTAGAAACCAGGGAATAAAGGTCTTCGAGCTATGGGAAGGCGAGTACTTGTGGGTAATTTTCGGGGATGGATTGACGGGAAATGGAGGTTGAAGGTGGGGGGAAGAGTCTGCGGGTGGAGGAGACGGTGGGTCTGAACTATCTGGATTATCTCCACCAGGAGATGAAGGGGAGGACGGAGGAGGTGAGCCTGCGGAAGAGCTTCCAGCGTCATTTGGGGAGCCATCAAGCCGCACGGGCTCGGAGAGAAGGTTGTGCCCTCTCAGAAGGGCTGGGCACCAGGCCATGACTGTTGACGAGGGAAGGAAGGGAGTACCTGTGAGTAAGAGCGCCATTTTAGATGTTGTGGGACGAAGAGGGAACGTAGAGAGGAGTAGGCGAGTCCCCTGGCTGGCGAGAGACGCAGGCAGGCCGGGATGGCTGTCGGGAACATCGCCGTGACTGTCGCTGAAAATGCAAACACGCGTCGCGTCCATCTCGGCCCGGTCTCTCCTGCTCTTTTGACCGCTCCTCATAGCCTCATCCGATCTTTGCCTTAATGGCCAAGTCCGCGGCCCTCATTCAGAGCAACTCTCAAGTATATCGCGTGTATTCCCGCCGTTTGGCAATCCCGCAGACCAAGACATCTTTATTGTCGCCGCAAACAAGCTTACTGCCTTTCTGTCCGACTCGCGGGCGTACTACGCCGAGGCACAACGATCGGTGCGTCATCGACACTCGTCTACGCATCAGACTTCCCTTTTTACTTGTGGTTACTCTTGTAGATTCTTGTACTCACGTCGGTCTTTGATTTAGATAGTTGATGTTCTCGAGGTGAAGGCGTAACATCCCAAATCACATTGCTCAATCTGAAGGCTCTTGCATAGATTGCGCGTAACTCTCTGAAGAATGTTGCGCCTAGTGTGTTCAGCAAGCCCGGTCTCCTGGATAGATCCGCTATCCCACCCGACAAGGCCTCCCTTTCGACGCCTTCGATAAACTTGCCAACAGTGTAACACCATATATATCGCTCTTTGCTGACGAGTCCCTGAAAAGTAAACGATGTCTCTTGATCCTAGAGTATGTCCAATATGCTCACCTCGAATTCATAAGACAGACTGGTTTCGTTTCTGTCGTCCATTGGCGTTTCGCTGCCACGAGAAGTTACAAATGTACCACCTCCTAACCCACCGAACCAGATATCTGCCACCCCATCGACAGGGAATCAGGCTGATCTGCCCGCATCCCAAGACGAAACGGCTTCTCCGATAGAGCCAGCGTCACCAGATATTGTGGACTTGACATTGGGTTCACCTTCAACTCTAAAGGGTCCCACGGCGCTCCCAACTCCTGCCCCGGGTCGAGTACCATCTCCAGAGGCAAAAGGCAATGACAGCGGGGCTGTTGCTCAACCAACCTCAAGCCGGCAGGCCACACAATCTCCAGTCGGTGAGTCTCATCGCCTCTCTCCACCATCGCAAGCACCTGTGTCTGGGGATGTGGTCAATCCGGCTCGCGTGGAGCCTAATCGAACCCTTCGTATTCCCGCCCCTTCGTTAACCACGTCACCTGCATCGTCGTCTCTTCAAGCCCAATCCTCTTCCCTTGTCACCGTTCCCGGACTAGTGCCTCAATCATCCCAGAAAATCCCGGAAAATACCTCTGTCACGCTATCACCCGCGTCTTCCAACTTGACATCCCGGAATCTCCAGTCCATACCACCGTCTCTCGTATCCACAGAGCAGGTCAAGGTTGCGCAAGTCTCACAGAGTATTCCTCCTCCTCAGGGTCAGACGCCTATACACATTTCAGCTTCGGTTCCCGTTTTCTCTACGTCTTCTGGCCAAAATGAGCCGAAACCACCGCGTAGGCGACAATCTGCTGGGCTTGATTTTTTGCAGCTGGATTTGCAGGTTGCACGCGAAAAGAAATTGAGGGCGGTTAGACTGGCCTCTGTGTCACAGCATCCAGCCACTACTACCCAGGCATCTTCAGGAGCTGTGCCCTCGCCTTCCACAAAAGTCAACCCTGCTGCGACCACATCGCCGACGTCAGTTACAACCGATGGTATACCAAACTCACCAGAGGCGCAAATTCTCGTGCCTAATGTCCCTGCCGCTGCGCGAGCTCCCCCAGCTCCTATACCCCCTCTCACTGGAACAGCCCACCCGCATCCCCCTGCCATCACATCTAGTGTGTCGAATACAACCTCACCTCTCCAAAAGACCCAAACGCCATCCCCAGGTCTGGTTCATCGTGACTTGAGGCAAGGGATTCGCACCAGCAGTACGAGCCCTCGCATGTTACGGATCACTGATCGCGCACCGGTACCGGCTCCCAAGCCGGGTTCATCCACTGCGCCGATTGTCATTGACGAAGATGTGGCGGAGTCTATGTCCACGCCTGCAGATGAGCCTATGGAAGTCGATGCGCCCATGCAGGCTCTTCCGCAAACGGAAGAGACAGCGATGATGATAGATGATCAGGACGTGCAGGGGAGTAACGAGGATACGAGGGACGACAGCAATCCTCAGCATGACCAGGAAGGAAGGACCCTAACCGAGCAGCAAAATGCTTCCGTCCCTCAAGTTGCGTCCCATCGTCTCGTCTCGGACTATGTGCCTTCGGCAACGGGTACTTCGGGAGCAGTTGTTGTAGTCGCGCAGAGTTCTTCAGCCCCTTCTACGTCTACGCCACTTTCAGACTTCGCTACGCCGCCGTCCGCCACCCCATCCTCTGGGCTTGGGCCGTCATCGCTGTCAGCTTCTTTATGTGACAAGCCATCAGGGACTCAGCTTGAGCAAGCAAAGGATGGGAAGGAGCAAGGAAAAACAGCGGAGGTTTCTGTGGAAGGTCAAGGTGCTTTAAACAATGATGTCGTGTCTATTGCCATAATTGAACCCTGTTTAGGCAACGGGCCTTCCACTCTTAGAGGGATTCTACCCACATTGCTGTAGGTGTTATTTCCGCGCCTAAACGCAATGTCACGGAAATGGCAGCCCCTGCACCTGCGGCGACAGCATCTACGACTGTTGCGACTGGGTCCTCTCCCGCACTGGATTATCCCACTATTTCTGTTCGACCAGTCGTTGTCAGGTCAACTAGCCCAGGCACCATTAGTTTTGGTGTGCGACCGCTAGAGAAGAAGGGGATTCAGAGACGTCCGTACCCCCCTTCTCGCTTAGACCGGCAGTTTGGCAGACACCATCGATTCCCAGCGGCAATGCAGTTGTGTCGTCGCTGCTTCCCCCCCGTACATCGCTACATCCAAGTACTGAATCGCTCAGTGACATGGATGTCTCATGTTGTTCTGACGCCCCTCCAATCGAAGTTCTTGGGGCCCGCTCCGGGGGTTCCGAGTCGAACCCTTCCTCAGACTCTCGCTCTATTTCACCCCCATCTAAAAAGAGGGTTTTAGAGGCTGGAACCGAGCCGGTCAAGGTTGAAGAGCCGACGATGAGATGGTTGATGAACTAGAGCCGCTGTTTGGGAAAGAGATGACAGTGATTTGCATGGACAGGCTGCACAACACTGCTGAGGGATTTACGTGGGAGTTCACTCTTGCTCAAGCCGACTGGGACAGAGTTTCGCGATGGGCCGGAGCACCAGAGAGAGTCGAGTATGTTCAACCCCTTCTTTCCCATAAAAATATCCTAATAGGCTAATCCTTAATTCGTGCTCCAACGAAGCTCGGACATCTCGCAGGTGCGGTGTATAACCTTGGCGTGCTACTCGAAGCAGGAACTCGATCCCTATGCAATCCAAGACGGCTTGACTCGTGAGCAATGGTTTGAAAACGTCAGGCCAATTCCGTGGGCAAAGTTGCCGCGCTACATATGGGGAGTGATCAATGATAAGTTCTCAGCCGTATTCCCTCCTTGCATGGTATTGTCCTTGCCTCTACGCTTGTCCATCTTCGCGTCTCATGCTGACTGGATCTAGTCCCCTGATGACCTTTTTGACTTTTCTCCTTTCCTGAAACTGGGACGTAATAGGATATGTTTCACGCAGACTGATGGCATGGCAGAGTACGTGTTTGTGCTCCATGGTCACGGCCCGACCCGCAGCCAGCTCGTACCTGTGCACGCGCGATGGGAGCAGGAGAGATCCTTCCGAGCAAAAGTGGCGTCAATTTTGGATCGCCCATTTATTATCGAAGATTGGTAGAAACCCGTTACAATAATGATCTTTTATTTATACGCATTCTAATTGTATCTATACAACCACCGATTCAGCAGACTCAGTACTATGTATATAGAGAGTTATAATCAGCATTACCGACCCATCCATGACGTCGGCGGCGCAATGATCTCGTTGCCAAGCGCGAGCTATTGGTTTTAGACCGACCTTGACATAAGGTTCAGTGGTCTAATGGTTATGATTTCTGTCTCACATTTGTGGCTGATCACAGAAGGTTCCCGGTTCGATCCCGGGCTGAACCACTTTTTGCAACTTTAAACGCCTTTTCCAGTGCTTAATATATAGCCTTTGAGGATCACATCGATCACATCTCATTCTCGTAGTGTGTGGGACAGCGGAGAAGAGGAAGGACCAGCGCTGGTGGTGCGGTTGCGCTGAATTGTGAGCTGCCGGCATAGTGCTTCTCGGTCATAAGGCACTCGCGACAACCTGCTGTCAACGACATGGCGAGAGAGCCCGGCGCCATGAGCTACTGTACTCTCCTCTGGCGTGCGTCCACAGTAGCGGGCTGGCGCCCCTCACGCGCTGGGGACATGGTATATCGATAAGTTCTCGTGCATGCAGGGATGTAAAGGGGATATGATTACGGATTTACGGTGCGTTTTCACCGATACGGCAGGAAAGGTCTCCTCTTGGGTCTCCTGCTCCACGACCCTTGGCCCTCGCGCCGTCGAACATCGCGCCCCGGAGTGGATGTTCCAGCTCCAGGGTTGCGCGCCGTTCCTTATCGCAGCGACTCCAGTTTGGCCGCGCATGATGCCTTTCCCCTCTTTCAAGGAATTTCGACTTGGTGAGGGGTGGCCCGGTCACAAGGTCTTGGCTATCGGGCTCTGCCAGGCAGGAAGTTCAGCAGTCGAGCCAGTCAAGGGTCAAACGAAAGTGCATCGCCCACTCTGGCAAGCCCTACACCCAGGGATGGATTTGCAATCAGACTATCATCAGAGGCACCTTTACTATAGCGCACCTTCTGGCTCTCTACTATACCACCACCCTCCAGGAGCATGCCCTTCAACCGTCGGAAGAAGTCCTCCCGTTCTAAATCGACCCCTGCCACCTCGCTGCCACCGCGACATCTACTACCATCCACCCCCGAGTCGCAATCACACTCCTCTCAGCAACAACAACAGGCGCAGCCTAACCACCCATGGTCGGTACTCCGCCCGACTTCTCGCAGTAACGATGTTCCCCCATCCACGTCGGGATCGCCGTTTCACCGATATGGTCATACCCTTTCCATAACTGCCGCCGGCGAATTGCTTTTCTTTGGAGGTGTTGCTCGCCGCTCTCCACACAACGATTTATATGTGTTCTCAATGCGGGATCGCTCTGTAACGTTCCTGAAAACCGGCGGAGAGGTTCTCAGCCCACGTTTCCTTCCAGCTGGTGTGCTCGTCAGCAACGTCCTTTTGATATTTGGTGGGGCCACGAATATAGATAATCGCGAGCTCCCAACTGGGCCCTATAGTGATTCGCTTTATTTGCTCAGCCTCGGCACGTTGGAATTTTTTTGATGTTAAGACCGAATCTAGCTGATTAGAGTTTCTCGCTCATCAGTATCGCGAGAGTGGACTCGCGTCAGGGTCAATGGTCCCAGGCCCGTCGGTCGTTTCAGCCATACCGTGACGGTGGTCGGTTCCAAGCTTTTCGTCTTCGGTGGTAGGACCGACGGTGGGCACTTGAATGATATGTGGGCATTCGACTTGAACTCTCGTACGATTGCCCATCGCTGCTTTGAGCCATCTGACCCGATTTTTTTAGCAGTAAACTCAAACCCTGTTTGGAACTCATATGAACCAGCACCCGGAGACAAGAAACCCCCTCCGAGGGCCGGTCATGTCTTAGTAACCACTGGTGACCGTATCATCCTGTTCGTTTCCCTGTCACCCTCGTCCTCTCCCCTCGTTATGATACTTTGCAGATTCGGTGGTGCTGACCGTCCGAAATGGTATAATGACACTTGGTCATTTGACGTTTCGACAGGAGAGTGGACTGAGCTTCGATGTACTGGATGCGTACCGTCTCCCCGCAGTGGTCATACTGCTTCTCTCGTCGATGATATTATGTATGTCTATGGTGGGCTTGATGATGACAGACCTGTCCTGGATGATCTGATTGCCCTCAAGCTATCGAGTAAGTGACTTGGTATGTTCAACCTTCGCGCTCCTCGTTCACATAAGACATCCAGCTCAGCAATGGTTCACGATACAAAAAATGAAACCAAGTCCAAGCGGACGGTCGTATCATGCCATGATTTCTAACGGGACACAGCTCTTCGTGCTTGGAGGGGCATCTGAAATGGGCACACAGGCGGATGAAAGTGAACTGATTCACGTTCTCGAGACAAGTATGTACTTCTTCTTGTCATTTCATCGACAACCTCCAAGTTTGAAAACAGAACACATCGAGATCCCGAAACCCGACGTCGATGCTGTCAAGCCTAGAGAAACGACAAGACGTATCCTAAAGAAAGATGACAATCGGTCTGAGCGACAACTGTCGGCAATGCTTGCTACGCAAACGGTGCGGGACCAAGACCTCGCACAGCTGCCAGTGACTGAGAAGTTCGCCGAAGGGCGCTCTATTTGAGGCGGGGCGAATGCCGCGGAAGCAACGAAGCATGCGGGACTAGATCCACGCGAACTCGTTGATCGGCTGCTCGTGCAAACATCACTGGTGGAACAAAAAGACGCAGAGCTTGTGAAGATGCAAGGGAGGCTTGACGAATTGGTGCTGTCTCGCGACCAGCACGCGCTTGCGCTAGAGCAGGCTCAAAGGGCTCATGTCGATGAGTATGAAACTGAACTTGCAAAGGTGCGTGCTGAGCTAGAGGCGAAGAAGTCCGAACTGGAGGCAAAAAAGTCCGAACTGGAAGCAAAAAAGTCCAAACTGGAAGCAAAAAAGTCCGAGCTGGAAGCGAAAAAGTACGAATTGGAAGCAATCCGTTTACGATTCACGGACGCGGAGATCGGTTGGGCCAAGAACAAAACAGAGACAGACACATTGCGTGCCTTGAATACGACAGGTCTCGCCAGTACGGATGAGGATCGAATCGCGCGCGTGGTACTGGAACGCATACGAATTATGGAAGCTGAAATGGCATCGCGTTGGTGGAGCGAGAAGAACTTCGAAGCGATGGAGACTCGCAACGAGGGATGAACTGGGTATTTTAATCGGCGTTCACCATACTCGGTATCTAACTATTACCTTCAAAAGGATGGCCAACTTTCAGACCGACCTCTTGCGCTCCTTTCCCATACTATATCGCCTTTAGGACCCTCGCCTTTTATGCGACCGCCCAGGTCGTCTCTATGGCTCCCGGGTTCCCATACCTGTTGACATCGACGTGTTCGCACTACCTTCTCGTCTTCTTCCATGAGTGCTCCGCCTCCCACATGCCTTCATCGCGTTCCGGTCCTTTTGATTATTTGCCGGCCTTCTTGTTCGGTCTGGACAACCCGATATTTGGCCCTTTGGGCCAAAAATATCTGTCCCGACGATGGCGCCGCGCCTGCGATTTTCGGGCGCACCCGGATCCTTGGGTTCCAGCGTACTGTACGATATTTAAGAGTAGCTCTGTATTGTCATAGTGACTTCACTACTCATTTCCGTATCTGATGTATTCATTCATCGTTACCCATAAGATTACGCCAGAGTATGGGATGAATAAACCTGGACAACGTCCCTGAATACGGACTCTGATAGCTGTATAGAGAAGAAGGAATCCAATCAATGTAGGGCCACCAAAGGAAGAGCTCGAGATTCTCGATAACATCGCGTTTGTTCAACTTTGTTGGGCACTAGAATTGCAGATATGATGCTCTGCGAGAATTACGCAAAGAACATAGACTTGTGAACTGCATGGAAGCACAACTGAGGGGTGTGCGTCCAAGGCGCGCTTACAACCTCAGGCTGCTATGACTACTACACCTTTTGGCTCTCTGCCTTACCACTATCCTATCTAACAGCATGTCCTTCAACCTTCTGAAGATGTTCTCCCCTTTTAAATCGGCCACTTCCGCCTCGCATTCTTCACAACAACTGCCACCGCAACTCGGACAATTGTTATTCACTCCCGAATTGCAATCACACTCCCCTCAGCAACAACAGGCGCGGCCAGACCGGCCTGACCACCCATGGTCGGTACTCCGCCCGACTTGTCGCAGTAAGGCGTCGCGATCGCCGTTTTACCGATATGGTCATACCCTTTCCATAACTGCCGCCGGCGAATTGCTCTTCTTTGGAGGGTTTGCTCACGGTTCTCTACGCAACGATTTACATGCGTTCTCAATGCAGGATCGCTCTGTGACTTTCCTGCAAACCAGCGGAGACGTTCCCAGCCCACGTTCCTTACCGGCCGCTGTGCTCGTCAACAACGTCCTTTTGATATTGGGCGGTGTTACGAAATTTGATAATAGTAGCGCAGTCCCAACGATACACCTTGATGATTCCCTTTACCTGCTCAGCCTCGGCACGTTGAATTTTTTGGTGTCAAGACCGACTTTAGCTGATTATAGTTCTTGCTCGTCAGTATCGCGAGAGTGGACCCGCGTCGTGGTCAATGGTCCCAGACCCGTCGGTCGTGTGGGCCATGCCGTGACGGTGGTCGGTTCCAAGCTCTTCGTCTTCGGTGGTGGGACCAACCGTGCGGACTTGAATGATATGTGGGCATTCGACTTGAACTCTAGTACGATTGCACATCGCTGCTTTGAGCCATTCTGACTCAATATTTCCGCAGTAAACTCAAACCCTGTTTGGAACTCATATGAACCCGCACCCGGAGACGAGAAACCCCCTCCGAGGGCCGGTCTTGTCTTAGTAACGACTGGTGACCGTATCATCCTGTTCGTTCACCTGTCGCCCTCATCCTTTATCCTCGTTATAATACTATGCAGATTCGGTGGTGCTTGCTCCGAAAAACGCTATAACGACACTTGGTCATTTGACGTTTCGACACGAAAGTGGACTGAGCTTCGATGTACTGGATGTGTTCCGTCTCCCCGCAGCGGTCATACTGCTTCCCTCGTCGATGATATAATGTATGTCTTTGGTGGGTGTGGTGTTGACGGACCTGTCCCGGAAGATCTAATTGCTTTCAGACTGTCGAGTAAGTGATTTTGGCATGTTTAACAGTTGCGCTCCTCATTCACATACGAGATCCAGCTCAGCAATGGTTCACGATACAAATTATGGGACCAACTCCGAGCGGACGGTCGGATCATGCCATGGTTTCTAATGGGACACGGCTCTTTGTGCTTGGAGGGGCATTAGAAGCGGGCACACCGGTGGATAAAACTGAAGTTATTCACGTCCTCGAGACAAGTATGTACTTCTTCTTATCATTACATCGGACAACCAAGTTTGAAAACAGAACATATCGAGATCCCGAAACCCGACCTCAATGCTGTCAAGCCTAGTGAAAAGACAAGAATTGTCCCAAAGAAAGACGATAATCGGCTTGAGCGGCAACTGTCGGCAACGCTCGGAGCGGGACCAGTGCCTGGCACAGTTGCCAGTGACTGAGGAACTCACACAGAAGAGGGCTCTACTCGAGGCTGAGGTGAATGCTACGGAAGCAACGAAGCGTGCGGGACTGGGGCCACGCGAACTCGTTGATCGGCTAGTCGCGCAGACATCACTGGTGGGACAGAAAGACGCAGAGCTTGTGAAGATGCAAGCGAAGCTTGACGAGTTAGAGCTGTTTCGCGACCAGCACGTGCGCGCGCTCGAGCAGGCTCAAAGGGCCCGCGCCGCTGACGCCGACGAGTATGAAACTGAACTTGCAAAGGTGCGCGCTGAGCTGGAGGCGAAGAAGTCAGAACTGGGGGAAGGAAGTCCGAACTGGAAGCAATACGTCTACGACTCACGGACGTGGAGATCGGTTGGGCCAAGTGCAAAACTGAGGCAGACTGCGTGCCATGAATATGGTAGGTCTCGCCAGTATGCATGAGGGTCGAATCACGCACGGGCTTTTGGAACGCATGCGAGCGATGGAAGCTGACATGGCGTCACTTCGAGAAGAACTTCGAAGCGATGGGGATTCGCAACGAGGAATGAACCGTGTATTTTAATCGGACGTTTAGCGTACTTGGTATCTAACTATCACCCTCAAAAGGATGGCCAACTTTCTGACCGACCTCCTGCGCTCCTTTCCCATACCTCCAGACAGCGCACTTGCTTAGACCTTTGCATTAAATACCACTGGGGCCTGCAAGTTTAATCCTTTCCGGGCCTTCTTGGTCGGGAGGGTAACGTTTGAGGCCATTGAAACAGAAAAGCCCTCTCAAACACCTACGAATCATTACTTCAAAATTATCTCGCCTTCTTACCTTCCTTTCGTGAGTGCCCCGCCTCCCACGATGCCCCCATCCGTCCCGGTCCTTTTGATTATTTGCCGCCCTCCTCGTTCGGTCTGGAGAACCCGATACTTAGCCTTTTTGGCCAATTTTCTGTCCCGACTATGGCACGCGCCTCCGATTTTGGGGCGCACCCGGATCCTTGGGTTCCAGTGTACCGTATATTTGTGCTAGAAATTGCAGATATGTGTGAATGTGATGCTCTGTGAGAACTACGCAAAGAATATAGACTTGTGAACTGCATGGAAGTACAACTGAGGGTGTGCGTCCAAGGCGCGCTTACATCCTGAGCCCAAAATATTGGGTGCTCCAGGGTTGGGCGTCGTTCCTAACGTTGTGTTCTGCCAGCCAGTGCCAGGCAAGAAGTTCAGCAGTCGAGCCAGTCAAGAGTCAACCGAAAGTGCATCGCCCACTCTGGCAAGCCCTACACCCAGGGATGGATTTGCAGTCAGATTACAGTCGAATTGCTCATAATGCATAATCGAATTAGGAAATTTTGAATTGAAAAGACCCTTAAATTCCCATATAAGGCTATGCGTTATGAGCAATTCGACTGTATCATCAGAGGCACCTTTACTATAGCGCACCTTTTGGCTCTCTACCATACCACCACCCTCCAGGAGCATGTCCTTCAACCGTCGGAAGAAGTCCTCCCGTTCTAAATTGGCCCCTGCCACCTCGCAATCTACCCAACAGCTGCCACCACGACAACTACTACCATCCCCTGAATCGCAATCACACAGTTCACACTCCTCTCAACAACAACAACAGGCGCAGCCTAACCGGCCTAACCACCCATGGTCGGTACTCCGCCCGACTTCTCGCAGTAACGATGTTCCCCTGTCCACGTCGCGATCGCCGCTTCTCCGATATGGTCATACCCTTTCCATAACTGTCGCCGGCGAATTGCTTTTCTTTGGAGGTGATGCTCATGGCTCTCTACGCAACGATTTATATGTGTTCTCAATGCGGGATCGCTCCGTAACTTTCCTTCAAACCAGTGGAGAGGTTCCCAGCCCACGTTTCTTTCTAGCTGGTGTGCTCGTCAGCAATGTCCTTTTGATATTCGGCGGGGCCACTAATTTTGATAATGACGGGTTCTCAATTGGGCCCTATGATGATTCGCTTTATCTGCTCAGCCTCGGCATGTTGAAATTTTTGATGTCAAAACCGACTCTAGCTGATTAGAGTTTCTTACTCGTCAGTATCGCGAGAGTGGACTCGCGTCGTGGTCAATGGTCCCAGACCCATCGGTCGTGATGGCCATGCCGTGACGATGGTTGGTTCCAAGCTCTTCGTCTTCGGTGGTTGGACCGACAGTGGGTACTTGGATGATACATGGGCTTTCGACTTGAGCTCTCGTATGATGGCCTATCGTTGCTTTGAGCCATTCTGACCTGATATTTCCGCAGTAAACTCAAACCCTGTTTGGGACTCATATGATCCCGCGCCCGGAGACGAGAAGCCCCCTCCAAGGTCCGGTCATGTCTTGGTAACGACTGGTGACCGTATCATCCTGTTCGTTCACCTATCACCCTCGTCCTCTTCTCTCGTTATAATACTTTGCAGATTCGGTGGTGGTAGCCCCGGAAAACGGTATAACGACACTTGGTCATTTGACGTTTCCACAGGAAAGTGGACTGAGCTTCGATGTACTGGATGCATTCCGTTTCCCCGCAGTGGTCATACTGCTTCCCTCGTCGATGATGTTATGTATGTCTTTGGTGGGAGTTTTCACGGACGTGTCCTGGATGATCTGATTGCCTTGAAGCTGTCGGGTAAGTGATTTGGCATGTATAGCCCTTGCGCTTCTTGTTCACATAAGACATCCAGCTCAGCAATGGTTCACGACCCAAAATGTGGGACCAAGTCCAAGCGGACGGTCGTATCATGCCATGATTTCTAACGGGACACGGCTCTTTATGCTTGGAGGAAAATCAGAAGCGAACGCACCGGCGGATGAAATTGAAGTTATTCACGTTCTCGAGACAAGTATGTACTTCTTATTGTCATTTCATCGACAACCTCCAAGTTTGAAAACAGAACACATCGAGATCCCGAATCCCGACCTCAATGCTGTCAAGCCTAGAGAAACGACAAGACGTATCCTAAAGAAAGACGACAATCGGTTTGAGCGGCAACGGTCGGCAACGCTTGCTACGCAAACGGAGCGGGATCAGCGCCTGGCGCAGTTGACTGAAGAGCTTGCACCGAATGGCGCTCTATTTGAGACCGGGGCGAATGCCGCGGAACCAACGAAGCACGCGGGACTGGATCCACGCGAACTCATTGATCGGCTACTCGTGAAAACATCACTGGTGGAGCAAAAAGACGCAGAGCTTGTGAAGATACAAGGGAAGCTTGACGAATTGGTGCTGTCTCGCGACCAGCACGCGCTTGCGCTAGAGCAGGCTCAAAGGGCCCACGCCGACGAGTATAAAACTGAACTTGCAAAGGTACGTGCTGAGCTGGAGGCGAAGAAGTCCGAACTGGAAGCAATCCGTTCACGACTCACGGACGCGGAGATCGGTTGGGCCAAGAGCAAAACAGAGGCAGACACACTGCGTGCCTTGAATACGACAAGTCTCGCCAGTACGGATGAGGATCGAATCGCGCGCGCGGTACTGGAACGCATACGAACTATGGAAGCTGAAATGGCATCACTTCGGTGGAGCGAGAAGAACTTCGAAGCGATGGAGACTCGCAACGAGGAATGAATTGGGTGATTTTATTGGACGTTCACTATTTTTGGTATCTATCGCCCTTGAAAGGATGGCCAACTTTCTGACCGACCTCCTGCGCTCCTTTCCCATACTCCAGACAGCGCACTCGCATGGACCGTTGAATTGGATTCCACTGGGGCCTGCAAGTTTAATCCTTTCCGGGCCTTCTTTGTCGGGAGAATAATGTTTGTGGCCCTCCTCAAGGCTGAAACACCTACGAACGTTACTTTCTCCAGAATTATCTCGCCTTCAGTACTTCAGTACTGTAAGGACGTTGCGTGCGTTGCGTACGATCCACACCATCGCTGCGCCACACGCGCTGTACTGTATTGTGACTTGTGTCTGCGATTACCAGATTGTACCGTGTCTCTTTGTATCTACAGTATAGTCCTCATTCCATGTGCTGTGTCCGTCGCCCTGTATAAAGGAAGCTGAAAGGCTTCCTAGTTCATTATCGAATCCATCCACTTTTGCATCTCTTGATATTTGCGTGCTATCGAACTGCCGAAAGTACCGAGCGTCCCGAATCGTAGGCTAGTCAGCGTTACACCGAGCTCACCTGCCGCCGTTGCAGATCACACATTTTCCTCTCTCACTCGCACCTTTCCCTTCAGTACCCTCGACTTTTATGCGACCGCCTGGGTCGTCTCAAGGGTTCCCAGTTTCCCATACCCGTTGACATCGATGTGTTCGCTCTGCCTTCTCGTCTTCCTTCCATGAGTGCTCCGTCGCCTAGGCTCCCACGGTGCCTCCATCGCCTTCCGGTCCTTTTGATTATTTGCTGCCCTCCTCGTTCGGTCTACACAACCCGATACTTAGCCCTTTTAGTTAATCTCCACGATGGTGCCATGCCTCCAATTTTCGGGCGCACCTGGATCCTTGGGTTCCAGCGTACTGTATGATACTATTTAAGAGTAGCTCCGCCCGCCCCTGCTGTATGGCACAGGATCCCTCAGGAGTTCTCATTGTTTCGTCCTTGATCGTTCACTGCTTCAGATTCTTTTTCCACCACGTCCATTGTCCCCAACGCGCGAACGAATGGCGCGCGAGCCAGACACCCTGCCCTGTCTCTCGAACTCGCGCCTTTGCTTCGGCGAATCTGATACCTTCACCCACTTTGAACTTCCCTTTCGGTATTACGAGCTGTATCTATATCATTCAGTATAATTATGTGGATTTGTTCTAACATGTCGGATGTGTGAGCCCCGTTCAGTCGTTTTAGAAGTGCCCAAGGCCGCCGGACCACGGACGGAGACCGAAGGAAGAAAGCGTCGGGGGCCTGTTGTGAGTAACTGTTCTTTGCGGTGCACGCGCACTTACATGTTAGCTCACCTTAATCGCCCACGGATCGTCGCCCAGCTCGGGGGTCGAGGGCTCTGGCCACGCTCAGCACACTCGAAGAGGAGGAGAGGATAACGTGCGTTTTTGTTCCTCTTTTCTCTCCTTTGGTTGCTAATCTCTAAACAGTCTCTACCTCCTTGCTCCCGATGCGCCCTTGACCATCACGACCCCGACGCTGCCTCATGTTGAGCTGGCACCCGCTCCTCCCGAACTGTAACATTTTGTGATCCCTCAATTTGATGCTGTGAATTGTTTTGCGTTTCTCGTCTTTTCTCGTGAATAGGGGTCTTCAAGGTTGATTTCGTCGGCCGTGTTTGAGCTGATTTCGTGTTTGATTTCGAGTCTGAGTTGGGTTTGATTATCAGTCGAAATCAGCTGAAATCGGCATCAGCTTTTCCTCTATCAGAGCGGGGATTTAAAAAATTCTTACGTAGTTCACCGAAAAAAATATGATCCCATATTGAGACTAGTCATTTGTCATGTCACTCCCGCGCACATCCAGGGACAGCAACAGGCAGGGGAGCATGACTCTATAACCCTTGGGACCTATGATAAGTTGGAAACAAACGTTTCAGGATAACCACTAATATATTATTTAGTTCTATATTGATTTAAGCTCCCATGGCTCAGTGGTAGTGTAACTGTGTGGCATTTTTCCTTGATTTTCTTGGTCCCGGGTTCAATTCCCATGCCTGGTTTTTTTTAGTGGGCTATCAAAAAACTTATAATACTTTATTTCAAGTATTTTTGATGCTGCCAACCCATTTAAAACATCTATGTTTATATTTTCCTGCCAGAAATGATCCCTTTCCAACTACAAGTCGTGTACTAATGCTTATGAAGGGTGGTTGTCGTTACTGTACGGTAGTTGTCGTTACGGTACTGGACATGCTTGCAAAATTTTAACCTCAGCTTAGTTGCCGAGAAGCCAGTGTGATTCACGATGAAATCATGTTGGGTTGATTTCACTTGAGTTCACTTGATTTCGAACATTGAACGAAATCAACTTTTAGGGTCTCACAAAATCAGACTCGAAATCAAACACGAAATCAGCTCGAATGCAGCCGACGAAATCAACCTTGAAGACCACTATTAGGGGTCTTCAAGGTTGATTTCGTCGGCCGCGTTCGAGCTGATTTCGTGTTTGATTTCGAGTCTGATTTCGTGAGATGTTAAGCCCGCAGCGGGGCGCCGTGCAACAAGTGACTTTAGTTGCGGTCTGATTGATAAGCGGACCGAAGGACCGCTTAAGATGCGAGTTGATTGTTAAGCACAATCACTAAACTGAGAGTTAGGTCCTATTCAAAGGTCCCGAAGCTTCAATGGAAGAGAAGAGAGGGGCCTCGCAAGGAACAGGAGATCAGAAAGCTGCGATAAGAACAAAGTCGAGCTTAGGGCTCAACTGTCAACTACTTGGAGTATATATACAGGTTCGAACCAGTATGACTAATAGTCCTAGTGATCGCTTGGTAAAGCGATTGGTAAGTTTATCAGTAAGCAAACTGGTATCAGTCAGCGATCAATCATGGTACAGTAAGGCTATCAGTCAGCCTGTGGGTCATTCGTCCTTGTATAGTAAGGCTGTTGGTCAACCTATGAGTCATCTTCGTCATCGCATGAGTAATCGTACAGGGTCACGTGACAGGGTCCAGAGTCGGTCCAGAAAACACCTAGATCCTCACCTCTCTCCGTCCCAGAGATGGAGCTTATCATGAGACCCTAAAAGTTGATTTCGTTCAATGTTCGAAATCAAGTGAACTCAAGTGAAATCAACCCAACATGATTTCATCGTGAATCACACTGGCTTCTCGGCAACTAAGCTGAGGTTAAAATTTTGCAAGCATGTCCAGTACCGTAACGACAACTACCGTAACGACAACCTCCCTTCATAAGCATTCATACACGACTTGTAGTTGAAAAGGGTATCATTTCTGGCAGGAAAATATAAACATAGAAGTTTTAAATGGGTTGTCAGCGTCAAAAATACTTGAAATAAAGTATTATAAGTTTTTTGATAGCCCACTAAAAAAAAACCAGGCATGAGAATTGAACCCGGGACCAAGAAAATCAAGGGAAAATGCCACACAGATACACTACCACTGAGCCATGGGAGCTTAAATCAATTAAAAAAATGAATAATATATCAGTAGTTAGCCTGAAACGTTCGTTTCCGACTTAGGTCCCAAGGGTTATAGTCACGCTCCCCTGCCTGTTGCTGTCTCAGAATGGACCCCGAGCGGCGTCGCAACCCTCAATGTGCGCGGGAGTGACATGACAAATGACTAGTCTCAATATGGGATCATATTTTTTTTGGTGAACTATGTAAGAAATTTCTAAATCTCCGCTCTGATAGAGGGAAAGCTGAAATCACTGCGAAATCAAAAATTGATGTGGGGTTGTCAAACCAAGTGCCGATATCAGCTGATTTCGACTGAAAATCAAACCCAACTCAGACTCGAAATCAAACACGAAATCAGCTTGAACGCGGCCGACGAAATCAACCTTGAAGACCCCTATTTTATCCCCCGCCCATCTAGTACGATTCACTTGCTCGCCTCTCGGTGGTCAGACCCCTGATCGCTGTACTGTATAAAGAAGAGCAGGAATCCAATGTCAGGTCATCGAAGGAAGAGATCGAGGTTCACGATGACCTGGGTAGTATTTGTAATGCTAGAAATCGCAGAAATGTGTGAATGTGGTGCTTTGCGAGAACTACGCAAGAGAACTACGCAAAGAATATAGACTTGTAAACTGCATGGAAGTACAACTGCTTCTCGATCGAAGATGAGGGGTGTGTGCGCTTACATCCTGAGCCCCAAATATTGGGTGCTCCAGGGTTGGGCGTCGTTCCTAACGTTGTGTTCTGCCAGCCAGTGCACTGTGCCAGGCAAGAAGTTCAGCAGTCGAGCCAGTCAAGTCAGGGTCAAACGAAAGTGCATCGACGACGTGCATCGCCCACCTGGCAAGCAGAAATGGATTTGCAAATCGGATTATCAGAGGCACCTTTATGGCGCACTATTTGGCTCTCTATCATGTCACCTATCCAGAAGCATGTCCGCCAACCGTCGGAAGAAGTCCTCCCCTTTAAATCAGCCCTTGCCACCTCGCAACCTACCCAACAGCTGTCACCGCCACAACTACTACCATCCACCCCCGAATCGCAATCATACTCCTCTCAGCAACAACAACAGGCGCAGCCTAACCACCCATGGTCGGTACTCCGCCCGACTTCTCGCAGTAACGATGTTCCCATCCACGTCGCGATCGCCTTTTCCCGATTTGGTCATACCCTTTCCATAACTGCCGCCGGCGACTTGCTTTTCTTTGGAGGTTTGCTCGCGGCTCTCTACGCAACGATTTATATGTGTTCTCAATGCAGGATCGCTCCGTAACTTTCTGAAAACCAGCGGAGAGGTTCCCAGCCCACGTTACTATTCAGCAGTGTGCTCGTCAGCGACGTCCTTTTGATATTCGGCGGGCCACTAATTTGATAATGACGGGTTCCAATTGGGTCCTATGATGATTCGCTTTATCTGCTTAGCCTCGGCATGTTGATTTTTGATGTTAAACCGACTCTGGCTGATTAGAGTTTCTTGCTCGTCAGTATCGCGAGAGTGGACTCGCGTCATGGTCAATGGTCCCAGGCCCGTGGTCGTTCAGCCGTGCCAATGACGATGGTCGGTTCCAAGCTTTCGTCTTCGGCGGTGGACCGAGAGTGGGCCTTGAATGATATGTGGGCATTCGACGTGAACTCTCGTACGATTGCGCATCGCTGCTTTGAGCCATTCTGACCCGATTTTCCGCAGTAAACTCAAACCCTGTTTGGGACTCATATGAACCCGCACCCGGAGACGAGAAGCCCCCTCCGAGGTTCGGTCATGTCTTAGTAACGACTGGTGACCGTATCATCCTGTTCGTTCACCTGTCGCCCTCATCCTTTATCTCGTTATAATACTTTGCAGATTCGGTGGTACTGACCGTCCGAAATGTATAATGACACTTGGTTATTTGACGTTTCGACAGAAAGTGGACTGAGCTTCGATGTACTGGATGCGTTCCGTCTCCCCGCTATAGTCATACTGCTTCCCTCGTCGATGATGTTATGTATGTCTTCGGTGGCGTGATGGTGACAGACGCCTGGATGATCTGATTGCCTCAAGCTGTCGAGTAAGTGATTTGGCATGCTTAGCCTTGCGCTCTCATTCACATACGACATCCAGCTCAGCAATGGTTTACGATGCAAATATGGGACCAAGTCCAAGCAGACGATCGGGTCATGCCATGGTTTCTAACGGGACACGGCTCTTCGTGCTTGGAGGGTATTAGAAGCGGTCACAGTGGCGGATGAAGTGAATCATTCACGTTCTCGAGACAAGTATGTACTTTGTCATTTCATCGGACAACCTCCGAGTTGAAGCAGAACACATCGAGATTCCGAAACACGTCAATGCTGTAAGCCTAGCGAGAAGACAAGATCTGACCCAATGAAACACGATAATCAGCTTGAGCAGCAACTGTCGGCAATGCTTGCACGCAAACGGAGCGGACCAGCGCCTGGCACAGTTGACTGAGGAGCTTGCACTGAAGATCTCTCTACTTGAGGCCGCGGAAGCAACGAAGGGTGCGGGACTGAGCACGCGAACTCGCTGACTGGCGACTCGCGCAAACATCATGGTGGAACGCAAAGACGCAGAGCTTGTGAAAATGCAAACGAAGCTTGACGAGCTGGTGCTGTCTCGCGACCAGCACGTTCATGCGCTCGAGCAGGCTCAAGGCTCTGCAGAAGCTACGTCCCGCGCCGCTGACGCCGACGAGTATGAAATTGAACTTGCAAAGGTGCGTGCTGAGTCGGAGGCGAGAAAGTCCGAACTGGAGGCAAGGAAGTCCGAACTGGAAGCAATCGTTTACGACTCACGGACGCGGAGATCGGTTGGGCCAAGAGCAAGACAGAGGCAGACACACTGCGTGCCTTGAATACGACAGGTCTCGCCAGTACGGATGAGGATCGAATCGCGCGCGTGATACTGGAACGCATACGACTATGGAAGCTGAAATGGCATCACTTCGGTGGAGTGAGAAGAACTTCGAAAGATGGAGACTCGCAACGAGGGATGAACTGGGTGTTTTTATTGGACGTTCACCAACTCGGTATCAACCATCATTCTGAAAAGGATGGCCAGCTTTCTGACCGGCCTCTCCGCTCCTTTCCCATACTATACGCCTTTAGGACTCTCGCCTTTTATGCGACCGCCCGGGTCGTCTCTATGGTTCCCAGGTTCCCATACCTATTGACATCGACGTGTTCGCACTACCTTCTCGTCTTCTTTCATGAGTGCTCCGCCTCCCACAATGCCTCCATCGCGTTTCGGTCCTTTTGGTATTTACCGGCCTTCTTGTTCGGTCTGGACAACCCGATATTTGGCCCTTTTGGCCAAAAATATCTGTCCGACGATGGCGCCGGCGCCTGCGATTTTGGGCGCACCCGGATCCTTGGCGGTACTGTACGATATTTAAGAGTACTCTATATCGTCATAGTGACTTCACTACTCATTTCCGTATCTGATGTATTCATTCATCGTTACCCATAAGATTACGCCGAGTATGGATGGATAAGCTGACGACGTATGAATGCGGAAAGAGTATGACTTGTGAACTGAAGTTCAACTGATCAGTGGCGCTAGAGTCAGATATCGGATATCACATGCAACTGGCCCATCTGTCACGACTTTAAATCGCAATTGCGTTCAACACGTACAATGTCCCTTGCAACTCTTGAGCATATTGCGGTCCGCCAAATCCTGGTCTACCAAGAACTTGGATAGCGACCGCGGAGTACAGCAGGTGCGCCAACGCGAATGTATATCCATCATCGCTTGAATATCGACCAGCACTTTCACAGACCACTTTGGTGTCAACGGGGCTGGTCCCTGGCGCGAGGCGTATGCTAGTAGTAGTAGATATTGTAGGGTACGCACATTAGACAGTGGAACTATTTCTTGTTGAAGTAACTCGCAATCCCTCCTCCCTTCTGCACACTCGGCTTCGACGGTTTGCGCTTTAATGTCGACGCACTCCTCGCTAGAGGTTTGATAGCCTTCTCCTCCGCACATCACTTCTTCTTTCACCTTGACAGGAGGAGCAGCGACCTTCTTTCCCTTCGCCTTCGCGGGTTTCTCAGGAGGAGGGCCTCCTCGTCCACGGATTCGTACGACGAATAATCCTCAGTTACTTCATGGTCACGTCAATTATAAACTCGCAGAATAAACGGGGGAGTGTGATATGGTGTGAATGACGCACCAAAGTAGCCCTTTTCGTCTGTGGTCATGCGGGACTTTACTACCCTTTTTTTCTTGAGTCCGTTGCGTCCCACGGGCACCTCTTTCTTCGGCTTGCGCTTTTGCTTGCGGGTAGGTGCAGGCGCAGGCTCTGGTTCGGGTTCAGGTTCAGGCTCCGGTTCCGGCTCACGATCTTCTCCCATCTCCACGTCGGTGGCTGGGGGCGACGTCGCCGCCTCTGAGAGCGAGATGATGCGAGAGACCCTCGTGACTTGATCTAGGCAAAAGGAAACACTAAACACCAGCTCTTACAAGAAAAGAACGTTGCGGTGGTGGAATTTCTTTATTCTTACCGTCGTCGATGTCCATCATCGCCCGCAACTCCTTATCTGCGTCTGATCGTCCGGGGAACTCCTTTGCCTTTGCCTTTGCCTTGTACGCAGCTTTGGTGCGCGGCGGCGGCGGCGGCTTCGGCGGTGCCTCTTCATCTTCATCTTCGTCATCATCCGAGATGACGACGCCTCTCCTAACGCGCGGGCATTTTTGGTGGACTCGGTACGTTTGGACGTAGACGGTCTCGCACGTGTTTTCGCGGGCTCGTCATCTTCTTCCGAGTCCGAAAGCTTCAACGCGGACTTATCCTTATCCTTCGACTTAGAAGGCTTAGGTTCCGGTTTCGAGACTGCCTTGGAGGACGTCGGAGGCTCCACATATTCGACTTTGATCTTGCGCGTTTCTGGTGCGGGCTTGGGCGCGGCAGGCTTTGCTTTGGTGAAGTCGAGCTTCCCGGAAGGCTTCGGTTTCGCAGGCTCCACCTTGATATCAGGTTTGACGTCCTTTGGCTCAGATTTAACGACGGGCTGAACATCTTTAGACACAGAGGGGCCTTCGATAGACCGGGAAGTTTGTTCTTGGAGGTGGAGGAGTGGGTGACGGAAGACTTTGCGTTCGCGGATGACCGCGTTCGTTGGAGATCTGTTCGTTTCTGTGGAGTGATGCAGTCTTTGTTATTACTAGGGTGAGGAAAGAGCGGACGCTCCGTACTTTGATGTTCGGACCCGTGATTCGACCTAATGCAGCGGTAAAACCGTCGCCGATACTCTTTCCTGCGTCTCGCAGATTCTCGCGGGCTCGCACAAGAGGGCTGGTTCCTAAATACAATTGCGTGATTGCTGGAGAGGAGACAGGAAATGATTCTTACATGAATGGGTGAAGGGGAAAGGCTGTAGACATGAACAAAGTGAATGCGTGCGTACTGCTCCTTTGAGGCTAAGAGGTGTCGGAAAGGCTTAGGTACGATACTCGTGGGAGCGAAGAGAAATCGCACTCTCAAGGTCTGTTTCGTTAACCAGCGTGATTTTCGTCTCGGGGACATGTTCTGAACCTTCGTCCATGTCTTCGTCATCTATTTCCATTTTGTCTGTATCTCGCACGCTGTCCAGGTACGAAATACGCGGCTCTCCACCAACGATGTAGGTCGCATAGCCAGCGTCTGAAGAACCCGCGTGCTCAGAGTGGTAGAAGGCAAGCTCGCTGCAGAACAGGTTATTGCGAGCTGGCGAAGACGAAGAGGTGCGCGCACTTTTTGGCCTGGTTTACGTGGATCCCAAGAGCATGGCTTAGAGAACGATACGTTACCTGAAAGAGATAACGAGCGTAACATGAGCTGTGCATGAATCCGATTCTACATAAGGGCGTACGATGTTCTTCTCGACTACGAGTTCCTCTGTGAGAAAGTCTAACACACGGTCCGATGACATCACTTGGACGACTGGTTTAGAAGGGTTGGCCGTAGACACCTGGACTAGAGGCGAATGTCACGGTGATAAGGATTTGGTGAGGACAGGCTTAGACGCGTCTGGACCCGTGAAGCGTGAAGGACGCGCCGCTCGGCTCATCCTGACCGGTTTCCGGTTCTCTTCACCGGTTCTTCAACTGTTCTTCGCCACTGGGTTCTTCACCCCTCCTCCTCTACACAGAGAGCCTGTGCGCTGCGTATCACATATGACAATCCCAAGTATGACATTTACAAAGAAGAAGATCTGACTGCTAATCCATACACTATGACGAAATCTAGATTGCTTCGCAAGAACACCGATCTGGAGGTTCAGGGCAAGGTCTAGGTCGTTTCCCAATGCCCCCCATCACGCTTCGGAGTCCAGAGTATTGCATCGCAACAACATCGCAACAGTGAAATGGAAGGCTTTGTCAACGAGGCTTCTATCTGATGGCTCCGTCATGCGCCGGTGCGACACGAATAGACTCGACACTGACGCGTACTGACGTGTGAGGCACTTTAGAAGATAGTAGATGTCCCCCTTTTCCCGAGTCCGATACGGCGCATGAACATCTCGTAACTACCCATCACGGTATGACGATAAAGCCGCATGACGAGGGTGGGAGCGAGTTTTGATATGAAATCTGGAATCTCGCGAAATCCCTCGTGTATCGATCATGCGGCAAAATGGGGTACAGTTGCATTCTTTTACCAATGTACACCTTGTCATGAAGCAGTAGCGAGAACAGGAATGAAAGACACCAGGAAGTTGTCGACCTGCATATATGACACATGGGACACTTTGCATATGTGGCGAAGCACAGCACGGGAAATCAGATCTCCGGATTCACGATGCCAGCTATCTCTTCGGGCAACTGTAATGGCCCGAAGAGTCAGGGTGTGTAATATTCGTCGAAAACGTGCTACAGGTACCTGTACCGCAAGGCGCACCATGACGTGGACCTTGAGAACGACTTCTGAATCTGAGGGACCCTCGGCGTAATCGCCATTCGAACGGGTTATACGAGTAAACAAAGGGCATGAGTGGGTTGGAATGTGCGCGGTGCAAGTCAGCTTGCAGACGGGAAGGTTGTTACGAGTTGGCATGCATGGAATGTCTCACGATCTCCTCGATCTCCCCGCATCATCGAACTCGAACCCCGGATAACCACATCATGACATCGAGTTGTTGTCTCGGGGATGAGTCTACTTTTACATTGTGCCATCGGACCTCGGCAGAGTACCAGGCATACAACAACAACATGTACTATTGATCATGTACTGTATACAAATGACGTTTGTCCTGTCGATAGATACAAAAACAAAGCACCTAACCTACATGAACCGCGAGCGATTGAAGAAGCTAGCTACGATTCTGTGAATGACACACTCGGTCGAATCTCAATCCCTATCGTCTCGTGCTCCGCCAATGTGTCCATTTCTGTTGGCCATGCGTTCTTCGATATGTACGATCTCAAGCCAATGTATCGTCCACGGGAAGAATATCCAGGACGGACGACGTAGAATTGGATGCGGGAGGAGGCAATGCCTTGCAGCATGTCGGGAAACAGGTCAAGGACATGTTCTGTGCTCTCTGGGAGACTGATCAGCCGATATCGGGGGAGGAGCGATGCCCAAAGACCTACCCTGTAGCTTCGAATCTTGTAGGACCTAACCAGCTTGCCATTGAAGCTGAAGTATGTCCTCTCTGTAGAGCCGCCCGTGTTGTAGGCTGTTGAGGAGTAGCGACCATCTGAGTAGTTACTGTATGTGGCGGAGGGTGTGTAGGCCGTGGCACCGTAGGGGTAGTAGGACTGCATGATAGTTGAGGGAGCCCCGTAGGAAGAGCCGTAATATCGCCTTGGGTATGATGGATAGGTAGGATAGGTAGGATAAGTAGGGTAAGGGTTGTATGCGGACATCGGCCCTCGAAAATTTGAGGCGCTGGTTCCAATGTCGGATATAGAGACTGTAAAGGGAGAGAAAGTGAGAAAGTCGCGCGGATTGCAGAAAACTCGACTTCACACTCACGAGGTGGAGAGTCCATGGTATTTCAATGCTTGAATGGTGGGAAGGAGATTGCAGATGCTAGGACATGGGCTATTGGGGGGAGAAAAAAAGAGGTCGCCATTTTCCCGTCCGATATATTTAAAACAAGAGTGTCGTAACGTACAAGTACACCGCAAAGTTCAAGCCAATAACGTGAACAATTCGCGCATATACGGACAATTGGCACGATAATTGGACAACAAGCGGACAAATTCCCATCAGTTACGAGCATATGATCGCGTGATAATTGAGTCCAGCAAGTTTGTTACCATCAATAGTCTAGTCGTTTCTCTATTTGGGTGAGCTCCAACGCGGACACGTCCCCGTTCAACGTACAACGTTCAACGTCCAAAGGGAGTAAAGGCTACCACCAGGCCGACCCTTTCATCAGCCTCCGCCCTGTCCGCATGACGCGTGCGCTCTTCACCTCACAGCGCCTGCCCAATTCAGCACCCCTCTACCACACCGCTCGGGTGCCTGATCCGCAGCATCTCGCTTAAGGTGCCCGTGCCATCGCCCCGGCCACCAATAGCCTCCCAAGCAAGCGTGTGCGGCACACACGCAGCCACTCCGAGACAGAGCCCGACCGTCATAGGCACGGCGCGGTGCAGCACCCCCATCGAGAACGCGTTGACAACAATGTCCGCGTCGCCGTCGCCCGGAGGCACGGATCCGAGCACGGCGACTTTCGGCTGCGCCTGCGCGAGCGGGTCAAGGCCCATGAGCCGCGCGCCCGCCTGTCGAACGCGCTCGAGCGCCTCGACGACGCCAGGCTCCGCGTAGTCGATCGGGGCGGCGCTGTCGCGCGAACGGCCGAGCGCGGAGCGCAGACCTCGCTCGCTGGTGAATACGGTCGGATTCGTGGCGTCCACCAGCGAAACGGGCAGGGTCACGTCCTCCTCCTCCTCGCGCGAGTTGTTGTTGGAGAGGGAAATGGTCACCGTTTCTTGGGGGCGGCCTGTGGGGAGCAGGTGGCCCGTACGCGCACCGCTTGGCGCTATGAAGTCCAGGAGGATGGGAGATGCTCTGCCCGGGACGCCTGCGATGGACGCACGATCTCCATCGAGCACGGGCACATACCGACTGCTTGTTTGGGCAACGAAGAATGTGTTGTCGATGCGCTTGTTCGTATTCGTGTTGAATGTGCGCACGGTGCCCGTCATCCGGGACCCCTGAGTAATTTGAGGTGTGCACATGTCTTCGTCAACGGCAAAGACCCCGACCATGCTAGACAGGTTTCCGCAATTACCAGAGTAATCAAGGACGCTGTCCCGGATCCCGACCTGCGCAAACGTGTACTCGACGTCTATCCCGGCAGCCTTCTGCGCTTCGGAGGGCGAGCCAACGACGCAGATCTTGGACAGACTGGACACACCACCGCCCATCCCGTTCAGCTGGCGGCCGTATTGGGCGTCTGGAGAGCCCATTATGCCGAGAAAGATGGCATCCCATTGGGACTGATCTGGAGGAAGATGGGCGCGATTGAGAAATATCCCCTTGGAGGTTCCACCTCGGAGGAAGGAGGCAGGGATTGGATTGGCTACCCCCGAGAGGGATGAGGAGCACCTAGCAGATCGCAGAACACTTGTCGCAGAAAAAGGAGTACGAATAAGACACAGCGATGCCATTGCCTACTAGACGCCATCGGTCCCAAACACTGGCATGTGCATGGAGTTGGTTGGCTCACTGTCAATATTCGGTGCGCTTAGATAGAAGAAGGTTTCATCAAAGTCACGGTGGTACCAGTTGTATGGCAGCCTTACAGTAGTGATGTTGAGCTACGGCATTAGCCGAGCAATAAACGTAGCCTGCAATCTCAACCGTTTCTTATTCCTTCTTAAATATCCGTGAATATCCATGTATATATACAACAGATCACAGCCGTCCACCGTTCACCTCACTCACAAGAACGGAAGCGCAGAGAAATGAAATGACGTCTGCAGACACTACAGTTTTGCTTTGCGTGGTCTCGCATCTATTTCCGTCCACTGATAAGATAAATACCATTATGAGCCCGAGAGATAACGCAACAACCGCACGAAAGACTTACCCAAGGCACAAAGTCCGACAAGTCTCTCGACAACACGTCCGAGAATCGGGCGGCACGGTGCTCCTTGAATGCCTGCGCGCCCTCCGCAGCGTCCCCGCGCGACGCAAGGTCAGCAATCCCGCGCGAGTCGAGAATGTGCTGTCCCTCGATGCTGTCCGCGCCGCGCCACAGCAACGCCTTGGTCCACGCGACGCCCGTCTGCGACGTGTTAGCAGCGAGCTCACGGGCAAACGCGAGCGCGGCCGGCAATACGTCCTCGCGATTTGGGAACGTCGCGTGGTACAGGCCCTGCAGGAGGGACGAGTCGGGCGAGTACGTGCCGCCGCTGAGCAGGAGCCCGAGCGCGCGCGAGTAGCCGAGGAGGCGCGGGAGGAGATAGGTCGAGATCGCTGCGATAGGTGTAGCATACGAACGAACCATCTGATCAGCCTTTTGTCCCACATACATCAGGAATGTGTACCTTCTGGTGTAATTCCACGCCGCACAAACGGGAATGCAAGCTTGGCTCCGGCCCAAACGAAGCGAAAATCACACGGAAGTTGTAGGCCGGTTATACCCACGCCGGCAGCGTGCCCGTTCACAGCAGCAATGGTGAGCTTCCGACAGCGGAAGATGGCAAGCGTCACTGTTCCCCCCGAATCCCTGTGCGCTGAGCGGGCAGCGCCGGAATAAAAAGAATAAGGCTGAGTGTGAAAACATCAACAGAGAGCACGTACTATGCCGACCCTGTCTCTCATCTTCCTCACTAAAGAGGGCTCCCCAACCCGAGGAAAGATCCGCCTGAAATAGAAAAAAGAAAGCGTCGTCGATATGACGGTACCACCGAGAGGGGCTCATAAAGTCCTGCTTACTCCAGAACAGAAGGCATGAGCAGTGTGGTCAGCCGTGAGCACGACAACTCGCACGCGATCATCTCGGTCCAAGAGATCATAGGCAGCGACCAAATCACGCACGACTGGAATAGTGATCGAGTTGCGCCTGAATTTCGGAAGGGTAAGCCTGCAGCCTACAGTTAGCAGTGTCGTCACTGTCGTGCGTACTGCTTCGCTCGGTTGAGTTTGACGATGGCGACCGGGCCATCCAAGGAGACGATAATCTGTTGCCATCCTTGCGCACCGTAATCCGGATGTGACATCTTGACCTTCATCTTCAAGTGAGGCCTAGTGAGGCTTTATGAAGTTTAACAAGTTCAAGCCCATCTGGGTCCGGGTCAGCCACAAGGCCAACCACGTGTCAGAAATCTAGTTCTCATACTACACAATTCATTTGAGTTGCTATTATGAACTGGCTTGGACAACCATGTTGAGCACTTGAGCCAGTTCAGGTAGTGTGAGGCCTGTGAGGGACGCGCTACGAGCATATACACACAAGTACTGTACAACTGTATGTGCGCAACTCGCGCGACCCTTGTACTGTTGCTGCCACTTTGGTCGCAACTCGCAAGCAAATTAGACCTTCTGAACACTGTGTTTATATAGTCGTTGAGTCATAGCAGCTCGGATGTAAGCGCGCACATCCCTCATCCTCAATTGAGAAGCAGTTGTGCTTCCATGCAGTTCGCAAGTCTATATTGGCTATATTCTTTGTGTAGTTCTCGCAGACCATCACATTCATACATTTCTGCGATTTCCAGTGCCCAACAAACGCGATGTTATCGAGAATCTCAGCTCTTCCTTCGATGGCCCTACATTGGTTCGATTCCTTCTTTCTCTATACAGCTATCAGAGTCCGTATTCGGGGACGTTGTCCAGGTTTATTCATCCCATGCTCTGGCATAATCCTATGGGTAACGATGAATGAATACATCAGATACGGAATGAGCCAATGAGGTCACTATGACGAATTGGAGCTACTCTTAAAATATCGTACAGTACGCTGGACCTCAAGGATCCAGGTGCGCCCGAAATTCGGAGACGAGGCGCCTTCGTCGGGACAGAGAATTTCAGCCAAAAGGGCTAAGTATCAGATTGTGCAGACCGAATGAGGAGGGCGGCAAATAATCAAATGGACCGGAACGCGATGGAGGCATCATGAGAGGCGGAACACTCATGGAAAGAAGACGAGAAGGCAGAGCGAACACATCGATGCCAACAGGTATGGGAGTCTAGGAACCATTGAGACTACCCGGGCGGCCGCATAAAAGGCGGGGGTGCTGAAGGCGAGATAATTCTGAAGAACTGACGATTTGTAGATGTTTCAGGAGGGCTTTTTTGTTTCATCGGCCGCAAACACCATCCCCCAAGAAGGCCCGGAAAGGATTAAACTTGCAGGCCCGAGTGGAATCCAATGCAACGGTCTATGCGAGTGCGCTGTCCAGAGGATGGGAAAGGAGCGCAAGAGGTCGGTCAGAAAGTTAGCCATCCTTTTGAGAATGATAGTTAGATACCGAGTATGGTGAACGTCCAATAGAAACACCCAGTTCATCCCTCGTTGCGAGTCTCCATCTCTTCGAAGTTCTTCTCACTCCACCGAAGTGATGCCATTTCAGCTTCCATAGTCCGTATGCGTTCCAGTACCACGCGCGCGATTCGATCCTCATCCGTACTGGCGAGACCTGTCGTATTCAAGGCACGCAATTTGTCTGCCTCTGTTTTGCACATGGCCCAACCGATCTCCGCGTCCGTGAGTCGTAAACGGATTGCTTCCAGTTCGGACTTTTTTGCCTCCAGTTCGGACGTCTTCGCCTCTAGCTCAGCACGCACCTTTGCAAGTTCAGTTTCATACTCATCGGCGTGGGCCCTTTGAGCCTGGTCGCGAGACAGCACCAATTCGTCAAGCTTCCCTTGCATCTTCACAAGCTCTGCGTCTTTTTGTTCCACCAGTGATGTTTGCACGAGTAGCCGATCAACGAGCTCGTTTGGATCCAGTTCCGCATGCTTCGTTGCTTCCGCGGCATTCGCCCCGGCCTCAAATAGAGCGCTCTTCGGTGCGAGCCTCTCAGTCACTGGCAGCTGTGCCAGGTGTTGGTCCCGCACCGTTTGCGTAGCAAGCATTGCCGACAGTTGCTGCTCAGACCGATTATCGTCTTTCTTTGGGACAAGTCTTGTCTTTTCACTAGACTTGACAGCATTGACGTGTTTCGGAATCTCGAGGTGTTCTGTTTTCAAACTCGGAGGTTGTCCGATGAAATAATGACAAGAAGTACATACTTGTCTCGAGAACGTGAATAACTTCAGTTTCATCCGCCGGTGCGCCCGCTTCTGATATTCCTCCAAGAATAAAGGGCCGTGTCCCATTAGAAACCATGTAATGATCCGACCGTCCGCTCGGAGTTGGTCCCATAATTTGTATCGTGAACCATTGCTGAGCTGGATGTCGTATGTGAACGAGGAACGCAACGGTTAAACATGCCAAATCACTTACTCGACAGCTTGAAAGCGATTAGATCTTCCGGGACAGGTCCGTCAACACCACACCCACCATAGACATTATATCATCGACGAGGGAAGCAGTATGACCACTGCGGGGAGACGGAACGCATCCAGTACATCGAAGCCCAGTCCACTTTCTTGTCGAAACGTCAAAAGACCAAGCAATTTCGGAGGGTCAGCACCTCCGAATCTGCAAAGTATTATAACGAGGGAGGAGGACGAGGGTGACAGGTGAACGAACAGGGGTTGATACGGTCACCAGTTGTTACTAAGACATGACCGGACCTCGGAGGGGGCTTCTCGTCTCCGGGTGCGGGTTCGTATAAGTTCCAAACTGGGTTTTAGTTTACTGCGGAAATATCTGGTCAGAATGGCTCAAAGCAGCGATGGGCCATCGTACGAGAGTTCAGGTCGAATGCCCACGTATCATTCGAGTCCCCACGGTCGGTCCCATCACCGAAGACGAAGAGTCTGGAACCGACCATTGTCACGGCATGGTCACGACGACCGACGGGCCTGGGACCATTGACCATGACGCGGGTCCACTCTCGCGATACTGACGAGCAAGAAACTCTAATCAGCTGAAGTCGGTCTTGACATCACCAGCTACCAATAAATGCGGGTTGGGAACCTCTCTGCAAGAAAGTTACGGAGAGATCCCGCATTGAGAACACATATAAATCGTTGTGTAGAGAACGGCGAGCATACCCTCCACGATCCTCCAGAGAAAAGTAATTCGCCGGCGGCATTTATGGAAAGGGTGGGCGTCGTAGCATGTCTTGTGGAAGGTCACGCCGTTAGTCACCCCGATCCGATGTTGTTTAGCGACATGGGTCAGGGAACTGGATCACTTCCCTGACCAAGATCGTTATCACTCCGTCATCATCACTCCGCCATCGCGACGCCTCAGGGTTTTGATCCTTTCTTTCTTTGCTGCCTGCACCACAATGCAAACAAGCCTCCCGGATCTCCCCTATGACAATTACGGACTTATAGAGCCCAACCCTGCTGGTTTTCATAGTAGTATCAAAACGAGTGAACGCACATATCCTAGAACAGATCTCGCCAACCTCACACCTTGGGATTCCTTCCTCGAAGACATTCACCAGGTCATCCAATCCACGGCAGCCCGCGCCAATCTGACTTCTGCAACCCTCACAATTGAAGAGCCGTTTAGAAAGACAACATATGCGGAGAACGAAGAGAAAATCCGCGCTCATGCGATATATGCATTGCATGATCCGGTTACACAGGTGGCGAATATGCTCGGGGTCGAAGGAAGGTTTTAATCCCGGGCTGTGGAAATACCGCGATTATAGGAGCTCCGGATTTCTCGTGGGTCGTGGATAGAGCACGGCCGCACTCAAAACTTGTTGTACGTATCAACCACTTCATGCATACACATTGTTATTGAGTTCCACCTGTGTAGGTCGAGTACAAGACTTGGTGGAGTGCCAGTATGGTGGATCTGCCTACTGATCACGCACGAAGACACGATAAGAAGCGTGACACCGACACAAAACAGTCCTATGATGCTCTTCAGCAGATCTATGGATATATGACATTCAATAAATCAAGTACAGCATCCTCACGAATTGGCAGCGAGTCTGGTTCTTGCGCCATGCTGAGAGGTCCGAGACCTCAGTCACCTCACAGTGCAAAACCCTTGATTACCATCTCATTGAATTTGATAATCAACCAATCTCCATGCTAAAAGCTTGGGTTGGCATGGTGTTGCTTGCCAACAACAACTGGTTCTATGCATCTCCAACCACATCTCCCCCCCTCCCACTCAACACTTTGGAACCTCAATGACTGCTCAGACAGATCAGGCCCAACCTAATGGTGGTCAATACCAGTGTCTTCCCCTTGACTACCGACTTTGTCACTTTGACCTCAGTTGTGCCTGTCCTAGTGCAAATGGTTGTGTGGTAGTGGCAAAATTTCTACAACCATCAATTATAGGATGTGACTCAGGCCTTGAAGTTGTCTGCAAAATTGTTGACATTATGCGCTATTCTACTACAGGGGATTTGCTAGAAGGTGAAGCCAGTGCTTATGCTGCTCTACAAAGCCTTCAAGGTCATGTAATCCCCAAATTTTATGGGCTTTATGAGGTGTGGGGTATCCTGAAGCTTATTGCCCTACAGCCTGTTGGTGATGCTATTTCTGAGAATGAAGATATCACCTGGGAACTTCGCTTGAAGATGAGGGCATCTGTCCAACAAATTCACAATGCTGGATATGTGCATGGTGACATTGCACGTCGCAACTTTTGTTGCAAGGATTCAAGGGTTTTCTTAGTGGACCTGGAGAGCTGTCAACTTGCTCAGCACCATTCTGAGCAGGTCCATGAGATGGATCAAGTTGATAGCTTGTAGCTTGTAAGTCTGACAACATCTATTCAATTCTATTGCATTTTGTTTACATTTTCTTAGGTTTATATGTCCAATGGGTCAGAAGTTGGGGTAGAGTACAGTACTCTGAATCAGACCATAGCAAATGGGAAAGCATTTTATTATTGTTTCTGCAAGAATGTCTTGTTTTAAGCAAGCAAGAAGTTGTTGCAAAACATTGGAGAGAAATACAGAAGCAGAGAGTGACTGGCAGTGCCTCATCTCAAATTCTCAATAATAGCTTCTCTTTGTGGCCCTTGGGTACATGGATGAGTGCAGACAAAAAGGGATAGCAAGGGTCAGGTGTGATGATTACAAAGGAGCAATGGATCCACCACAGAATCATGAGTGCTTGACAGCACACTGTAGCACACATTCTAATGAGCCACAATTGTGCTCTTGCAGAGTCCTGCAGAGCCATATTGTGACCTGGCACCCTATAGCTGAAAATGTCAAAATCAGACCCCCATTGTTTTGGAAGCTGCTGTAGACCCCATACCACGTTTACAGTACTAGCATGGCCCTAATCTAGTAAATCTACCCCATCGAGCATCCGGGCGGTGGCTGTTGAAAGGAGTACAACTTGCGAAATCTCTCCCATTCGAGAGCAGCACTGAGTGACTCAGGAGTGGGCGGAGCAGCATACATTGCGAATACAATATCCGCTATGTGTTTGAGCTGCATGATACGAAGCAAATTCGTACCTTCACAAATAGCGACAGAGATGTCAAGAGGAATTCCAACCGACTGAATGTGAAAGATCAGCACCATAGCGATGGAGAGGAAGCGGACCGAACCATGTCAGAGAGGAACCAGGTCCGCTCTCCTGGTTGGCCTGGGTTCAGCTGCAACACGCAACTGTCATCGTCAGGCCACTGCGGTTGTAAATCACGCAAAGCAAGCGCAAAGGCTTGCGGTGTCATGCCTCCCGGACTTTGCGAAAGGGTATGTTGTACCGCAGAGACTGCCGTGGTCTGCAGCGCGACGAAGTGGACCGCAACGTGTCGGGCGTTAGGGCTAAGAGGGGAGAAGCATCCGTTTTCAGAACAAAAAGTGACGAGGAGATGAAATGCCTACTTAAACCCATGTCTGTAGGTGGCCCAACGCCGCACGGAACTCGCGGTGTCCTGGTCTACCACGAAAGTGACATCGGTTTGTCCGGCTGAAGGTTTGCCGACTTGGATTGCCCAAATGCCAGGAACGTTGGCGACAAACGAGTTTGTTGAAGTGGATGGCGCTACTTGTTGCCGAGTATATGCGGGAATACCCATTGTAACAGGGGATGCAACACTATTAAGGTCCATGTCAATTACAATTCATGGGGCAGTGAATGAAATGCTAAGGCGCAGTCTTACACGGGCAAGGGGGGGCCTTGAGCCTCTGGACTAGTGGTGGACATGGAAAGGGATGGCAATTTTCCGAGCTTATCTTGGGAATGTGTCTGAGCGGATGGGAGATCTACAGAGATAGGTCTGTCGGGGCGTGCCACGTGAGATTTGGTGTGCTCGCGGCTTCCGCCGTCTGCGGTGTCATTAGAAGGAGAGCGCAATCCTGTTTTACTATCGTCATTGGACGGTGGCGACCCGGTGGCCATAAGGGGAAGTGCGGAAGACGAATCGTGGATGGAAGCCTGCGGCCTCATGGGGTCCGCGCGAGGAAGTTCTGCAACTCCAGGGTCAGGACGTGTGTTTCGCGATGCTATTGGCATGCCTCTCGGAGATATTGACTCGACGGATGGTTTTGGTTTGTCGTCGGAGGTTGGTGGCGGCGCGTGAGGGTGAGGCCGGGGAGGACCTGTGTTATCAAGGTGCACGCGCTTCGCTTCTGGGGCTGAATAGGTCGTGTCGTCGTCGTCGTGTCCGGCGGATCTCTTTCGGGGCCTAATCGAAGACATGATGGGGGGATCCTGGATCGAGGCAATGGCGTGGTCTTGTCGTTCTTGACCCCTTTCGAGTTGTATTCGCGCGTGCAGACGGGCAAGCTCCTCTTGCACGCGTGTTGCATGCCGCACAAAAGGTGATGTATTCGCCCCAACATTTGCGAATTTATTGACGACCTTGTGTACATCTGCTGGAGACGGAATATCACCGAGCCGGCGTTGCAAAGCTCGATTTATTGCAACGGCTAATAGCCGCATATCACCCTGTGAAAAGATTGCGGGTTTGTCGTGTAGGCCGCGTGCAGTGGCTTCTTACCTCCGGCTTTCCTTCTGTAGCTGGTGGGCCGGTACCTTTTTCAGGGCCATGAACCTGCGCTCCGTCGTGGGTTGTGAAACAAGGGCTCCGAATGGGAAAGACACGCACCTGCTTCATCAGTTGTGTAGCACTGTAGCCGTCGTGAACAAGCTCATTACATAACCTCAACCACTTTCCCCCTTTTCTCTCCCTTTGATCTTACCCATCCGTAGAAGAGCATGACATCAAGAAGACGTGTTCCCGAGAGATAAGGTCCATCATAAGGATCAACGGCTAGCATACAAACAACCACGACTGGATCCTTCACTCACGTCTCTTCTAGTCTTTCCCTATTGTTCCACCTCCACACCCCAGTCCGCCTCTCGTGCGGTTCCCTTCCAGCGACCGACCACTACCCTTAATATCATTCTCGTATACAAATTGTATTGACTCGAGGTAAGCAGTTTGCGACAAGGCGATTGCGCGCGCTACGCGATTGCGGCTAATTTTGATGCCAGTGAATAGGCCCCAAATTCGTGAGCGCGTACTGCTCATTGAGCTTGTATTTTATGATGAGCTCCCTGGAGCTCCCAGTCATTGCGCAGTTGTCTACGTGGACTGCCAGTATGAGGATGTCATGACCGATGCGGGCGGGGTCTGCGTTGCTAACGCGGGACTCTAACTCGGTGAGTATGTGGTACCGCTGCCCTCCGTCCGCTTCATAGCCCACTGCATATATATGGCTTCGCCATCGTCAAGATTCCCGTTGAGGAGGTACGCGCCGTTGGAGTCGAATGACTCGACCTCCGGGTCATGGCGGTATCACCCCCCGGAAACCGATAAGCTTCGCTATGGCCTACGAAACCATCATCTTCGTTGCGTTTTATGCGGAAGGCCCATTTACTGCTGACGACAGTGGTGTTGGGCGGGCCCGGAACCGTGGGCCATGTCCCGGCCTTCTCTCTCGAGCGTCTTCATTCCACGTTAGCCCGCAGGTGCCGGCTTTGGCCATGGTTACGAACGTTGGATTCGCCGTTCCGAGAAAAGAGGCCGTCTTGATGAGCTGCTACGGATCATCTCAGAGATTCGGAGCACTCGATCGCGAAGGTCGACGATACCCTCAAGTGTCGGAGCTTCCCTCTACTTCTACACCTCTTCAAGTTCCCCCTCCGCCTTATCGTCTGGAGCTGAAGTTCAGAGCCTCCGAAGCTGGCCTGTTCCATTGCCGTTGCCCCTGTGGTAGACGCAGGTGTTCTAACTAGACCCGTCTTCAGATCTCCCCCTGGGGATGAGTCCGATGACGAGCTGACCCCTAGGCCGGTAGGCCCGCAAGCTTGCCACAACCTGGATCGCTCGTGCCTGTTCCAGTGCCAGGCAGAGGAAGACGCTGTTGACAACCTCTCAGGTGCTCATGCGTTCGCTGATGATGCGGAGCCCATATCTCTCCCAGAAAAAGGTGAGGTCGAAGATGACGCGATGATGTTTCACGGCCCGCCATACGAAGAGTTAGCTTCTGCAAATAAGGAACCCCTCCACGTCGACACTTCTCCGTCCGCCGTATCTCCACTCCGGGCACTCCCCGAGTCTGAACTTGCTAGCCCAAGTCCAGTGATGACCTTTGATGTCCAGCAAGCCTAACGGGCTGCGGGGCCAGTTGTGGGTGCCAGCAGGTGCGTGCGTGCGCGCGCGCATGTAGATGTTTGATAAATTTAATAATATGTATAATATAGATAATATACTATAAATGTTCTGGTCATAAAACTTGGATTACTGTGTGGATGAGCATAGCGGCGAGGAGTGCCGGGTCGTGGTAGGGGCTAGGGGCCTAGTCTGAACTTAGTCGGAAACTCACCGGTACTCCCCTTTGTTCGCCCTTTACTTTCACGGCCTCCACAATGGAAACGAGCCTCCCGGAACTCCCTTTTTCCGATTACGGAGAAGCAGAGATTGATCCCTCTGGTGTTCATAGTAGCGTTAAAGCATCTCCACGCACACATCCTAGAACTGATCTTGAGACGCTCACGCCTTGGGTCTCCTTTCTTAATGATGTCCACCAAGTCATATCCACAACCGCCCGCGCCAGATTGACCCCTGATCCTTTTAAAATTTGGGTGTTGGGGCTGAAAACCTATGTGCAGAACGAAGAAGATATCCGCACTCACGCGAAGTTTGCCTTCCATAAACCAGTTGAAACGGTGGTACAGATGCTTGGGGTCCAAGGAAAGTTTGTCACTTCGGGCGGTGGGAATACTGCGATTATAGGATCTCCGGATTTCTTGTGGGTCATGAATACATCCACACAGTCGCACCCAAAAGTTGTTGTACGTGTCAATTGCTTGCAGTAATGCGCGCGTCGCGCGCGTCTTGTTATTGAGTTCCACTTCCGCAGATCGAGTACAAGACTTGGTGGACGGCTGACCTGGTAGATCTGCCTGGTACCCATACTGGCAGCATCGTCAGCAAACAATCATTGGACGCTCTCCATCAAATTTATGGGTATATGATGTTGAATGACAACAAGTTTGGGATCCTTACAAATTGGCAACGTGCCTTATTCCTTCACCGCGTTGAGACCCCAGGGCGCGAGACCCTTGAATATTTTCTTGTTGAAAGAGACGGACCAATCTCAATGCTAAAAGCCTGGGTCGGCATGATATTGCTGGCCGAAAACGATTGGTTTTATTCTTCCCCGAGTCTATGTTCCACCCCTCCAGCTCCGAGTCGACACTTCACGCGGGCGACTCAGACGGAATGGACAAGAGCTATCACTGTCGCTGAAAATTACCATTCCCACCCCATTGATGGCCATTACCAGTGTCTCCCACTCCACTTTCGCTTGTGTCGCTTTGATCTTAGCTCCACCCGCATCGGAAATAGTGGTTGCGTGGTAAGTGCACAACTCCTACGGCCACCACCTTCAAAAATCCCCTCCCTGTTGTCTGCAAAACTGTCGACGTCTTGCGATATCCTGATATGGGCGAATTGCTAGAAAACGAGGCCAGCGCCTATGCGGCACTGGTGCACCTCCAAGGTCAAGCGATACCAATGGTTTACGGGTTTTACGATATATGGGGCATTTTGAGACTCCTTGCCTTGGAACCTGTTGGTAATCCCATTCCCGAGGACGAAAAGATCAACCAAACTCTTCGCATGAAGATGAAGGCAGCGCTCCGACGCATTCACGACGCTGGGTTTATTCATGGTGATATCACGCGCCAGAATTTCTGTATAAAGGATGGTAAGGTTTTCTTAGTTGACCTGGAAACCTGTCAACCTTTTCAGGAGCGGTCTGAGTTGGAGATCGAAATGGAACAAGTCGATGCATTGTAGTTTCTTAGCGTAGCATGGCCAGACAGGGTAAAGAGCGCGTGAGTAGAACAGTACAGTACTGGTGTAGCTCAAATCTAGTAAATTTACTCCCAACGACTATCCGGACTGTGGCCGTTGAAAGGAGTCTACTTTACAGTACTTGCGAAATCGCTCCCATTCGAGAGAAGCAGTGGGTAACTTGGAGCGGCGTAACGATATCCGCCACTGAGCTGCATCGCATTTGTGTCTTCACAGTAGCACCTGAGATCTGAGATCTGAGACGTTCCATGTGAAAGATTAGCACCATAGACCTGCAGCGATTGACGGACTCAATATTGCTGCAGCACGAGACTGCCATCGTCGGGCCGTGGACCTGCGCTCTCGTCGCGTCGTTCAACTCAACAAAACTCATTACATAACGACATCCACTTCCCCCTTTGATCTTACCCGAGCATAAAAGAGCATGGCATCAAGAAAACGTGCTCTATCGGACGTCGATATTCTTCCAGACCCGAAAGATAAGAACCAATACAAACAACCACGACTGGATCCTCCACTATCACCTCCTCTTCGCGTCTCTTCTAGTCTTCCCTATCCTTCCACATCCCAGTCCGCCCCTCGTGCTGTTCCCTTTCAGCGACCACTACCTTTAATTTCATTCTCGTATACAAATGACCGCAAGCTTGAATTCTCTGATGCTGCCATGAGATACTACGTTCGTCCTCCCCCGGATGCAGACCTTGGCCATGGTTACGAACGTTGGATTCGCCGTCCCGAGGAAAGAGGTCGTCTTGATGGGCTGCTACGGGCCATCTCTGAGATTCGGAGGCGAGGAACAGGTGACCCTGTTATTAATATTGTCAGCTGGCGAGGAGTAATGACAAAGTGTGTGCCAAGTACTGTCCTCATGCACCGTGCTTTACTGAGGTCAGCCCTATTTGCGAGGGAGAATCCTGACGGCACCTTATGAAGACCGAGATGGGTGGGAACTCAATGTCATGGCTATAAATGGCACGCTATACTTTGAGGAATTTGTCAGCGACGCTCGGCTCCAAGAGAAGTGAGCGATTTTTTGTCCAAGGTTGAAGCAATTTTTACGGTGTACAGGGAAAACTTGACACCCCACCATCGCAAGCAGACGTACTATGGCTATTCATTTGAATCGTGGTGCACGGCATCGCAACCTGATGCCTCATCAGGCTGGGGAGGTGACGTCGACACAAACGTGCAATGGTGCAGCGTCGCGAAGACCAAATTAGGAGATACTCGTATAGTCATCGGAGGCGAGGTGGATTGCGTGAGAGGTATGGGTCCTTGACACCGTTCGCGGCGTTTTGCCAATAGCGTCAGTAAGACAGGTATAATGGTCGTAATGACACAATGGTGGAACTGAAAACTTCGATGACCATCCGCGGGGACCGAGATAGAGCGAGGTTCGAGAAGTAAGGGATTACATCGATGGCAGGACGGCTAGACTGGCTAAAATTCTCTTCAAATCAGGAAACTTCTGAAGTTCTATTTTCAATCGTTTCTCTTAGGCGTACCGGTGCGGCTTGACGTTTACCAGATGTTTTTTTCGCTCAACATGAAGTACGATAGGAGATCCTCGTCGGTTTCCGTACCCCGAACGGCATACTCAAGACCACAGAATCATTCAAGACGTTGGAGATTCCGCGAATGGTGCGCGGCAAAGAGAACGCTTGGGACCCTCAGATATGTCTATCGTGGGGCGAAAGTTTTCTGACGTGGATTAAAAGCAACGTTGAATCGGGTAACACTGCTGCTCCGGGAAGCGTGTGGCGCGTCAAGTTCACGCCGCGCGTTGGCGTGGAGCTCGCTTTGCTATCAGAGGAGGAACGACGCGAGGTGGAAGCTGGCGAAGACCGTGTCGGGTTCCTACCGAAGTCGTATTACACAGAGATCCAGGACGTCTCCAGCCCGAGTGCGCAGAGAAGCGCGAGCGGCGCCGAGCCAGAGCAGAGCCGTACTTCAAAGCCATCCCCGTCGGTTAATTGTACTCTTCCGGCGGGATGGCAGATCTAGTGGTTGAAACTCTGTCCACTTCCTAGTGTGTGCTACTATATGCCATTCTTTCTGTTTTCAAAATGCAGGTCTGCCTCGCTGTCATATTGTATGGCAGTACAGCGGAATTAGCATCGGATTGTATCCATTTTCCAGCCGACATGCTGGAGACGCCCAAAATCAAGTCTTCCGGTTCAGTCTCTCTTCTTCTGTGTCCATCCCGTTCGGAAGCTGGAGTTGGAATTGAGGTGGAACTCTGAAACTCAGGCAGAATGTGTCGGAAAGTTACCAGCAACCGTAACTACAAACCTTACTGAGGCCACGACAAATAATCGACATTGGAGCCGTTGAGGGTTGACTGGAGACGTAAGATGGTAGAATGCTTGACAGGTTACGCTGACGTTGCACCTCCTGAGCTTTATACCATAGAATGCTCACGGAGCACATGCCAGCGCGATTAGGATTGTCAATGAGGGGCGCGTGCGTCAGGGGTGCAGACGATGATGGCAACGAAGTAAACACAACTACGCGACCTGCGGTGCTCCTTGGCGAGAACCGCCTCCTTCCGCCGAGTAGACTGGTGGACACCGGTCCAGTGCAACAGGCCCGATATAGGACAGAGGAGAGTATTAGTGCGAGGCCTAAGCAAACTGCAGTAAACCGTCGTTCCCACTTGTCTTCACATGTGTGACGGAACTAGTCCGAACAACTGACCATGGACCAAGAGCTGATTGATGGCTGAAGCGACACTTTCTCTTCCCCCGAGCCACCCCTTCCAAACAACTTTGGAGAAAACCCGTTGCTTCCTATTACTGTCGTAGCCCGCTACCGGCGCTATGATTTAGTGAGGTTTACAGTACAGTACATGTGTTTGACAAGGATACAGATTTAGCTATTCGCACAGAAATATATGGATAGATAATCTTGTCGTTCCCGAAGTCCGAAGTGAGATCTCATTACGGTCATCTGTCAGAGTCTGGTAGTCGAGGCAAGAGAGTCGAAGCGCGAGATCCTCATCGGTGTCTCGAGAAGCAGTGCCCCGCCCTCGTCTGCCTATTCGGCTTTCGGCTTTGAGGATTGGGCCAAAATAAAGTGGCCGTGGGGGTGACATGGTGCTATATGGAACTAATTAGCGTGCGCAACCTCGGGAGCATACGGGAACACACACAGTGACCACTGGTATAACCAGCTGCATAGCTGGAGGTCGTACTGGGACCACTGGGACCAAAACGGTGGTCGGCATTGTGAAGACAGGTACGAACATGTACGAAGTCATTGTGTTATGGATAGAAGATGTAAGGGTGAATGTGAGGGTGAATATAAGTGTGAGTGTAGAGTGGTGTCTGTGTGTACCGTAGACTTGAAGGCGCGTATTTATACCTCGAGATCTGTAATAGGATATGGCACCCCTACGAAGGCATCCTTGAACAGGAGAGACGGATTCTACTGCGCATCCAGTTCGCCACAAGCCACAAGCCACAAAGGCCCCTTCAATCAGTGCCCCTTCAGTCAGTGCTTGATGGGCCAAATGTGACGGGGGCCAAAAGGCTGTATCTTCTAAAACGGGCCTCTCCGCCTCTACGGTCTCCTTCTGGGACCAATCACCAGTGACCGCCCAAAGATAGAATCAGAGCTGGGATGTCCTGATGGCATTTAGACAAGAAGAGAATGGACATGAGATCTTGAGCTCGAAGTCGTCGGCAAAGGCAGTGAAATTGTCACGGGCTATGCCGTGCCCAGGCCGCAGGGGCCACGGCACGCTGAGCCTTGTGGCGAGAGTTAGCGAGCTCTTCGAGAGATGTCGCCAGGGCAGGTAGCCTCCCTACATGATCCTCCGCATCGCCCCAAGAGTCATCCTCTGTCATAGCGGGACTGAAAGGCCCAATGCATGGTCACAGCCAGGAATCCGTATCTCACCGCCGTGCTCCGTCCCCCGATACGATCTCTCATATTTTCCCTCCGCGCGCGGTAGCTGAGAATGACGGCCAACGACGGTATAAGCACTGCCTCCTCGCACGCATCCGATAGTATGTAAACTGATACCCCTTGACCATGCGTCGATGCCGAGTCCAACTGCTTCCAGAGCAGAGCCTCCGCGACAAGACCTCGGGAAAAAAAAAGTCATACACGAGGATTTTCGGATATCTTATCCTGGAAGCGCCTACATTTCTGCTTTCCTCTTATCCCTTCGCGCCGCTGTTTTCGAGACTACAGAGGACATGACGAGCATAATAGTTGAGGCACTTCAAGACCATCATAGTACGGAAAGCAACGTGAGTGTTACTTCACGCAACCGCAACTGAGTTCATGAAATTTAGGCTTTGTGCCAATCGATTGCCCATCGCCCTCTACGTCCTTTCCCCTCCCCTCCCCCCAATTACTTCTTCGAAGTCCTCCAACAGATGATATATTTTTACAGTGGGTCGATTGACTGTCCACGATACCCCGATCAGTTTTACCTGATGCGACTCACTTGGCTCATGTTCGTGGTCGAGTACAACGGTGCTGGGGGAATCGGGAAAGAAAAAAAGGTGCGTAATTGACATACTGGTTTGGGGCGGATCGAGAAATCTCTCAGAATAGATATATCTATGTGCAAAGATGGAACACTACAACAGTCTAAGATCAAATCAGATAGGAAACCCATCCGTGGGGCCTCACTGCGAGGACTTAGCGTCGCAGTAGGATCAGCAAATGACAGAACGGATGAAATTGGTATTACTATTGCCCTTCAAGCCGACTCCCCCCCTCGCCACTGCTGTAGCATTTCTTCGAGGAATCCGGATATTTCTCTTTTATGATTTGTGAGAACCTTATCCCGATATCCTCACTCGTCTTCAAGCATTTCTCTGACCTCTTCGGACTTGTCGTGGGCCTTCTCCGGCGTGACCTTGACACACTCGACGGGCGGATTCTTTTTGCAGTGCCGCTCAAGCGAGTCCCGCGCGCAAAAAAAACCCCACAGAGGTTGCCGAAGGAGATTTTAAAAGGGTGCGCCTCCATAGTATCACAGTGGCGGTTGTAATCTTCCCACGTCTTGAGCTTGCAGCTGGCATTTGATCTCCTGGACCGCACCTGCCAAGTCGGCTTCCGTAGCCACGAGGAGTGTCTTGTGTCCCGTCTTGAATTTCCTTGGGATCTTGAAGTGCTTGTCCTTTCCTTCCTCGAGCTGCTGTTGTTGCCGTTGCATCATGCTGTCGTTGTGGCGCACCTTTCCACTCCTCTCGATCAAGTTGCCCTTCTTCAGCTTCCACCGCCAACCCCTGCTGGAAACTCGGTCCCAGCGAGGATTGGCGTAAATGCCCTGTGCATCCAAGGTCGCGAGCCTCTCCGCTCCGCGTCCTGCCTCCTTGGGTTTATTGCCAATTCTTGATTTTGGGACCCTTGCCACAGGCTTGTGGTGTTCTAGCCGCGGACTACGTTGCCTTCCGGTATCTCATAGCTATCGATCACCAGAGCCCAGGCCCCGTCGCCATAAGTCCCAATTGCCTCGCGACGGCGTTTTCCGAGGGCCGCGATGGGCGCGAATGGCGCGGTCACAATTGCCTCGACATCGCGGGAATGGGCCAAGAAAGTTCACTGGTACCCCACTCTGCTGGAGATCTGCAGGCGTCAGTTATAAGCAACGCTGGCTGAATCGCTCCTTCACATCGAAGGCGGGACAAAAAAAGGTACTCACGTCGTTTCCCCAAAAGATTTGCGCCGTACTTTGGCGCACCCTGCTTCGCTCCCATTTCTGGAAGACGGCATGGTACAGGTAGATTGCCCTGGTTCGGAAATCCGGCGCCACTCATCCTCAGACGTGGTGGAGTCGAAGAGTTGCTTGGGCTCACGCCTTGTGAAAAGGTATCGGTCAGAAGAGTACTCTTGCATCCGTGACATTTGCACCCACATTGAGTGTCGCTGCCACTGAGTGGGCCGCAAGGGGAGTCCAATGGGGATCGTCTACCCTCTGGGAGGCGACGGAACTTGCATCGAGGAAAGCTTTGTATCCTGGTTAACACGAAGGACAGTAGCAGAGGCAAGAACAGGGTCTTACGTTGGGCCAGCATGGACCAAGTACCAGGGACATACTGTGGCGCAGCAAGGTAAGACTAAGGTAAGTCAATGTCGACGTTCGAATCGTTGGTTGCTCACCGGATACGTATATGTTAGTAGGTTTGTAATTGTAAACGCCCATATCGTTGGTGGCGTTGAAAATGGGAAGATCAAAGCTAGCAGTTGAGAGGTGTCTCAGCGCGGATATCAAGTCTTGAAGGATGCTTCGTGGAACCGAAGTGTATGAGTAGCTTCCTATGGCCCAGAGGGGATGAGGCCAAGGTACGGGGACGTCAGCTGTGGTTGAGTGGGGTTTGTTCATTCTGGCGTGGTACGAGTGAGACTCGTAGAAAACAGCGCGGGAGGAAGCATGGAGTGTGAGTGGGGGGCGGTGATTGGATTGTGGAAGAAAGCAGACGATGAGTCTTTTATGGGAGACCAGGAGAGCACCAGGGTGGCATCGAGGTTTAGCGCTCCCTTTCAATGAGTCAAGAATACAAACTGAATACACTCCCTTTCAGACCAGAGCACCATTTTGGCTCCCACCCTGTGTTTTAGGAATAACAACGTGCCTGGGTCCGGCTCGCATAGAAGACGTCTTCTCTGAGTCCTGTCTTTACCGCTGGTCCAACCGCACTGTTTGGACTGCTTTGCCTACTTGAATAATCCCGCGTGGTTACAGAGAATACGAAGAAAGCGTCGGTCGTTTTTGATTTTTCCTATGGGGCTCGTACTTACTGTAATTCAGCATTATCCATGGACGTTCTTAGTGTGGAAGATGGACACAGTGCCGTCATATACCGACTGTGGACAGAAGCGGTCTTCATTTAGTTTGAGTTATTGACGGAAGGCTGTAGAATTTTTGCTGCCTGTCGTTAGGCTGCGTTGCGCAGACACCTTGGCAGACACGACCCCCGGTCTGATGCTATTGGGATGTGTTCTTAAATTAAAGGACTATAAACACGTCAAGCGTCGTTGTTATCTTGAAGTCGGTTAGACAACCTCATTAAAGATGCGGAAAGAAAGCTGATTGATTGCAAAACAACAGAACTGGATTAGGAGCACACGAACACAGGTAAGCAATTATTGGTACTAGGTACTAGGTGTCGAATGACAAATAAGGACAGGAAGGGAGTATGGGAGAGGGCGGTCAGATCCACTGGTCACACGGCGGACGACAGGCACGACGGTCGACTATTAAGATTAATACTCTACGCGTCTTACATCTGTGTAATCCGCTTCCGTCCAAATACTACGCTGTACGGCTCCAGTCCGTACCGGCCGAAATCTGACATGTCAATGGATAAGGAAGCGAAGCGCGAGTTCGACATCTTCTGTGCAAGCGCACTACAGCATCCCCGATACACCTCAGTCGACGCGATTATGAATGTCCTCGAGCAGTGAACGGAATATGGCGCGGCCGAGTACTGCATCGCCGCTCGGGTTTCGCAATTCCGGAAGGGCATCGATGAGCGCGCCAATCCGGGTATATGCGTCTTCCGCGTACCGGGAGTAACGCACGTCAATTCCGGACTCGGCAAATACGCTCCTGACATGCAGCTGAGAAGTCGTGTTTTCCTTCCCGAAATGCGACTCGAGAGTTGCCAGCTGCTCGGGAGATCCGGCGGACCGGACGAGGTCGTAACACCAGGAGCGGGTCTTGGGGAGGTTACCCGAGCGGCTTTCGAAGTACTCTGTTTGGATCTGGGCGTATTCGCCGAGCGGGAGAAGAATGTCGAGCACGAAATCGTAATAATTAAGATCCGTGGGCGATGCCTTCTCGACGGGAAAGCCGCAAATGATCATGGAGAGCGCCATGGGGAGGTAAAATGAATAGATCGCGGACTTGTAGATGGTAGCGGCCCTTTGACTAGGCGAGTCTGAGCAGCGTACAACTTGGAAGGCTAGAGAACTCACTTGTCGACAGGAAATTGGCAACTGTGCTTAAACATGGGCAATCTGGCGTGAGCTTGTGAAGGAAACGTGAACCCGGGCTTTGAAGTACTCACAGGGACCGGGTTGCGGAAGAATGATGAATGGCGGGTCTCATGCAGGAGCTCAAGCAGGTCGACATAATAAGGCTCCTTTCGGAAGTGCTCGCGCGCTAGTTGATAAACAGCACCCTCCAATAGGAGCGCATCATTAAGGGCATTTGACCCGACGCCATCCACATGATGCCATGATAATTTTCCATGACTCGTCGTAACTTGATCAACAATACCGTCCGATACGGAAAAGTAAGAGTGCAGCTGGGCGAAGTTTCAAGTTGTCACTTTAGGAAATAGATGATGGCGAGCGCTGCACTGACGAACACGACCATCCATCCGAGAATCGCGGCCTTTTGATATTCTGAATCATCCAGCCGCCGACCTTTGAAAGCTTCTGCTGCCTCGACGACAAGGAGACCAGTCTTATACTTTCCACTGAACGTGTTGTAGTCGAGACACTATAATCCATCAGAGATAACGATAAGTTTGTTACCCAACGTAAGGGAGAGAGGATGCTGACACACGCGAGTAAAGTATTCGATGGCGTCCTGCGGCATCGAGTGCGCTTCGAATTGAGAGAGCAAGAATCCGCGAATGGTAGGATATAAAATCTCGAACTGGTCCCGCGCAACAGCACTTGTCACGGCGGATGGCGTGGACCAGTAACGTTCTTGAGTGTAGGGAATATTCCTGAGCGGGGCTGCGGGCATATCGTCAACTAGAGGAGGAAGAAAAGTAGGCTTACATCGCCTCACTGATCCATTTGCGCCTTAAGAGGTGGTCCTGCATGCATATCAAGTGCGTTACAAAATCACCGATGTCGTCTGTAAAACGAGATGTGGCAGTGCCCCCGGGCTCCCAATCAGTCGCATGTGCTAAATGTTTACCAGCATCATCATTTGACGGGCTCCATATATTGCTCGTGGGATTTGACTTTGAGAAGGGTAGTTGCCGGTCCACCGGTCGACGAGAGTTGAAAGAGCGCCGGGGTACCGAATAATGGCCCAGCCGTACTTTCGGAACGGGAGGTCCGTTGTCATTGACGCGAATGTTCCCGCGGCGCATGGCTATCAGTAATGTTCGACTCAGGTTCGTCCATTGAAGGAACAACACTTTACAGCACCGTACAACCTGCCAAGGATGGTGTATTTAGCTTATAGCTGCATGCCAAATAGCACTGGCACCCCACCACTGCAGTGCCAACCAGAGACCATCGTTCATTAACGCTCACTTTCCACTCACATTCGACCATGGCCAGAGCTCTGAGGAAAGTTTCCCGGGACTACAATTGGACTATAAAGCGGGCTCACAATGACCTCCATCATAACATTATCACGCCTCAGCCGCAGACTTCATCTTCTTCATTTCCGGACACCAAACCTGTGGACCTTTCCGTGTTGCCCTGGGATGTAAGTGTGCGACTTTCTGTTGGCGACAGTGAGGGTCATATCTGAAAAAACCTGCAGTCGAATCACCTTCGATGGAAATTCAGGACGGACTATGAGGAACTTTGCGGGCACCTTGAACATTCTTTCCTCATTCTATTGGGTTGGGTCGCGACCATAAACTATCTTCGAACAGTTGCGACAAAGAACTTTATCGTGAGTCTACACAGGGTCTCCGCCTCTCCCACACGCCCATCATTCATCGAAGAGTAACCCTATGCAATTTGTCGTTGACCTCTATGAAGAAAGTGGTAACCTTGCACATCTTGGTATCCCTCCCACGTCAATTTGGAGTTTTCCGGTTATCCTCTTTCGGTGCGATAAGTGTTAGCTACTCCCCCAAACTCACCTAAGGTCCCACAGGTTTGCGGCTCCCTTCGTAAACTATTTACTTTTGGAGATCTTCGGCGTTCCCCTCCGTCCCTATGAAGAAACTAGCACCGGACATAAGACAGATGACACAACCGCGTCACGCCTCGCAGAGCACCCCGTCGTAGCTGAGGTGTCAATAAAGGCTCCACACGCGTCCGATATGCAGGCAATGGCAGCTGTCAAGGACAACACAGGCAGCGACACAAGTAAATGCTTCACTTTCGCTGCCTGGTTTGTCATTGACAATCATTCTGAAAGGCGGAAGCGAGATGAAACGCACTGTGATGAACGATGAAACCAGGCGATTTTCCCTCGGAAAAGCTCATGTTGAGGTAAGTGCTGGCCTGCCAGCGTGACATTGGCGTATGGTGGAAGATCCTGATGTCGTTGACAGAGCCACTAGTAAGCAAAAAAGGCCACCGAACGTATGCCACATATTGACTTTCCCCCCATAAGTGCGCAGAGCGTCCACCCTGGTCTTACTACACGTGGAAATACTCACTTTAATGGCACTCAGCCCTCTCCAAAAAGTCCCAATCTGGCTTCGCACCTTGCCAAGGCTACGGTTATAAAAATGCGCCATCACGCAGACGATGAATTTGCTATCGGAGATGAGCCCGAGAATTTCCTTGCCCATAACCCCGTCTCTCTCGCTCTGTGAAGCAGTTGTTCATCCTGTACTAGAACGTTGCAGAATAGGAAGCTTATTGCGCCTCGTGTTTCGACTCTATTGAGCGTTGACCGCGCTGTAACCGCAGCCCGGACATCTTTGCCCGCTTTCTTGGTCGTCCCCGAATATCCCCGGAAAAGGCACGGAAAGACGAGGAGCACTAGCAGGGAAATTCCATGCTAAACTCACAGCTTTGCCTAATCTGCCACGCTGAACCATGAGCACGTTTGTAAAATTGAATGTTCATTTCTTGATCAGGGAATCAGGGATACATCATAGTAGCACCATAATAGCAAGGTGCGGAAACTTGTTTACTTCCTGCTGTCACTTAGTCTAAGCTTCATTCGATCGAGGGTCAGGTTATGAAACTCATGAGGGCGTTAAGTTAGTGGGAGATCTCGTTCGGGTCGCACCCGATATCGCTCTTGATGGTCCGTCACACGTCATGTTTGATCCCAAGGCACCTGCATTGCACCCCGACATCGCATAGCTCGCTCCGCTCCCTAACATGTTGCTCTGGGCGACCAATTCTGTAGCGAACGAAGTTTCGTCGTTCAACCCAACTAACTTTGACAATGATGGGCTGTTAGACGTCGACTCGGCTGGCCAGCTGCCCTCAGCTGAGAAGGACGGTCCTATGTCGCAGTGGATTATACACGGACGCTCCACAGTTACAGCTGTAAGCAGGGTGGTGCTGATTCTTCGCGCGCTCAGAAATTCCGTCACCGAGTATACACGAGAAGCTAGGTTAGCCGGGGTCGGCGAGGGTGGTGTTAAAAATGCAAGCTTTTAGAATTTGTGGAAAACGCCAGACGTTACGAGGGATAGGGGAGAAGCGGCCGTGATAGGTGAGCCCTGTGATGATTTAGGAGAACAGCAGGGTGTCGTTGTATTATGCCTGCGGTCACAAATTTATACGTGCGGTCGAGATTAAAAGGGGGATGCAAAATGGTCGTGAGGCCCACGAAGGGCGAAGGAACGGGGAGGCTGGGATGTCCACTAAGCAATGTAGCATTTGTGGTACGATCGAACTCCATGCCCGGACTCGTGCATGCATACCTTTGCAGCGCAGACCAACTAGCTATGATAGATGCCTGGTTTGGTGTTACTGCGACTGCGGCGATAAGGCGGTAAATTGCCCGGCCGGTCGGTCAAAGCCTCGGTGTGACGCGTCTGAACGCGCTACGTCACGCGTCTGTGACATGCATTCTTAGCACCATTTCTGACCATTCGCCATCATGCTCTGGGTAGATGACGTCCGTTACTACGTTGAACCTAGCAGACGATCCCTTTTCTGAAGTAATATTGCACAGTATCGACCTAAAACCCTTGATGAACTCCATTACCACGTCCATCTTTCGCAACGCTTGAAGTCCTTGGTTTGTTACGAGTTTCTTCAGTGTCTGCATGATTAACGACCTTGGCAGGCTGCGTCTGGCGATTTTCCTCATATGTTGTTCTACGGGCCATCAGGCGCCGGAAAGAAAACGCGTATCGCCGCTACGTTGAATGAGCTATTTGGAAGTGGGGTTGAAAAGGTCAGTTAGTTATTTCTTCTGACGCCACATTTCCTAAGCACATGGTGCTCGTTCGCAGCTTAAAATCGATCAACGAGTGTTCCTCACGCCATCACGGAAGAAACTAGACGTCAATGTTGTCCAGAGCAACTATCACATCGAGCTTACACCAAGGTTCGTACCACCCAAGCACACAGGCGTGGGGTTCTGTAGAATTGACAACTCTCCCATACAGTGAAGTTGGAAACTATGACAGAGTCGTGATTCAGGAAATTCTTAAAGAAATCGCGCAGACCCAACAGGTCGACGTGAGCGCGAGGCACCGATTCAAAGGTATTTTGCAGCTCCTCTGCTGTTTATGACGTGGGCTAGATCTTAGTATGACAGTGGTCATCATCAACGAAGCTGATTCACTCTCACGAGATGCGCAAGCTGCGCTTCGACGAACTATGGAGAAATATATGACCAACCTGCGTATCATACTCTGCGCCAACAGCACTTCTCGGCTAATTGCCCCAATCAAGAGCCGCTGCCTGCTTATACGCGTCGCGGCACCCAGCCATAAGGATATGGTCACGGTGCTCAATCATGTAGCCAAGCGGGCAGGAGCGGGTTCGTTGCCCGAAGACGTGGCGGATGAAATCATCACAGACGCTAATGGCAATATGAGGAAAGCAATACTAGTTTTCGAGGCGATGAAAATGCAGTCGTATGTCTATTCCATATGCCTTTGACGAGAACGAGAACGACTTATTGGGATCCGAATCCAGGCCCGACTTGTCAAGCTCGCCGCCAATCGCCAAACCAGATTGGGAGACGTACTGCTACAAGGTCGCTGATATGATCATCCAAGAACAGACACCACAACGAGTCATGGAAGTACGAGCAAAGCTGTACGAATTGTTGAGCCATTGTATACCAGCGACAATCGTTTTGAAAGTGAGAAACTTTCATGGGTCATGTTCTCTGTCTTACGATTTGACTAGACAATCGCGGATCGCGTCGTGCAGAAAGTTGATGAAAGCTTAAAAGCCGACATCATGCATTGGGCAGCCATTTACGTACGCCGATATTTCGGCTAACGGGACTCACTCACCTGACTCTGCACATTAGGAAAATCGTATGCGTCTCGGGAACAAAAAAATTTATCACCTGGAAGCTTGGGTAGTCAAGGTGATGTCGTTGTACAAGGTTGGTCTACAACAGTTTCTTAAATTGCAACTCGGGTATTGATTGGACTTGGGGGAAAAATAGCAATTCTTCCTGGGCATCGAGCTTGGCGATTTCGACGACCTCATTTGATTCCGCTCCCTACGACTTGTCGCGAAGGTGTTTTTGTACCATCATCTGCGTCCACTGTATTACCCCTTATACAGTACACCCCGGTAATTCTCGCGTATAGCAACTGCTGCTGATGTCATCTTGATCCGAGTCGGAGATAATGTTCGACGCTCATACGTAGCGATTCTTCATGATTCTATCCGTTGTAGGTATCTGACTGCCGGGCTGACGTCCATATGCCTGCTTCGTTTTATGTCCTAAATGACAATAACCTACATTCTCAGCTCGGTTGCAGCCAGGTGCGCAGTTACTGCTTTCAACCGGACATGATGATGTCACGAGGTATAAAGTGGGCCCCCAGTCACATCTCTGGGTATTCAAATGCGGAAAATGCGAGCCAGGTGGCCGGCATACCATTCTTATCGCTTCATGCAACTGTGGAAATAGCACAGCGCCGCCAGGGGCGAATTGGCAATGCGCCCTCGCGTGACAGCCCGAAGTGTCCATACCGAGCAAGCGCCACTGGCAGACGCGTCCATGCGATATGTGTCAGATGAGCGCGTTTCGTGATCCAGTGGCCAGTCTTCGGAAGAATACAACTGCCGGGGAATCCCTGTGAAATGGCAGTTTTGCCGCTCCCCTGTTGGGCGGGGAAATCCTAAAGAACGCCATTGATACGTGATGTGCTCAGGCTCACGATGCGCTGGCGGGCAATCGCACCCAGACCCTGAACACAGCTAGTGTCGTCCCAATTTCAGCGCCATCACACGATGAACAGGGCGCACGATGGTCAGCTGACGAGGTGGCTGATAGTACCACCGGCGTTATCGTTCCCATCGGGTTGAAGGGGCCCCGGGAGAGATCCAGTTCCTGGCACGGAAGCGATGACGCGACAGAGAAGCAAATGATTCCCAATTGTGAGAGCCAATGATTTACGGCAGCGGCCTAAAAAGGGCAGCAACAACGCTTCGTGTATGGTCCCATGCGAGTACGTAGTTCACGCTGCCAGGCTTCTGTGGTATGTATCATTTTTTGGTATGAAAAAAGAGATCGCGGCGATGATCAAACTCGAAGGGGATGTGGAGCGGAGATAAAGCCGGAAGGGATCCGGAACTTGGACCGGCGTGACCGGCGTGAGCCGAAAGAGAGCGCGACGCGTCTTACATAATTCAATCCGTTACCCGCGCGTCCCACACCCCAGTCCAGTCCTCACCCTCAACGTCGGCTGCACCCCCCAAACCTACTCCGCATCCATCCACTCCTCAACCACCCACCTTCCTATTCCTGCCCTCCCCCTGGTTACTTTGAGCCTCTTCTAGGTCTCACGTATGCCATGACCACCACCACCTCGTCCGCGACGACCCCATCGCCCCCGATGGCTTTCCTTCACACAACTCCCGTTTCTTTAGTTGCAACTATAGGCTCTGGAGATATTGACGCGACCGAACGCGAAGCTAGGCAGCAGGCCATTCGTAGATTCCTGGCTCGTGCTGAGATCTCTAAGGTGAGCCTTATCCTCCTCTGCCTGGCGGTATGGTACGCGTCGACTTTCTGCGATGATCCGCGTATCATCGCACGTATAGCCCCGCGGGGGCACGATTTTTTACTTTGTTTACATAAAGTCGCTTGACTTCCTACCGCGGGCCTCCCGTTCCCCTATGATACGAAAACAATGATGGTGGTGATATTTCGAGTGTCATCATCTGCTATACGACAGTCATGCAGGATTGTTTGTCATTACATCGTTTTTTGCATTTTTCCCAATGGCTCCTAAACCCCGATGCTAATCGAAGGTTTTACCCTCCGCAGCTCACGCGTGGGTTGCGTGCGCGCCTCTCTTACGCGACCTACAAGGCGACGCACAATGTTGCCCATCTCCCCATTGGGGATCTTGAATCACATGTCCGGGACGATGCGCTTGCTATGTGGGCCCCGTCTAGGAACATTTACAATGATGGTTCCGGCCTCCAGGGGAATAACATTATACATGCCTCTAGTGGGACCGCACGCAAAGGTGCTATGGCTCCCCCGACCACGATTCCTTCTTCAAATTCTCGTAGTCACCAAGCAAGTCCCGGGAAGAGAGAGTCCATGAGTGCGAATGCTGCTCATAGTCTTTATGCCTCTATCCTTGCCCCACCACCAGCCAAACGTGCGCGGACAATTCACAATCCAGAGGATCCACCTATTCCGGCGCCAGCGAGAATGACAAATGGGACATCCCGAAATCGAAGACGTTTGTCCCACCCTGAAGGAACAAGGGACCCTCTTTCGCGCGCAGCTCCTGAATCTCAGCCTTACTCAAGTGTGGCGGAACACACACGCGCCACACCCGAACGGGCAAGGACCCCAAGCGCAAAATGCGAACAAACGTGGCAAAGCTGGCAATCAACACCGTGATGTCAACACGTCAAACGTCAATAGTTCTCACGATGTAGACGTTGACATGAAAGCTGCCGCAACTTTAACACGCCTTTTGCATCACTCCCGAAACTCCATCACTTCTCTCAGCGCCATTTCTCCGCGGTCTAGCTTGTCCGCCGGCTCGGACCTCGGCTCTACTCATTCACTCTCTCAATTCGCCCAAAGCTCTGCCCGTACAACAACAGCCCAAACGTCTTTGGCGTCGTCCCAGGAGCTTTCTCAGGCTGGTTCGATAGCACGACCTGCTACCCCTCCACATTCGTCGGACACTCGTTTGGGATCTAGGACCAATAGTTTTCCGGAGGGAGGGTCTGCGTCCGCCACAGACCAGGAAGCCATCAAACTTTATATTTCCTGCATGAATCTCCTTCCCCCGCTCGACCGAGTACTGTTCGTAGTCGGGATGGTCAAGACGCAACGGCCCTCAGAACATTGTCTGAAAATTCCGATCTCAAAGCCCAAGGACGTGTACTCTTCTCCGCTTCAGGCGGCCCTTCAGAGATTCCATCAGCGTATCGGATGCTCACGAGAGATGACTCTAGCTCGTCAATTTCATCCTCGGCGTTGGAGCTCCCAGCCACCCAACCTCTCACGCGCCAGCCCACTCTGGTAGTCGATCCTCCGGTCGGTGATGTAGAACTTCCTCAGCACTCAGATCCCGCAGCTTCCGCCGGAATCAATACTGATGTTCCACCCATGACGAAGGTTACTCCTCCGACACCAATAGAATCTTCCAACGTGACTCAGCTTCTACCACTGCCATCTTCTCCTCAACGCACCACCCAAACGTCATTGTCTTCTCAGTCCTTGTCGCCACTATCTGAGCATAAAGCCCATCATGCGGCGCCAGCCACTCCTGGAACATACACTTTTAATCTCAATGACTTCATAAATGTCTCTCCATCACCGGCGGGCCCGCATCGTACCACTGCACCTTACAATCAGAATCTGTCTGGTATGCGCTCTGCTGGCGGCCGGAAGCTGTTTGCGGAAGAGCAGGCAGAGCATCTGATAGGCGTCGAAGAGACAAGTAGGATGGGTGAACATCCCAACACGGCCTTGGGAGCTGGAATCCATCTTACCCGTTTCTGAACTTGTTCCAATTCTTATTTATCCGTAAAGTTGTCGATCCCGCAACGTCCATGTCATCCAGTTTCATGACCCTCGTCACGATCTGCAATTGTCGCATCTACCATCTCACGGACATGGAAGGACCCTTTTGATTGTAACATTCTCACTTCATTAGTCTTGTATCCCTGAAACTGTCGAGTGGCTGGTTGCCACTTCCGTCGTTTGCCTCTGTGGTGACCGTCGGTCTGAATGTTGGTTGCTATTTATGCGTCCAGAGGTTCTGTAGCTCCTGCCGACCTGACCAGTCTTTCCTTTTTTTTCTTCTCATGACCTGACCTATGTCCCAAATGTTTTGTTTCTTTGGTTTTGATTATATTCTTTTGTACGATATCCGTCGTGGCCGTAGTTGGAGTGATTGGTTTGGCGGTGCCATTATGTGGATGTACGGAGTTCGCATAGACCTTCTTGACCCATTCTTTCCTTCGTCTTTATGTTTCTTGCTTTCTTCTGCTCTCCATTGTACGAAGTACTTTGATGAATGAAAGTAATGACCCACGGTTGCCTGTGGCAATTCCTGGCTTTATTCCTATTTTCACGTTCATTAGACAATCTTTCCCCGGGAGGACTCGTTGGTGTATACTATGATTCAAGTTTGTCTGCTCGAATACAAGTCGAAGCGGTCTCCGTACAGTATATCCCATGTTGACAGCTTCAAGTTCACGTAGTATGCTTTCTCAACACTGGGGAAATATCGCTGAGCTACATAAACCCGCTTCCGCCTCAGCTGTCTGATCTACCCAAACGAAGATGGGAAATGAATGTGAGATCTTGCTGAAATCGGGACCCTCAGCAGCAATAATGGCGTCATCGCCGCCACTATCCGATCTCATCGCAGAAAGCTTGGCAGAAAGGAAACTATCCAGCGCTTCAGCCATACCGATTCTGTAAAGTAGATGACTAAGAGAACTTTCGTCAAGACAGTACAGCCCCGGGCCTGAGCCTAGCACTACTAATGCGCAGCTGTACAGTAATCTAGTCACCTTTCGACCCTCCAGAACCATCACCGCGTGGTTTGCACGGCTCTCTGCCTTGCGGCTACCTCACCATACGTATAAGTAGTCCGAGTCCGACACGAGTCGAGTCATCCGACGGACTTCTCGCCTCCACACTTTTTCGCTCGCTCCATTCGCCGCAATAATGTCGTCCTATCTTCGCTCATGGCTACCCACTCTTTCCCTGCGGCAGAGCAGACCTGCCACAGCCACAGAAGAAGAAGAAGGGGAGGAGGAGGAATCACCCACCACTCCTACGAATCCTTCCTTCTCTTTTCAGAAGCCCGATGACGGCGACGACGACGACGCACCCCCCGCTTTCCCCGCCATCGCGAGCGCCCAGCGGATCTCCTCCCGTGCCCCGGCGTCGACCCTGATGCCCCCGCCGTCCATCCCAGCATCTCGTCGGAGAATACCCGGTCCACCCGCGCCGTCCTCGTCCTCGTCTCTGATGCCTCCCCTTCGACAACGAGACCGCCGACGCAACTGTCCAAATCCAAGAAACGAGCAAAGGTCGTTCTTGCGCCCGGGCACAGCCCGCTTGACTGGGCCGCGCTGAAAAGCTCGGGCACGGACCTGCGGGTAACGTCCTTTTTTTTTTTCTATCTGCACTGCTTAACTTACTTGCGATGTTTAGGGTGGTGCGACGGCCCTGGCACGCATACCCCCGTCGGTACTGCGCTTGCACAATAAACGTGATGATGCGTGGGCGGCGTTCAATGGCAAGGTCTACAATATCACGCCTTACCTGGATTTCCATCCTGGCGGAGAGAAGGAACTCATGCGTGTTGCGGGACGCGACGGGACAAAGCTTTTTTGTATGTAACATGTGCTTACTCCGGAATTAATCTATGCTTACGGCTGTATAGCATTGACGCATGCGTGGGTCAACGTAGATTTCATGTTAGATGCCTGCTTGGTTGGGTTTTGGTTCCGGAGCCATCATCTTAGAGTCGGTCAAGATAGAGCATGGACGTTGGGAGAATTCGGATTTTTCAATAGAAGTTGCCGCACATGATTTCAGTCTTTCTGCGGCAAGATCGTGCTCACGCGGGATACAGTACTATATTCCCTTACTGTAAATGCATAATTATCTGTCCTGCAAATTGTTGATTTGAATGATGCATCTGTGTAACATCTGTATGGGTTGAACAATTGCCCACGACCCTCTCCAGTCTGTCGCTCGCTTCATGTTTTGATTTGTCAATAACGGGGACACCACAGGATGTGGTCAAAGCGGCCTTGAAGGCAGACGTTAGAAGAAACATTTCGAATGATGAACTGCGCGCGTTATTCAACGCATGTCGAGTAAGGAGTAGCCATAGCCTAGCCAGCCCGGACTCTCCACAGCGAGCGTGCTGAAGTACAAATGGCATCAACTATTACAGTGTGAAATTTTATTTGGGCCTTCATCGGTCAGTACAGTCGTACCGCCTGTGATACACAGGCCCCAGCCTAAGAGGTACTAGCCCTGCGAGTCCGGCCTACATTCAAGCTGTTCAACGTCCAGCACCGCGTCACCCCATCAAGAACAACGGACAATCGTTTTCCTAGTGGGTACAACAAAGACCATCACGTGAGCTCCGTAACCGGTCTCCACAGTACAGCAGCACCTGCTAAGAGGGCTTTTTTGGGTGCACACGTGCCATCTATAAACCTAGGATATTCGCTTTTCATTACCCGCCCGTATTATAGCAGATGTCGAAGTTTTGTGCTGATGCCTTCTTCGGTTTTCCCGCCTGACTTGAGATCTATCGTACTTCTATTTTCGGCTCCATCTTCTGCACTGTATGAACGTTCTTCCGCGCCTTCGGAGAGGCCTTTATGACAGGTCCGCCGACGGACTCACCAGTACGTGTATTTTCGCGGCTCTACACTTTGATGATAATCAGAAATCCGATGCACGATTTAGTGCGATTAAAACCAGGTGAGACCAGTGCGACAAATGTTACATATCATGACCTTTCTGCTGACTCATAATATCTTTAGTGTTCAATTTCTTTTACTCATTTTCTGCCTTCCGACTTCCCCAAACTTGAAAAGACGCTGGAGCGAAGCGATGACGCTTTCATTGGTTAAATTATCGTAATTGCGTGTTTCTTGTGCTCTCCCTCTCGAGGCAAAGCAATTAATAGGCCAAGAGCATAAGATATCTTTCTTAAGCAGGATGTTAGAACACGATAACAACAGAATAACAGCTGCTGCACTCAGGCTTTAGCATGTCCTCTTGCAAGACGGGGGCGATGATGTCGTCACCAAAAAAGGAACCTGGTGTCTCACAGGAAAGGACGGAGCGGATGTGCTCTTCACTGTCTGTCGTATAAAGAGAATGAGATGTATCAGAGCGAGATAGGGATGCGTAAGTGGCTGGCTCTGAGGCAGCGACGAATTGAGCATATGCGGGATGCTCCACCGGAGGGATGTTGTTAGCTTTTGTGCGCTGCTCGGCCGGGAGATGGATATTCCAGCGACCTTTCCACCGAAGACTGTACTTTCCTTGACTGCCTCCGCCATATGCTACACAATCAGCAAAATTGTGTCCATTTGGAGCGCCGCAGTTGGGATTGGTGCAAAACTTTTCAGACGACCCGCGGCGGGTGCGGCGGCGTTTTGCAGAGCCAGAAGTGGACGCGGCGGCAGCGTCGGGTGAGCGAGGGCGCTTTATTTGAACCGTGTTATCTGCATCGTCAGCGCAAGCCGAGAAGAGAAGAGCCCGGATCTGAGGATTATGCCTGTTGAAGAATAAAAGTCTGTCTTGGATAGCATCGAAAAACTCGGACGAGTGAACAGGAGTAGGCGTGGGCTGTTGGCTTTCGTATTTGCGGATTTTGTCTCGTAAGTCTTCGATGAAGAAGCGCCAATGACTCATGTCCAGAGGCATGTTGTCGAGAAGGGCTCGAACGAAGTTTCGTTCAGATAGTCGCTCCGCGCTTGTATCATAGACTCGGAGGGAGTTATAGAGCCGCTGCATACCATTTAGCCATTTAGCCATGTCGGCATCGGCACCAGAGGGGCATAGGTAAGTTTTGATTTCGTGTTCGATCCTTGCGGCTCGACGGGAATTTATGGGTTGGTAGACTGAGCGCAGGCTTTCCCAAGCCTGTTTCGCATATATCGCATTCTCGACGACGTGGATTTGTGAACTGGGGACGGCGTTGACAATCGTCGTAAGTGCGAGATCGTTCGCATCCATCCAGGGTTTCGATTCCTCAGTCTTTTGTTGGTATTCAGCGTGATTACCGTCAACGTAGAATGTCTGCTTGCAACCGCTAACGCCGATGCCACAATGGGTGACCGTCTCGCGAAGGGCGGGTATGATGGGGGTGCAGACTCTGGACCCTCGACGTATTTCCACAGGTCCCAGGCGCGCAACATATAATATGATTTTATTTTCCATTCACCATAGTTATTGTCGTTCCCATCGTCAATAAGTTTGGGGAGGTCGCAGCGGTATGTGGGCATCTTAGGGGCGAGCGAATAGGGGTCAAATGTATATTCCAATGTTTTGGCTTTCGATGGTTGTTCTGCACGGCGAGAAAGATATATTTAATACAGAAATGTAAGGACGAAAAGAGCACAAACCTGGTGATGTAAGGAAGGAAAGATGAAGTTCCTCCTCCAACACCGGGACGGACAAAACAAGTCGGATGACCAATGTCTCAATGGTCATGCGACCACAGTGAAACAAGCAGCACTCTATATTTTTGTAGATGCAACAGTAGCACAGACCCGACCCTGATTCATAAAGACCTTTCGAAAGCCATCAAATCGTCCAGTATATCCGCATCTGTACTCGACAGCTGGTTTACTGAGGTTGTCCCAAGGGGACCGCGTACCGTTGCTCCGCCGTAGCCATATTCGCGAGCGACGAGTGCCTTTAGGAAACTGATCCCCCCGTACTTGCTCACAATTGCATCACCGTGTGCTAGCATGCGCTGGATGTTCCGGGCATCATCGGCGCGGCCGTCGTGCCATGCATCCCACAGAGCACGGTGTGCGCGGGGGGCCACGTTTACGAGAGCCATTATGCCCCCTGGGCCGCCGACGGCGAGGGCGGGCAAGAAACTGTCGGAGCGCCCGATGAAGGGAGCGAACGAGTCCGGGGGTAGTGACGTGAGACGTGTGAGCTTCCCGAGTGCCCACAGGAAAGCTTCGTGCCAACGATGTTTGGGTGTGTCCCGAGAGCGGCGATCGTGTCAGCGTCGAGATCGAGCCCCGCGGTCACCTTGGGAAGTTGTACACCATGATCGGGATTGGCGATGCATCGGCCACCTGTTAAGACCACGCGCACATGAGGGAGCGCGACGAGTGCGTAGCTGCGCTCAGCGAGCATGACATCGCGGATAATAAATGAGAGCCATGCCTCGCGGAAGAAACGCAAGATGAGGTCTTTGGTCATCGACGCCTTCCAAGTCGAGGGCGTCAAGATGAGGGCGTAGCTGGCTCCCGCCTCTTTTGCGTCGACGTTGAGCTGCTTGGTCTCGCGGGTGGATTGGGCGCCAGTCCCGGCGATGACCGCGACGTGCTGGTATCCATTGGCATCAAGGGTAGCCCGCGTCAGGAGAATGACACGTTTCCGCTCATCACTTGAAAGGTGCTGTGCTTCTCCATTTGATCCCTGGACGAGGATCCCGGTGACGGATCCCTGCAGAGGGTAGCGTTCGAGGCAGCTGTTAGGGCCAGGGTGCAATAGTGGAGAAGAAACTCGAGCGTTTGTACCTGAGCAAGGCGAAGTACGTGCATTTTTGTCGCTTCTTCATCTATGTCTTCGTTCTCTTTGAAAAAGAGAACAGCGGGAACATAAATCCCTGGTGGGGGTGGTTTGGACTCGGACATTGGAAGGGTGGGAAGGCATGTCTCGGTTCGGTCCGCAGCTTGAGGACCGCCTCAGGTCTTAGCGCCTCAGCCACAACTCTCATAACACCCACCATGGGCCTTTTATTCTCCCTCCCGTTTGCTGGCGTGCTGGGCACCGTCGGGTCATCATGTATTGCCGGACTTGCGTTCTGTTTCACATCCACTGCAGGTCTGTACTTCTTGAACTCCCGCGTAGTTCCTTTCCAACCCTGCTATCTCGAAATTACAGCTTCTATGTTCTTCAAATCTTGCAATTGCAATTCCTCCATCGCAACTCGCATAGGATTTGCTGTACGAGCCTGTTACAATGTCCCGTCCCGTCCCTTCTCATACTCGGTGTCAGATGATATTTGCACTGAACTCCATGCTTGCATGGCTCATGAAGACCCGGTTCATGATCGAACTCATTGAGAAATGGAGCTATGACTACATCAAGATGGATTGTGAGGATGGAAAATGTTACGGTGTTCTCGCAGTGAGTGCTCTCTCTCGGGTTGTCGAATTTGGTTTCATCGCGATCGCGAATAGGTCCACCGTGTTTGCTTCGCCCTTGTACTATTCCATGTCATCCTCAGTATCTCACTTATCGGCGTTCGCGACACTCGTGACAAGAGAGCAGCCATCCAAAATGGGTAAGGGTTTGGTCCTCTCGTTTGGGCGTTTGTTCACATCGTCGTAGCTGGTGGGGCCCGAAGGTTTTACTCTGGCTTGTGTTTGTCACCATATCTTTCTTCATTCCAAATGGCTTCTTTATATTCTGGGGAAGCTACGTCTCTCTTATCGGTGCCACCGTCTTTGTCCTTCTCGGCCTGGTTCTCTTGGTGGACTTTGCCCACTCATGGTCCGAGACTTGTCTCGAGAACTGGGAGAATTCCAACAACTCTAACCTGTGGCAATGGATCCTCGTGGGTTCCACAGCTGGCATGTACGCGGCAACATTTGCTATGACTGGCGTCCTGTACGCGTACTTCGCAAGCTCCGGCTGCACACTCAACCGTTTTTTCATCTCATTCAATCTTACCCTCATCGTCATCATAACGATCGTCTGCATCCACCCCGTCGTTCAAGAGTACAACCCACGTTCTGGGCTCGCCCAGAGTGGCATGGTTGCTGTTTATTGCACGTACCTCATTATGTCCGCTGTTGGCAATCATACCCATGAGAAATGCAACCCCTTCAACTCTGGAGCGGCGAGCGGCACACGCACCTCTGCTCTAGTCCTTGGTGCTGGACTAACATTCATTGCTATCGCGTATTCCACCACACGCGCTGCAACACAGAGCCGTGCATTGGTGGGCAAGAAGCCCAACGGCGAAATCCAGTTGTCCGACGACCGTGACTCTCATGAAGTTGGATTTGTGAGCAGTCAACCGAGCCGTACAGAGACACCGCGGTACCAGGCGCTCGTTGCTGCTGTTGAAGCCGGGTAAGCATGTCATACTGCCGTGTAGAGTTGCTGTAGAGTTGCTTTCCCAGTGCCATTCCACCCTCTGCACTCCATGAGGACGACGATGACGATGACGACGTAGGTGAATCGCGTGATGACGAACGATCTGGCACCCGCTATAATGTATGGCCTTCTTTTCTACCGTTCTGCCTCACGTGACACCGTTCCAGTATTCCTGGTTCCATATCATCTTTGTCCTTGGTTCTATGTACGTGGCGATGCTGCTCACTGATTGGTATGAGAATATTCGTCGCCTCTCCGTCAGCACACTAACACTGTATACATCGTACTCAGGAACGTCATCCGTGCGGGCCCGTCATCACCTTCAGCCGATGGTGATGACATCTACATCGGACGCTCTGAGACGGCGATGTGGATGCGTATCGTCAGTTCGTGGGTCTGCATGCTTCTTTATATATGGAGCCTGCTCGCTCCGGTCTTTATGCCCGACCGGTGAGTTTGTCCTCTGACCTTTGGTTGTGAGAGACTCAATCTCGGAAATAGATTCTCTGAATTCTGAGTTTTGAGTTCGACGGACTATTGATTACGTTGTACGAAGTGTTTGGATGTTTAATCTCCCCCCACGCGATGATGTCTACAAATACAGTAGGGTATAAGTTTATGAATAGACAGGACTGGTCACGTTTTTGTTCCCACGTCAAAATGACTCTGCATTCGTGAAAGCGCTCATGTCAAAGGTAAATTCAAGTACACTGTATGGCCTCGAGTGCGTCCATCCACCATCTTGGTCACTGTCCTCCCTTAGCCTATCTGTACAGACTCAAGAAAGATTAAGACAAAGATTGTACGCATCCCTCGTCCCCCCGCTGACCACGCCCTACTCACATCATCCCATCTGCAGAATCCATCACGCAAGGTCCGCGATCAGTCGTCCCTTTGACGTTCCCGTTCTTATCTCCTTCAAACCTAGCTTGGCCCAAGTATTGCCGTTGATGAATCCTGGGCGAAGCTTACCTTGAACATCCGTGAAATTCAGCACCACAATGCGCACAAGCTTTCCTTCGAAGAATGTTACCGGCTTAGCTACCAATTGGTAGTGAGTAAGCACGGCCAGATGCTCTACAATGGCGTCAGGGACCTTGTCGTCGAGAACCTCAATCGCCTTGCGCAGGAATCCATCCTCCCAGCCTTCCCTTCCGGACTGGAGCAAGACCCTATGCAACAAAGCCAAGAAGGGGAGAGGCTTCTGAAAGCAGTGTATAAAGTCTGGAGCGACCACGCGGACTGTATGGATAAGTTGAGCCACATTCTCAAGTATATGGTACGTCCCACTACCAGAACTTTGCCACAAATCTCCGAATGTACGTTCTTAGGACCGCGTATATGTGAAATCTGCCAATCTACTTGAGGTCGTCGACCTAGGCCGCGATCTCTTCGTAAAGCACATCATTCGTCCGCCAATAAAGGATCATGTCATCAACTCTATCTTGAGTCTCTTGCACATCGAACGCGACGGTTACGTGATCAATCGATCAGCTATCATGAGTTGTGTGGACACACTGTCAAAATTAAGTGACAGTTCGGATGGCACGACGGTGTATAAACAACATCTGGAACCCGAAATTTTGAGCCAAAGTGAGGCGTACTACAACGCTGAGGCTGCTAGGTTGCTGGAGACCTACGATACTCTGGAATACCTACGTAGGGTAAATGCTTTGTTTCTCTTTGTCTTCTTGACTCGCTTGCCTTACACTCGCCACGTCAGGTTCAAACACGCCTTACAGAAGAAGAGTCGCGCGTCCACCAGTATTTATCTTTACAAACCTTGACACCTCTCCAGTCTATTCTCAAGAATTCTCTCCTCACACCGCACCTGCAAATACTCATTGACATGGTTAATTCGGGCCTGGATGCTATGATCGATCACGACAAGCTTGACGACATATCTCGTCTATATCACCTATATTCACTAGTTCTTGAAGGGGTTCCAGCCCTGCGTCGTTCTCTCAAGGTCTCAGTACAGAGGCGAGGTACAGAGCTCAACAGTGTCAGCATGGAGGGTCGGGAACTAGGCGACGGTGATGCCGGAGATGAGCTTGACCCGTCCGCCAAAGGTAAGGGCAAAGCGAAGGCGCGGCCCCCGACTAACGCACATGGCTTTGCACTGGCTCTTCGATGGGTCGAGGGTGTGCTACAACTGAAAGATAAGTTCGACGGCCTCTGGGAGACGGCCTTCAAGAACAATCGTGAGATCGGGAGCGGACTTAACGAGGTCATTGCTATTACATTTATTTCCTGAGGTGGATGTGTGACTGACTTGTTTCAGGCTTTTGAGTCGTTTATAAACCTGCATCCCCGGGCTTCAGAGTTTCTGTCGCTCTATATCGACGAGAATCTGAAAAAAGGATTGAAAGGGGTGCGCTGCGTGGTTTGTTATCCCGCGTCATCTCATAGTTGTGTCTAGAAAACGGATGCCGAAGTTGAGGTTATCCTCGATAAAACCATCAGCCTGTTTAGATTCATCACAGAGAAGGACGTCTTCGAACGATATTATAAGGCCCATCTGGCGAAGCGCCTCCTTCTTCACCGATCTGTATCCGATGATGCGGAACGAGGCATGCTTGCCAAGCTCAAGGTCGAATGCGGCTTCCAATTTACCGTCAAACTCGAGGGCATGTTCCACGATATGAAATTGTCAGCAGACACGATGCAAGCGTACCGCGATCACATGAGTAGAACCACTGTACATTTCACTCTTTCGTTATCCCCATTCTGGCTAATGCGTCGAATATGCAGCCCCCCGAAGTCGACATAAACGTTACCGTTATGACGTCTACATTCTGGCCCATGTCCTATGCACCCGTACCTTGTACCTTCCCTTCGCTACTCGTCAAGGCGACCAAGTCCTACGAACAATTCTACCTCTCGCGGCATTCTGGGCGGAAGCTTACATGGCAACCATCGCTGGGCAATGCGGATGTGCGCGTCACATTTAAGGCGCGCAAGCACGACCTTAACGTATCATCGTTTGCGCTGGTCATCCTGCTGCTCTTCGAGAATCTTGGAGAGGGAGAGTTCCTCACGTACGAAGAAATCAAAAACGCGACGGCGATTCCAGATGGCGAGCTGCAGCGCAACTTGCAATCGCTCGCGTGCACAAAGTTCAAGGTGCTCCGGAAGCATCCAGCAGGACGGGACGTCAACCCAGACGATTCATTCTCGTTCAACGCCGATTTCTCGTCGCCATTACAGAAAATCAAGATCAGCACTATCGCGGCGCGCGTCGAGACCGGGGAAGAGCGCAAGGAGACGCAGGACCGTGTTGAGGAGGAGCGTCGCTATCAGACCGACGTGCGTGCATGACTGGATCTTCACTTTGGATATGATTGACAGGACGCATAAAAGGCATGCACAATACGAATCATGAAAGCCCACAAGAACATGACGCACATTGACCTAGTAAACGAGACCACGCGGCAACTCGCGTCACGTTTCATGCCCGACCCCATGAGCATCAAGAAGCGAATCGAGGCTTTGATTGAGGTAAGGGGCGCATAGATTTGCTTGTCAGGAGAATCACTTATGTGGCGCTTTCAGAGGGAATATCTCGAGCGATGTGAAGATCGTAAATCATACAACTACGTGGCAAGTCATCAATTTTTTCTTTTTTACCCACCCACAAATTGATAACGCACCGCCTTCACCCTCATTACCAGGCATGAATTAACTCTCTACATTACTTTCGTCGTGTACTGTGGACACCATGTATCATAACCTGCAACTTCTAGAACGATTTGGGTGGACACAACATTCGGATGGATTATGGAGGCCTCATGGAGGGGCCATACGGTAGCTTAGAGAAAGAATGGAGCTAAAACAAATAAAAACACGACAAGGTTCTCACAGAAGTGGCCATCCGTAAACGGGAAACAGAAATGCTACGCTGACAGGTAGAGACACATCAACATTCAAGCCTCTAATAGGAAATGGCGAAACTTCTGAATACGGAGAGGAATACCATCTCCGGGAACAATCCCAAAATCATCATTATAGAAAATGATTAATCGAAGGATGTCCTGGTGCCTGTATTCAAATATATTAGCGTTGAAAGCGGGGGGGATGTCTCCAACGTTCGGGACTGCTTCTGGGGCCACCAAGGCTGCTTGGGGAGCCACACCAATATTGTTGGCCACAGCCTGTGCTCGCACAAGGCCGTGCCCTGCATTCTTCATGTTGATGTGAATCAGTGAATACAATTCTCAATACTGGATGTGCTTACCACCTTTAATACTGGTGCCAGTACCGCATTCAGATCTGAGGAGACACTCTTCAACACGTTTCTGGAGCGGATTGCTTGATTTTGTCCACTGGCAGTGAGTTGATCGAGGCGTAAAGTTGTGTGATTTTGTTGTGCAATAATTTGGTCGAGTCGCTGGTTTATTTGCATTAGAATGTCGACCATGTTGACAGGCACGTAGTGCCCTGTTACATCTAACAATATAGGAGTTGAATGTTAGACAAATAAGACAATGGAGAAAAATGAAGCGACGTACGCGCAGCTTCCACTGCCATTGCTCTTAACCTTGCACTTTCTGCAACATCTGCAGTGAACAATGGGTTATCCCCAGTTGCTGTACATGTTAAGCACAATCAAGGACCAGTATTGGAATGTTACAGTACCTGCAGCGCCATTCAAGGCTGCTGCCACAGCTTTTGCATGGGCGAGATTGTTGTGAGCTATCGGTTGACCAGTATGAATGACTTGGTTCAGATCCCATTGGCCAATCATAGGAGGTAGTTGTGGGTTTTTGGCCTGTACACTTATGATATCGTAGAGATAAGCGGGACCAGCAGGACCAGCGGCAGCAGCCATGATGGGGATGTTCAAGTTGACGCAATTGCGGCTCACGCGACACGAACCTGCTTCACTCCCACGGCGGATTCGGACCGACCCACGGAAAGTCGTGTTTTGCGAGTGGTAATGCGCTCATCTAGTTCTATGGTTTCGCGCTTCACCTTAGAACAGCTATCTATACAGTAAAAACGCATCTGATTAACCTGCTAGTAATAACGAAACAAAATTGGACGGATGGAGAACCGGATGGACGGCGGACACCCGGATTCTCAAACCCAAATGTTCTCATGACGGCAGAGGGTGAGAATGAAGGCCTGAGGCCTTTAAAGCCGTAGAAGTAGCCCGTAAGTTTTTTTTTCCTTTTTTTTTCCCTTTTTTTTTAGATCAATAACCCCTTATCAGACACCCTGGCGCACCTGGCGATCACCTCCAAGCGATGGATCTACGTATTGATGAAACCAACGAACGACTTGATCAAATAGATGAGCGCGTTGATGAAGTCATCGAGAGCCTCAATGGCTTACGTGCCGATGTTGCTCGAATCGCAGCAGTGGCACACAATAGTCTTGTCATTGGTAGTAACCGCCAAGTTCAGACGCGATGGAAGTATGAACCCCTCCAGAAAACGGTGAGTCATTGTTCACGGGATAGATTGCACATGATAACACATCCTAGATTGAGGGCCATGGGCTCGCAAAAGCCCAGGCCTGCATCCACCAAGGTGCCAATGTAGACGATCTCAACCTAGCTGCTCCATTGGAGGTCCCCCCTATTGGGGCCACACCGCCTCAATTTATCTCTCGTCCGCAGGAGTACCGACACGCAAATATTTATGCATTGATTATTTTTTACAACGACAACTTCGACATTCGAGTGAACGACACTCTAATCACGCGCATCAACAAACTTCACCGCTTCTTAACTGGCTTCTGAGCCCCAGCGTGAGGCATAACAGTCGGGCTGTACGGGCGAGTGGCTTTGGCGGTCTTCAAGCACCGGATGATGTCAGACGCGAGCCGGGGGCCGTCGTGGTCGCCGAGGGTGTTCTTCAGTACCAATTGTCATGTTGTGGTGGCTGATGTTACATGAGAAGAGATACCTGCCGCGCTGCATGGATCTGTGACGGGAAACGAGATTGAGGACAACAAAGTGAAACCGAGGATGTGTAGCGAAGCGGGAGTTACGGTAGCGCATGAGATGTTTTGCCCATTCGTGAAATTTGAGCTGGCGACGGCGACGGAGGGAAAGTCAGCTGATTCAAATGGGAACAGTGTGGGAAACGCCATTGAGAACAGGCCGTCCGTCGAGCATTCTGACAGGGCAAGACCAGTCGCGGGCCAAGCGAGAGGGTCATCGTGGGACGTGCCGAGGCTGCTGATGTGCATGATGGCGGTTGTGATTGCTTCTTGCAGAGGGAAACGGTGCAAGAGAGGCGACGAAGCTGTTTTGCTCCTAGAGGAGTTCGTCGCAAACAAACAGCTCGCCATCACAGTTGGCATCGTTGTGAGCAGGTCGAGGAGGCAGCTGTGAAGAAGTGTCGTCAGGGGTGTGAACGAGTGGCAAACGATCTAGAACAGACACATCGTCGGGGAGGTTGACGTCAGTAGCGGAGGCCGAGGAGCGAATGACAACGTGGTTGTAGAAAGGGTTATGCTGTCGGAGGGAGTACAGGAGGCGGAAGATTTTATCCTTACGAACGCGAAAGTCCTTGTAAGAAGTTCGGTCCCTAGCGTCAGGCTTCCGGACGACGAGGATATCCAAATCCTCAGGGAGACGGGGCCCGGGGGAGTGTCGTGCACAGATTGGCAATGTCCTGCAAGAACGTGATGACGATCTCTCATGCCTTGTACTGGCCGCCCTTGCTGACCCACATGAGGAAGCAAGGCGGGCTGCACAGCGTTTCCTCCATTTGTGTGATGCTGTGTGCAATTCGTCGGAGATGAGGCCGGGGTCAGCGTTGTTGTCGCCAGTGAAGCGGTGGTTGTCACGCTGGGGCCGGTCAGCTGAAGGCAGAGAAACAGGGAGGCAGCAGAAAAAGAAATGACTCAAGACTTCTCGATGGCATCCGTCGCACTACTATATCTAGCAACCTCCTTTCGTGACGGCAGAGGGCGAGAATGAAGGATAGACAAACAGATGGGTGGTGACCGTAGCAGGCACACACTGCAGGCACCCAATAGAACCGAAGCAGGTGGATTTAGCGCGGGTTTAGTTTGCCGCCCACCATTCACACAGTCCTTCTCTCCCTTCCTCCCCTCGTCGTGAACCAGCACCTGATGGAACATTGCCCATAGCCACTACCCCGTCCTGCTCTTTATTCCATGCGTTCTCTCCTACCTTTCTTTTTTGTTGTGTTGGCCGTGGCTGGCACAGGGCTTGCTCACAGTTCCCCTCGGCTCGGCGCACCGTCGCTACGCAGCATTGTCCGGCGTCAGGCCATTCAAAACAGTACAACGACAATTCGACAACCAGCAGTCCCAATGCTACTGCCGCCATCGTTGCGTTGGTTCTCGCAAGTGACAAGCAGTGAGTCTGCAGGTTTCGCCTCCTTTCGCAGGGACTCAATGAGTCTTTATGTCTGCAGAACGTACTACTCTCTGGTCTCCATCGGAGGCGTCAAATTCCGTGTCGCAATGGACACAGCGTCATCAGACATTTGGGTCGTCTCCTCGCAATGCTCTACTCCCCAATGCAAGTCCCTGCCCAAGTATCCTTTGACCTACAACAGTTCTACGTTTGTCTCGATCGACTCCAATGAGACCACATTCAACCTGAGCTTTGCCGATACTACCTGTGCGTATTAGGATATCCGCTCTGTAGTTACCTTTAACTTTTTTCTAGATGCATCTGGCACCGTCGCCGAGGAGTCAATCAGTCTTGGAAATCTCACCGTGCCTCAACAGGCCTTCGGTTAGTGATACCTTTTTTCCGAGCACTATATCTAAACCCTTTTCATAGGTTTAATGAACTCGACAAATGTGACTTTTGTTGATCAAGTTAGCGGCATCTTCGGCCTTGGTTTTCCCCGACTGTCCACTATCCACAACCTCATAGCCAACGGCATGTCTATTCGTCGGCTTAATGCAACCACATTTTGACAGCCAGACTGGATAGATATGCCATTTTTTGCCAAGTTAGCACAGCAAGGTCTGTTGGAATATCCGTTTTTTGGCGTATATTTGAGGCGCAATGGGTCGTTCGGTTCTCTTTCAATTGGTAATGTCTGCTGCACTTCTAGCGGACTATCATCTGATCTTGTACGTGTAGGCGCTGTGGATTCAACAATTGTCAAAAATATTAGCCTCATCGAGTGGATCGAGGTCCTTCCATTCCAACCGTTTGGCGCCCAGAGCAATGTGTCTAGCTACCTGCAATGGGCCATCCCCATCTCGAACATTACGGTTTGTAATCTAGCGAGTTCTTCGGCTCATGCTCACGGTGCAGTTGGCAGGTCGGGAACCAGACGTTCACGTTGGAACCTACGTATCCTCAAGAAAATTCTAACCGATCTGTGGCGTTGTTTGACATGTAAGCGGTTTCCCAACCTTTTTTTTTTTGCTTCGCTGGACCGCCACTCGTTACAGAGGCACTCCTGGAATCTTCGGCCCCTACCAAGACGTGAGCTTTGGGTCAGGAGAGTCGTTATCTCGGGCTGAACCCTGCTTGTCTTTCCAGGTCGAACGGCTTTTCTCTGTTATCGATGGCAGCCGCCTTGTTGACTCCAGTGAGTATTGTCATTTTTTGGTCTACCTAACTAGAACCTTATGTCGGCCCTTTTTTAGCTGGACAATGGGTAATCCCGTGTGACACCAACTTGACTATGACGATAACTTTCAGGCGAGTTGGCAAACCTCGCCTTCGATCGTGTTTGTAAACGGGCTCTCCCTTTATAGTGCGGGGAATTACACGCTTCTCCCATCGGACTACCTCATTGGACCTACTGCTGGTGAACCCGAATTGTGTTTAACGTGGCCCAAGGCCTCGCCTCCGAGCCCAGACGGCATTGACTGGCAGATGGGCGCAGCATTTTTGCGCACAGTATACACGGTGTTCAGGTGCGGTTTTCACCAGTTTTATGATTGAATGTGTTGTCCCATGTGTCACGTCTTAGCTACGGCATTGCCGAAAGGGAGCCTCCTCTGATCGGGCTTTACCCACTTCGGCCAGAACCTGCGGTGCCTCTGCCGCCTGCCTCGCTCTCTGCCCTTTTCTCCTCCCTTACGCTTACTGTCCCAACAACTCTACCCAATTTCGTTGTGCCAACGCCGAGTTTGACGACCCCTCCATACACATTCAATTCCTCGGTCCCAACTTCCGCTCCTGCTATGAGTGACCTTGCCACATCGACATATTCACCACTCATAGAGGAAATCGTGAACGGCGCCATCGAAAAACTAAGCGTGACTTCCCTCCCAGAGACGCTGCCGCCACCCACGCTCACGACACTTTACTCTACGGATGCGAGTGGCGCTGTTCACACCTCTTTAAGCCCACTGCCGACCTCGACCGTTGCGCTTGGCATACCCCCAGGTTGGTATCACTCGGCCGGCGAAACGCTCAGGCCTTGTGACGTCAAAGCCATACTCGTCATTGTTTCCACTTTCCTGCTCACTTTCTATGGGGGTTTCCTTTGATCTATTACCTTAATTTGCTTTCATCACTGGACACGGACATGATATCCGTTCTGACACGCGAGGATCTGCTTCCCTTAAGGGAGTTGATGCGTTAACGCCTTTCTCATTGTTTATTCAATCTCACCTACAAGCATACTACTATACGGATCTGGACACTGATATCAGCGCTGTCTAGTTATTAAGCGGTGCAATGCATGTATTATTGACTTTGACCTTAACCCTAATTCATGGTTGGGTATACGTGTTCAGCGACGTGTAACTTACCGTGACTCTCACGCACACTTTACTCGTCCGAGTCCATGCTTCAAGCCAGCTAGATGGCCATCAATCCGCTCTTTATTCTCTTCGCATTACTTGCGTGTGCTGTACTCATCAGCGCAGCAGACTTGTACAAAGTCCTTGACTGTGCGTATGACACACTGTGCTGCCGATGGAAGCAGTATACGGCTCTATGCCTGACTTCGGCTTGCTTGAAAGTGGACAGGTCTGCATCGGAACAGGACATAAAAAAGGCTTACAAACGCCTCAGTCGTAAATACCATCCCGACAAGAATCACGAGCCAGATGCGGAGAATAGGTTTGTAGAGGTTGCACATGGTGAGACCGTCGGACTCCGTCTCCAGAAGCCGTGGCCCGCTCATCATCATCTCACACGTTGCAGCATACGAGATCCTCTCGGACGCAACGGTCAGCTGCACTGCACTATCTGTGAGAGAAAAACGACGTGCTGACTGAAAACAGAAAAAGCAAATATACGACCGACATGGCGAGGAGGGCTTGAAGGCCCACGAGGGTGGCCAGCATCAGTACGCCAACCCGTTCGATATGTTCTCGCAATTCTTCGGCGGCTGTACGTATACTATCATCACTGGTTCAGTCTGCTCTCCCTGACAACGTCCCTCATTCCCGTCGTCGCGCACAGTCCAAGCACAAGATACAGCCCGTCGCGGTCCCACGTCCGTCTCTGAGTTCGAGGTCTCTCTAGCAGACATCTACACAGGTGCAAGCATTGACGTGCGTCCTTTCCTCCCTTCCAACCCCCGCCCCAACATCCCACGTCTTTTTTTTTCTTTAAAAAAAAGAAGAAAATTTAAACCAACTCTGACATCCTGTGCCTAAAACTAGTTCATGATCAAGAAGCGCGTGCTGTGCGACCACTGCCGTGGCTCAGGCGCCGCCTCAGACGGGGACATCCACTCGTGTCCCGAATGCAACGGGAGCGGCGTGCGCATCGTCAAGCAACAGATCTTCCCAGGCATGTTCGCACAGTCGCAGGTGACGTGCAACAAATGCGGCGGGCGCGGGCGCATCGTCGTTCGAGAGTGTCCCGCGTGCGCCGGCCAGAAGGTCCTCGAGCACACGGCGCACTTCACGCTCGACGTGCCGCGCGGCGCGCCCGAGGGCCACGAGGTCGTCTTTGAGGGCGAAGGCGACGAGAGTCCGGATTGGGAACCGGGCGACGTCGTTCTTCGCGTGCGAAGCCGCGCACAGAAGGGCGGGTGGAGGCGCAAGGAAGCAGTTTGTACTGGAAGGAAACAATCGGGGTCGACGAGGTACGCCGTGTCAAAAACAAAGCATTAAAAATTGTTCTGATTTATGGTTGTTGTTTTTCTGTGCTGCTCCGTCCCTTTCTACTTGCTTCCTCTCTCCTCTTTTGCTGTTTTTTTTATGACCAGGCCCTGCTTGGCTTCACACGTAATTTGACCCACTTGGACGGACACGTCGTCCCGCTGGTGCGCAAGGGTGTCACGCAACCTGGGTTCGTGCAGACTATCAAGGGCAAGGGCATGCCACTTTTCGAGCGCCCGACGTCCTATGGAGACCTGTTCGTCGAGTATAATGTCGTCCTCCCGACACATCTCTCCAAAGAGACACGACAAAGTGCGTCGGATCTCTTGTCCCATAGACCTAATATGCTCATGTTGGTTGCTCAACTTCACAGGTCTTGCCGAGGCGTTTTATGGGAAGTCGCATAGAGATAGTAGAGATGAATTATAGACTAATCCGTGACTAGTTTATACCCTGCATAATGGGTCTTTTGCGGCATTCTGGTGCATTAAATTATGTACAGGAACGGACGGGCCGCACTTGACAATCGGCTGAGAACCAGAACGACTGAACTTTCACACCGCGCACAACAGTCCTGTATTGCATATCAGCCACATCCGCCTCACATTGATAATTACAACAATAATACATCCAATGGACGAATGAGACAGACAGGGGGAGGGAAATAACAAACAGGCAAATCTTAGTCAAATAAAGAGCGGGAAAAGGGGTAACGGGAAAAGGAACATAGAATGAACGACGGAGCGAGTGCACTGTGAGTACGCACTAATAGGAACGTACGATGAGAGCGCTGGGTAACTGACAAATGTATGGGTAACGGGGCCGCAGAGAGTCGACGGGGCATCATGAACGAGATAATGGTTAGAAGTAACACATGAGCATGAAGGCAGATGACAGCCAAGGAGGGGGTGGCGCAAGCGGGTCAGAGAGATCAGCGGCGTTTACCGCTTAGCGAAGACCTTTTTGAGGAGGCCTAGCACCTTGGGAACATTCAACTGCACATATTCAAGATCCAAAAGATGCTTATTGTCTTTTTGCTACAAAGGGGCGATTCAGTCCACGTCTCAAGGAACCATCAAGTGGCACACCTTCTCTAGAAGATCATCAATTTTGAGGTCCATCTCTAAGATGGCCTTCTCCCGGCCCTTGTAGTGAAGGGCAATGATGAAAGTACCGGGAGTTGGCGAAGTGATATTGAAGTATATATTTGGCCGCCTACATACACCGGTGATTAGATTAGGGTACTGATGCTTCATTGGTCGTCAATCACCTACCTAGTGTCCGGGACATTACTTTCAACGATGATACCCTCTCTCTCCAACTGAGCGTGTGTGAAGCGGTACGGGCCGAGCACAGCCGCCTTCGGAGGTTTCTTTTCCTTCCCCCCAACGGTGACGACCCCAACGGCGGTTGCAGCACCTTTGTCCTTCGACGCGGTAATGCGCACATTCTGCAAGTACGCCTTATACTGCTCCAGTTGCCCACGCATATAGTTGTTATGGTCAAGGATAGTCTTGTACACAGACTCAAGCGACTTGGTCTCAAGGATGACTTTGTCCCGGAGGTTGCCAAGATGGACGAGTTCGGCGGCGACTTCGTCCTGCATGAGCTTATATCCATCGACCGCTTCTATAATCTTGAGCTCCTCGAGTTCGCGTAGCATCTCCTTCACCTTGATACCCTTACGTACAAGTGTCGCATCCTTTGTCGTTGCTGCTCGTTCGGCAATGGAACCGAGGTTGTATGGTTGTTTCTCAGCTGCATGAGGCAGAGAGCGGATCAGTTGAACGAAAATAGACTTCGTCTCCATGTAGAGCATGTCACTTGAAGAAACCGAGTCTGCAAATGCCGCTTGTATGTCCTGTACGGGTGTCTCCCAGCGACTATAAAGCTTGAGCTCAAGCGTCCTGTTCTCCTTCCGGGGCACCTGGGGAGGTGCTGGACCCAGCTCGTCCGTCAAGATGCGTAGGTGCTGCTTGTCGTTAGGTGACTAGGAGACGATGAGTGACACGGGCAACTGATAAGCGACCAAGGAAGGTGAGAAACGTACAAGGGCTTCTATATGCTGCAAGATCAAAGAGTGAGTGTTGTGCAATTCGTTCAACGTGATGTGGATCATCATATCCTTCTTTGAGAGAGCCATATACTGGTCCATCTGGTGGGGTATGATTAGTATTGGCCTGGCAATGAGGGCAGGGCGGTACCTCGAGGGTGTCGTAAAAGTCGCCAACTTCACAAAGACTGTTCAAGAATTGGTTGATTCGTGCCTTGTTGTTTTCCACAAATGGATTGAGCGTTGCCATGTACGCCTCTTTCGAATACGACGGTTTATTTGCCAAGTTTTGGAGCATTTTTGCGATCTACAATCAAGATCAACCGAGCCTCGATCGCCGATCGCCGATACGTACCAGAGTCAACGTCCGTCTCGGATGCTTGGCCGGAACCCCGTCGACCAACATGTACGCCTGTGGCGTGACCACCGCCGGATTGATGAAACGAAGGAAGAAGAATCCACCGATAAGCGAGCAAATGGCTATGTCGGTGGCCTCCGGGTATTTTCTCTAACGTCCTTGCTTGAAAAGAAAGGCCATTAACAAGGTGACTGATGGACATACTCGTGTCAAACTACGAATTTGTTTGCATATCCATCGGATCCCATAGGGAACGTCCTCCAGACTGTCAATGATGGTAACGAGAAAGCTGTTCGCTATCTCCATCAACATAGTCAACCTGGGCGCTATGATTGCCTGTACATCCGGGTTGGTCGCAGCAGCCTCTGGGGGTACGCCCCTGGGAAGATTCTCTGGAAGAGAGCCAGTCTCCTCTTCAATCTGATTGATCATCTGCTCATAGACCTGAGAGAATATAATATGATATGAGAAACAGGTGAATAATGAAACTACGATATGGTCAACCGACCTTCACGGGATTGATCTCCAAGTTCAACTCCTTATGTTCGATCAGGCTGTTAATGCGTTCAGCGAGAACACTCTTGAGATAACTCTGGCCCGGTCCACGACGTGTGTAGGTTGTCATCATACGAGAGACAGGGGTATTCGCGCGCAACAAGGACCCAAACTCTGTTGCGGTATCAAACTGTGCAGACAACACAGACTGAAACATAGTTAAAAGGAGATGCTCTTCCCTGCTTTCGTATTGGTTTCCGTAGAGGGTGAACATAACGGTCTGAAGGAGGGTGTCGATTTCGGTCAGGCTCACGAGGCGACAGAGCGCAGCAATATGTCGAGGTTCTGACTGGAGGAGGAAGAAGAGATTGGAGTATTGTTGAAGTTTGCGCTCATCTGGGAATTGACCTTCGGTCGGATCTACCTCTTCGAAATGCTTCTCGACTTCGCGTTGCTGATACGGAGCAGACGGACTATAAATATTGGGCTCAGAGAGACACAGAAAGGAGACGTACTTCGTCCAGAGCCATACGATTCTGGATAAGAAGAGCTATCCTTTGATCAAGGTAGCGTACATCACGCTCTAGGACGAAGTTCTTCTTGGACTGCGTTGAGATACGAGCTTTAAGATCTCGTAAACGCTTCTGCGCTAACGGAGACATTTAAATTCGCCTTGGTAAGAAACACATAGTGTTGAGCATATACACACCTCTAGCCAAATCATCTTCAACCTCCACGTCTTGTTCCGCAGCCATGCTGAACAAGGCAGTGACACTATATCTATTAGTGTTTCTGTTCGTGAGGCGACGAGATGACATAGTTGCAGGAGAAGATGGGGTGTCAGAAAAGGAAGACATGGAGACTGATGGGGTGCGCCAGGGGGCGAGTTGTTATCTTTGGGTGGAACAACAGCGGTTGATTGAATATTGTCGATTCTATAGGAGAACGGTGACCAGAGCGACACCAGCGCTAGGTAGTGGGAGAATACGGGGGAAAGAGGAATGGGGGGGATGGCGGGGGATGAAAGGTCTTGAGAGTGGCGAATGGAAAACGATACGAACAAAACAGATTTCGACCGAGGTTACGGCAACTCTCGCCGCTTGCCCGCGGTTTTTTCTTCTTTCGGATATTCATCAGCCCCCGGGCCGTGTATTCCTCCGAGCCTTCTACTTGGACAGCTGGAAGCTTCCACTCGACTGTATATCAGAGGACATCCCCAATCGTTCTGATTTCAGTCCTTTGGTGGCTCGTAAGTTTCCGTGCACCGCCAACAAACAATACAACTGCTTGATGTGTCGCTCGAATTCGTCAAAGAACTTCCGCATATACTTTCTTGCCAAGCAAGACGGGGCAAAAAGCATAACTCGATTCCAGGCATAACGTAGCTGTAGCAATGTAGCAGTGAAAAACTAAGAATCGTATAAGGAGTCACGACAACCTGGTCACCTATCAGGCATTACCTTCATGAGGGACCATCGTTCTGTCACCCACAGCGCGAAGTATGCAATGCATGTATACGGTGGCAGCTTTGCAATACCGTAAAATAAACCTTGGAACCGCAAGCAGGTAAATGTGTCAGATTACTTCCCCCGTCGATATGGCATCATCTCTTCGTGGGAGAAATCTCTGGTTTCCCGTCGTCCAGTCCCATCGATCGACTCAAATTCAACCCGGTATTTCCGACCTGTAAACTGATTGACGGTCTCCGGTCAGCCAAACCTTATTACGTCCCATAGTGGGTGGTCACCTTGGAGCAGAAATGCGCAATACCGACAATGACCCCTATGACCCATGTGTCAGCTGTGATGCGGACTGTGACTTTTTGCCTCTGATAGAATTTTGAGAATATTAATCCTATGCAAGATGAAGTTCAACGACGAAAGCGACGAACCTCTTCCTGCAGAGAGTAAAAGCCAAGTCAATCGGAGTTCGACGTCACAGTAGGAACTTGCTTACATAGTGTGGCATCGGTAACGAGCTTGGTGGGCGCGGCAGCATAGGGCCACCATGAGGAGGTGCTGAGAACCCAGGGTATCCTGGAGACGGGTAGTATGGTCCTGTGTCACCATGGGAGGTATGATGACCACCCGGCGAGGAACCATGTACTGGGAACTGAGAGTATCCCGGAGGCCCCATGCCATGAGGACCGCTCATCGAGGAGCTAGACTGCAAGTTGGAATCGTAGTGGTTGTACGGGCGACGGGGGTCCATGTAGATTACAGGGGGAGGAATGATCGTAGCCAACAACAGGCCTGCCGTTATTTAAGGCCGCGAAAGCTCCCAGAAAGAGGTGAACCTATTTTGTCCTATCTACAAGGTCTAGAATTCCGAGACCAGGGATGGGGGGAAAGGGCTTGTCAAGACACCCCAACAACGGTAATTTGCATCATCGCGGCTAAAGCGATAGAAAACTGGGCGTCGAACCCATGCGGCATCGTGTTGATTCGTGTCGGTCCGTCGAGAGTTCCGGGACTGACGCAATGATGGAATGATGGTTCGAGCGTGCCGCGTCGTTGTTCGAAAGATCATAGTGCTATAAACGGATTGTGTTCTATATTCACCATGCGTACAAAGCATGGTGTGAATCTAAGCTGGTCAGCCCGTATTGAGGCCACATAACTCTTTTGGTTCACTATTCTCTCACGGTCTGAACCACAGGTGCCACGCTCAATCGGTGGCTTTCAGTCAGCGAACCCATCCATGTTATAGACATTTGTTACCCTCACAACCAATCTATCACAGTAGACCCCAACCGGAGGAACTAATACTGCCATGTCGAATCAGCTGTCCATCCCTTTCAAGAGAACTTATGCTATCCCTTTGACGGACACCGTTTACAGCCACATCCGTTCCAAAAATCACAATGTCCATCCCGAAGCGTTTAAGTGGGACCTGAATAAATGGGAGGAGCTGCGTAAATCGGTGGCAAACTGTTCGGTTCACGTTGATCAAATTGAGGCCCTCCTTGTGTGAGTTGTTAATTTGTACAATCCCGTTGATTCCTTGGGTCATCCCTATCACAGGTATCATGCACAGCTCGCGTTCATTCTCACGAAGTTGCCGGCAGACGTACGGAAACCATATCCTTCTTTCTGATCTCCGCCTGACACTATTATAGGTATCGTTAGACATACCTTACGCGTCGGCCTTCTCTCCAGATGAAATCCCACTTTCCCTACCCAACCTACACTTCGAACGGTGTTGTTTGCTATTCAACCTAGCCTCTCTCTATTCGCAGTTGGGTCTCGCCGAGGACCGCACTACTTCGGACGGCGTGAAACGAGCCAGCGCGTTTTATCAGGTGAGACTCAAACTAGGCAACCTCGGAAGCTGACTGTCGTTGATGTGATGTCTGTCACGAAGAGCTCTGCTGGAACGTTGTCGTACCTGAGGACATCCGCATGGCACAAACTGAAGGCCTCTCTCTCCGACGAAGACGGACTTCCCTTAGACTTGTCGGAAGCATTTCTCAGCTCCATTGAGTCGCTCATGCTAGCACAGGCACAGGAGTGTGTATGGCAGTGGGCGGTCATGGGTATGATCACGAGTCTGGTCCCTTATCATATTACTCTGACCTCCCAGTCTAGGTCGTAGCTCGAACGGGACGATAGCGAAGTTGGCAGCTCAGGTCGTCATTACACCTTTTGCTATGGTTTTTACCAGTTCTTCAGGTCTCCGTCCTTTACGACAATGCCCGATCGGCAATTCGTGATGCCGTTATACCCATCTGGGGCGCGTTGCCATCGGTGAGGGTGTCCCGTATGGTTCCATGCCCCCTCCCTAGCTCAGACGACTTCTTTTAGGAATGGACTGTCCACATCGAAGTCAAGTGCCTCCATTTCAGTGCCGCGGCGCAGTATCGCAAGTCAATTGATGACACGGAACGCAACAAGTCAGCATCGTAGCTATATACCTTGGTTTTGCGATTGACCCCTGACCTAGGTATGGCCATGAAGTGGCGCGCCTGGCCTTTGCACAGTCTACGGCGAAGAGCGCATTTGACAAGGCACGTCGTGGGGCGTCCAAGTTAGTCATGGAAGATGTCAAAGCAAGTTATCATGTCCCTTTCTAATTATTTATCTGACTATCTTCCTGCAGTCGCTCCTGGAGATTCTGGACTCAAATCTCACCCGCGCCCAGCGAGACAATGATTTGATCTATCACCAGGACGTCCCTTCCGCGTCTTCTCTCCCCATCATACAACCGGCATCAATGGTTTCGAGCATCATACCGCCGGGTCTTCTCGAACCTAGAAAAACCTTGGGAAACAATAATTTGATATTTGGGGAGCTCATCGGCTTGGGCGCGCAGACTGCGATAGGTTGGCGGCGAATTCCAATTGTCTTCTCCCCGTTTGACCACTTTCCCAGAAATTTATAATGACAGGAGGAACACGGCGATCAAAGAATACATCAAGGACAGGGCACAGCAGTTGAGTGATATTTATGCGCAGTGAGTCACGAAATCATAGGGTGCGAATTGGGGTTCATTCGACGGCTCCAGGGAGTTGCAGACTCTCAAGCTTCCTGCCGCATTGGATGCCTTAGATAAGCCCATTGGCCTACCTCCCAGTCTGCTCAAGAAGGCGGAAGAGGTCCGGCTGGAGAATGGACCTGAACGCGCCGAGAAATTATTGGAGGATGTCCAGACGTTGGCACGCCGTGCCCAGGCCATTCTGACAGAGGCAGGCGCTCAATGTCGCCGCGATTGATTGTGTCCTCATAATCTCCCTTAGTCCCTAGATATCTTAGATCAGGAAGCTTCAGAGGATGAACAGCTCCGCAGAAACACACCAACCCAAAGGTTGCCTTCCCATCAGGCGAACGAACAACTAACATCCAAGGCCGAACGCTATCGCAATATTCTTACTCAGGCGGCGGAGAGCGATGCCGTCATCAGACAAAGATGGGAGGAGTGGGAAAAATGTGTTGTTCAACTTACCTGGGACGAAGTATGTAGCTCTTTGTGACATGTGCCCGCCTTTCGGTTCAAACCTACTCATCTAGGCTAAGCTGGAGGCTGCCGTGCCTTCGTCTACCGTTGTATGGTCAAGTCCCCGTCGACCGATGATCGGGGAAACGCAGACTCATGCACGTGCACTTCGCGTGCTGTTGGAGCAGCTGGACGATCTCGTGCGCGAGCGCAGCCAACTCGTGTCGCGGGCGCAACGCCTCGCAGACGCTGACGATATCAGCACGCGAATTGTAAAGGAAGCGGCGGGCCTGGAGAGGTGGGCTGAGGTCCAGCCATCCATGTTCGAGGACTCCCTGGATCAGGAACTAGCCAAGTATGACAAGTTCCGGCGTGATATAGAAGACAGCGGCGTCAAGCAGACTGATCTACTTGAGAATATTAAGGAGAGCCTCTCATCAGCCGGTGATTATTTCCAGCATCGTTCTAACTTTCTTTCTGTTTAGGCCCGGATGGACTCCTTTATTTCATCTCGGAGAGAAGATCCGTCCGTGAAAGAGCGAGAACATGCATTGCAGTCTCTAGACCTATCCTATCACAAGTACAAAGAAATAATTCGACATCTTGACGAGGGCATCCAGGTACGGTTTTTTTAGGGGTTTCTTCTCCGCAGTGTTTCTGAATAGTTATTGTATTCCACCAGTTCTATAACGACCTATCTGCGATGCTGATACAATTCAAAGAAATCTGCGTCGACTGGGTGATGGGTCGACGGTCTGAGCTAAAGTGATTTTTTATTTTTATTTCTATTGTGTGCCTTTTGGTTGATCGGCAATTAAATAGCTCAATTACGAGTTCAATGAAGAATCTAGCAATCGAAGTTGATGAATCGATGAGGCCCACAGCCCCCTTATCTCCACGCTCTCACGTCGTACCTGTGCCGGGAATTCAACATTCTGCTTCGAATAGTGGGCGCCTCTCGCACTCTGGCCGCAAAATTGCACCAGACCTCCCGCCTCCTGATTCGGATCAATGGCAGGTGGCGGAAATGCCGCCGCCGCCGCCGCCGTTACTGAATCATCGAACCGGTAAGCAGAAAAAGAAATAAGGGTAGAGGATCCATGGACACGCATGTACAGTATGTGTGCTACGCGATGTAGTGTACTTTCATTGTTGTATAGCCGAGATGAAATTATATGTCGAGACGTCTATTCGTCTGTCTTCCCATCCGTTCCTGTCGGATGAAGGGTGGCGAGATTACTTGTAATTCTTTTTGATGGAGAAGGTGCGCTCCGCTTGCGCGGCGCTTAATTCCGAAGGGAGCGGGCGGTGCCGCGCGGCAGAGTCGAGCAGTAAGGTTCGTTGTTTCAGGATCTCACAAAGAGACCACACCCCTTCTCGACAACCGAGTACCACAATCCTAGGATTGTCCTCATTGCATCAACGAGGCACTTCACTATGGCTCCCTCACAACGCCGCCGCAGCATTGATTCCTCCTCGAGCTCTTCCGAATTTTCCCCGAATGCCCACGACCAAACTCAATCCGGGAGTCATACAGACCCGCTCAAGGCAGGCGGATACGGTGGCTCGGCGGATGCGCGCGGCCACCATGAGCCACCACCCCCGAGTTACAGCCCACCCTCAGCCTCGACCGCGCAGCCCGGGCCTCAGGTACCGCCTTCAGGCTACCGCATTCCCCTGGGGACGCCAGGGCCCCCCTTCCCTGGTATCGAGAGGACGCGCGAGGCCCCGTTCACGGATGCCGACGGGAAAACGCCCGTGTTCATCGGCTCTGCGCTCATGCAGGATTCCGTACACCCGTGCAAGATCGCGCCGAAGCACCAACAGCCGTGCTATGTGTCGTACGGCGGCAAGGAGGTTGTTCATCAGGGACGATACGACCTCCTGCCCTTCGTGCCTGCGCTCATGGAGTTCGTACCGACCTCGCACGGTCGCGTGCCCCCGGGGAGACGGCCTGTGAAGGGCGGGTTTGAGCAGGGTGGTCAGGAGCTGTATCATGCAGTTGCTGCAATCAATGGCACCAAGGTTCCCGGAAAGACTGGCACCCATTTGGTACGTGCATTGGGCAAATGTATTTTTAGTCGTATGTGAAAGTCAATTGGACTCATGTCTCTCATCAGGGTGGCTGCAACATCCCTTACGGCGGACAAGAGCACGTTGTGAGACAGAATTATGAAATATTGTAGGACCTATTCTACTCGCGATTTCTTTTGGCTATCGCTCATCATGGGACAACAGGTGCTGGAGATTCTAGATTGGCCACCCCGCGACCGCATGGCAGACCGAGTTAGTCTGACTAAATGGAATGAGGCGATGTTTTTGGGCTATGTACGTCCTCATGGCAGTAATCCAGCAACCTGCCCTCGATATAATTACTCGCTGAACCCCATAAAGAGCATGTTTGGTCGTGTGTGTTTGAGGAACGGCCTCGCCACCGTGTCACCTCGAGGAGTCCGCACAGAGCCGGAGCATGCAAGGTGATTTAGATCGTTATCACTGGAATAACGTAGCGGCGCTGTATGGAACCACACGTTGAACTGAATTCGGACCTACAGCGTGCACGCCAAACAATAACACATGGGAATTTGTCTGTCCTCCCTTATCGTCCCTAGTTCGTCATCGACTTTCAAATTTTGCGTGGAATTTGAAAGCGTGGAGTCGTGTGCTGTGTGGTTTGGCAACCACATGGCCCAGCAATCCTTCTTTATCGTGCTGGATCTCTTCCTGTGCTGGCGTGACCTTGATGAAACGGGGTCCGCCCGTGTCCTCACAGGCGCTGACGCTACAGACTAGGCGATCGACGTATTCCCAGCTCTCTGTAAAGTGACACGAGGTGGTCCATCGTCCCCAGTTGCCTTGCTTCCTTTGTATTGTGACATTCACAGGTTTGAGCCTTTTGGTAAAATGAAATCGTAACAGAAGTCTGATCAAGGTGCCTGTCCTTATTATAATTGATCGGATTCAAATTCGTCCATAGACGTCATGCCTGGCGACTGTCCTTATCAGTCTCAACGTAATTCTTCTACGTTCGATATCGTCGGACTCGTGCTCGCCTTGTAAAGAAGCCAAGCGTCTTTCCGCAGCAAGGGCTCCGTTTTTCGCGGCTTCGCTTGTTGGACCACGGGGCATCGAAGAGAGAAAACAAGTTGGCGCACCTGCGGCCTTCTTGTGGAATCTATTCCTCGTTCCTTTTCTTATTATCTTCGTCTGCATTGGGTGCTTGACAGCTGCCGGCGAAAGTACCGCGGCGGCGGTAACACGAGGAATCCCTACGCATCGCTTTGCAGTCTGGACACCTTCTGGCCGTCGACGGCCCAGGGACTGGCTGCTGACGTCATCTAGTATGTGCTGAAGGCTGGCCGCGAGGCCTCACTGGCGACGAACATGGTGAGCGTGCTAAGGCTTGTAGACTGAGGAATCTCATTACCATGTTACTTAGGGAGGTCTACTTTTACGAGTCCCCCCGGACATTTTTGGCCGAGTCAGCAGTAAGTCTCGTCTTCAAGCTTGGCCGCGCTGCAGCCTGAGGGAAGATCGATAACGTTGGCGCCCCGGACGGCTCAGATCGTTGGAGCTCTGTACGAGGCTACTACGAGCGCGGCCAAGCAGTCCACTTTACAACGCTCTCTATAGAATCGCGCTAGGATGCCGATGCATCGCCGCATCGGTGTCCTTGTGACTCCTTGACAGATGGTTCCGATGTGATGCTAGCCAAAAAAAAAGTTTGGTGATCTGCCTCCGTGGATTGCAGAGCAGGTAGTTGATCCGAACTCCTCGATCGAGCAGCGGGGCTATTAAGACCAAGGTAAACTTGATTGAAGTCGCGTAAGAGGTCATTGTACAACAGCTGTAGCCGGTGCGCTATGATACATCCACACCGTGGAGGCTGACCAGCATTCCCACCTGCGGCCGGAGGGAAACCTAGAGCAACGCCGATAACCGGCCACTCATCGTGTGGATTCGTGTGCGGATACCTAGCACAAATATTGGTCGGAGCTAAGGCGTGAAAGAAAAATAGTGTAGACGTACTGATTCAAAACCGTTCCCCGCGCGCACTGCACTATGCAAAGCCCAGAGTTTGATCGAATTTGATCCGTCGGCCATCAATGCATCAATAACGAGGTCACGCTCATTGAGCCTTAATAGTACCAGGCTCGACACGTACCTGTCGTATCTATCTTTTATGTAATTGTATCGAATTTCGTTTTCTCTACTGTACGCAACATAAAAACTTGCCCAAAAATGAAAGCAAAATCGCGTTTTTCCTCGCGTGGGTTGGGTCCTGCCACATCCCACATACGATTCTAGAAATTATAAGATACAGTACATGAAACACGGTTGCATCCAAACTACCCACTCCAGGTGTGAAACAAATTCAATCAGGTAATTTGATTCTTGCCTGCTTGCCACAGTCCACCAGGCTCCTCAATCATGCACGTACGATGTTATCTACTCGTATCATGATGACTCGGCAGACTTTAGGATTTCTCTTCAATAAATTTCGTTGGGTGCTCAAAGAGCGCAATGGCTTGTCAATTGGATTTCACCCTCTTCGGTGATGGTGCAGAAAAAAACCCTGGGGTTGGAGCGTCGATATCATCGTCACGAACCCTCTTTCCACCGCCATTTGCATGGTTAGGAGTCGAAGATGTAGGAGTGGACGCAACCGTGTGTGCAAGAGTTGGTATTTCGATATCACCATCGGCCGTTGTCGAACTTTTCCGATGAGTTGGTTGCTTTGGCTTCGTGGCAGCCTTCCGTTTGGGAAACTTTAGTGTCAGAGGAGACGGTGCCGTAATACCAGGTGTCGCTGCTCTTGGAGTCGGAGTAGAGGCAGTTGGGATCGGTGGTGGCGTCTGGGTAGCCTGTGCTTGAGATGGCTCCTTTTCGTGTGCTGGCTGCAAAAGTGGGACATGTGGAGGGCGTGACACAGCTGAATGGGCTGATGGCACGGTCAGAGGGACAGGTGGAGCGAACAGCGCGTTGGTGACTGCGGAAGGTGACTGCGGTGCACTGGCAGAAGGGACGCCAGGGAGTGTTAGGTGGACTTGCATCCTCTGGATGACAGCCTTGAACCCTTTGTCCATATTGTCTGCCTCCTGTATCATTCCTCGAATTGTATGAAGCTCAAGCACGTATTGCGGGTTGGGCTTCTTGAGCTCTTCTAACTGAAATTTTACAGAGGCCATCTATATGTACTCGGTAGTATAAGTTGTGATACTGGCATTGGATTAAATTAACTGACCATATTGAACATTCTTTCAACGACCTCCTCGTTCTTCAGAGCAGCAAACGCAAAATGAATGTACTTTTCGATGTTGGCAAGTACTTGATCAAGATGTTCCACATCGCGGTGGTATTCTCGAATGTCTCTTTCCAGAATTGGGGGATAACTGACAACCCCGTCAAAGTCAGGGGCTTAACGGAAACAGATTAGAGACGCAGAAGACGGAGCAGACTAAACTAACCACAACTAAAAACCTTCTTCTCATTGACCCATCGCTTCGCGGTAATAAGATCCTCTTGAGTCGGACGCCAGATTTGAATAGCACCTGGGGATTGGGTGGGAAAAGAACCAGAAGTGACTGCAGGGGCTGGAGGCACGGCCGGCGGGACAGGCGGGACAAATAGTGCGTTGGCAATTGCGGAAGGTGGCTGCGGTGCAAGAGGGGTGCCACTAGGGGGAATTATGTGGGCTAGCTTCCTCTGGATGACAGCCTTTAAACCTTTGTCCATATCGTATGCGTCCTGTATCATTCCTTTAATTGAATAAAACCCGAGCATGCATTGCGGGTTGGGCTTCTTGAGCTCTTCTAGCTGAATTTTAGCAGAGGCCATCTAGATGTATTCATTATTAATTGTGATATTGGCATAGGTCAAATTAACTGACCATTGTGAACATCCTTTCGACGATATCCTCTTTCTTCAAGACAGCAAACGCATAATGAATGTACTTTTCGATATTAGAAAGTACTTGATCAAGATGTTCCACATTGCGGCGGAATACTTGAATGTCGCTTTCTGGAATTGGGGAATAAACGACAATTTCGTCGAAGTCAGCGGCTAAACGGCAACAAATTAGAGACACTAAAGACGGAGTAGACTAAACTAACCACAACTAAAAGCTATGCTCTTCTTCTCGTTGACCAATCGCTTTGCAGCAAAAAGATCTTCTTGAGTCGGGGCAACCAAAGTGCTAAGGTAGACATGATCGAATTGACGTAAAACGTTATTGTACAGCAGCAGTAGCCCGTGCGCTACGACAGATCTGCACCGTGGAGGCCGACCTGCATCCTCACCTGCGGCCTGAGGAAAACCTAGAGCCGCGCCGATAACGGGCCACTCATTGTGTGCGGAAACCTAGTACAAATATTCGTCGGAGCTGCGGTTTGGAGGAGATTTATTGTAGACGTACTGATTCAAAACCGTTCCGCGCGCACACTTCTCTATGCAAAGCCCAGATGTTGATCGCTTGGCCGTTAATAACGAGGTCACGTTCACCAGGCCTGATAATGCCCTTAGATCTTGTGAACTGCAAAAAAGCACTTTCGAATCGATCCTCTGACATGGCGGGTCGTTTGTTGGGCTGCTGCGAAGGTGGAACCGACAGGTGTACGGGGCGACCGATGGATTCCCGAGTTTCAACGAACAAGAAAAACACATTTTTTGAGTGACCCATCTCTAGCTGTACCTCAAGTTTTTCAAGCTCGGGCAAGAGTTCCAGGACCAACCCTCCGGCAACTGAACCCAGGGATTGAGAGAGCTCGAGTATAAGTGAAGGGCTGACATGCAACTTCTTCACGCCAATGAATGGCAGTAGAAGCTCATACCATAGCGTGCTGTCAAGTGATTTCTCCCAATCTGACGCCATCCCACCCACATCGAGGTCTACTGTGAGCTCCTCTACAACGGACAGGGCCCCCTAAGGGCACTGCAGACTTGCGCTGAAGAATCTATTTGCCAGTCGAGTGGTTCGCAATTGACATGGAGGCTGAGTTTCCCAATTGTCCGTTGTTCATTAAAACCTGCCTCTATGGAGGCACCGTCCTTATTGAAAAGAATTCGGGCAGCGAGACATCCAAACCCTTCAGTTCTACAAATGAATTCAGTCAGATTCGCAAGGGTAAAGGCGAGTTCAAAAAGTAGTGTGAGATTGAGTCGCTCGAGAACTGGGGTGTTGATCTGAGCGACAAGGTTGTCAAGATAAACGCCCACCCCCCGGAATGTGAGCCGCCTCAGCGTGGGCAATGTCACAGGTGGAATCGGCGCGGGTAACAATCTTCCCTCGCTGCTTGGAAGAGGTATTGGGATGCCGAAACCGATTGACAGTTCTTCGAGATGGGGGAGGGCTTGGAGATGTGTCACCAAGTGTCTGGGAGAAAAATAGCAAGACTCCCGAATGTGTGTGAGGGAGAGTGCTGAGAGGGCGGTCGTGGAAGAGAGTAATGGCCATCCTTTTGGGAGACCGATGCCGTGTAATGAGACCTGGCGCAGATCTGGCGCCCGGAGTAACTCGGGAAGCACCGGGCTCATCTCCTCCGTATTCGTGGACGCGAGAGAAAGGTATCCCAATCTTGGAAAAAGTTTGTTCATCGGCTCGAGCCACATACGCAAGCTCGAAGATGGTGCTCGAAGGATGACCCCCTGTACACGGCCATGCTGATGGAGTCCAAGGTAGATATTATCTCCATCTTTCCCTGAGATGGTCCTAGTTATATCCGAGTAATCAATAACCAGGGGTACGGGTGGTAAATGGTTTAATCTGTCTATTGAAGGGAATCGTTCGTGAGAAGAAGATACACATCCAGGTGGAACCATGCGTTGTATATCAAGGATCGCCATCTTTGACACACCTGGACGAGCTTTCGCCACGCAAGTCGGACATACCAATTGTGTTCGTCTTCCAGCCGATAGCAACTAAAGATCTGGAGAAGTGAATCATCGTCGAGTTTATGAATAGGTGTTTTGGATTCCATGCTGTACCCCGGTTGCTCGGACATTGGTAGTAAGGACACTAAGGGGACGAGGAGCTGCGCAGACCGTAGGTCAGACGCTATTGAATATGTGACATTGTCCCAACGTACTGGAGTCTCGCGTGCTGCCGCTGAGCGTAGTAACGTCAATGGAGCGCCTGGAGTTGCCGAGAGAGGGGCGCGAAGGAAATGGAGGGGGTGGTTCGCAGCGGGAACGAGCGGGCGGGGACCCAAGAGATATCGTTACTGTCGAAGACCGAGGATCTCACGTGTTCACGAGGCAACCGCCAGTGAGAACGTAATTCTGGTCGAGATCCTGGTGGTGCAACTACGGCAGCCCTGGTGCCAGTGGGTCAATCCAATGGGGAGTCGATGGTTAGCGTAAGTTAGCCCCGACCGGCGACAGTGTAAATAAGGTGTGAAAAATGTGAATTATGTGATTCCATGGGGTATGTCCTGATCAATTACGGCGAAACGCTGGGAGTACGCTGAGACGCCGGTAGTTAGGCAACTATAGCAAGTAAGGTCCCGTGATGTTGGCCAATAAGCACACCTCACGACCAAGCTCACGACTATTGGCCATTGTTCCAAACATGGAATGAGGAAGGCGACATAAAGTAGATACTATATTGAAGTACCAAAGGTGCACCTGATCTCAAATTCAAATGCCACCCGACGTACAGCAACATCGTACGATAGAGAGCAGAAATGAAAGACAACGCCGGACCGCTGGTCCGAGCACTCGTACAAACCTTGCTTTCAAGACCACTTTCCTAAGTGACAATCAGCCAACTGGGCTTTTTCAGAAGAAAAGCCGCCCGATTGTGGCAGTAGCCGCCGTAGTAGCCCTTCGCTCGAAGGACTATAATCTCCTTCCGAAGCTGACTCCGAAGGGTCCATGATTCATGCATTCATGTGCTATGCACCTGCGCCAGTGGGCCGGACATAGTGACACGGAGGAATACCATTTACCTGCTGGGTAATTGATTGCCCTTTTGTGAGGCTCGTAGGCATTGCAACGCAGTACGCATAACATCCCTATCAACCAAGACATCGAGACAAACGAACCGTCACGCCTACGAAGTACGAGTTCTGGATACACACCACGGCTACGAAGTTCTTGAGAAAAGAAACGCGTTTACCAACAATCCTCCCCATTTTCTTAGTTTCTACCAAGCTCACCCCTTCGACGCACCGACGCACCTCTTCCAAACTGTTGACGATTAACGCATGCCCTCAACGCGTGCAACAGCTAATGTACTTGCTCCTGCCAGTGTTCGTGCGCATCAGCCATGGACAGCGCGACAATAGAATTCAACATAGGGGTTCGGGTCTCGGTTCATTTTCATTGAGGCTCAGATGGACCATGTGTGGGTTCGGTGTCGATTAAGACCTATGAAAGTTGCGCTCTTCGACTGGAACGAAAGCGTGTACATTGTTTACACAAAACGGAAGTAGCATCCGAGAAAAAGGCATAAGCAAAAGTCGCCGAGAACAAAACTAACTTAGACGGGTCATGATGCATTGGGTTGGGAGAAGTACGACAATAAAACAGCACATAAGCACACTGGTCATCCACATGCTCATTGTCATGCCCCCTAAATGTCCTCGTGCTGCTCCGCGCTCACGGCTTCGTCGTCAATGTGCAGCCAAGCTTTCCCCGCCGCCGCCCCCTCCGTTCGGGTGGAGCACGTCGACCGTATAGTGCCCGCTGCCTGCGGACTCACCCTGGTGGTAAAGAAAGTACCCCGTACAACTTGTAGTGCACTAGCTTTGCGGGCTTCCAAACAACGAGTGTCATGAGTTCTGGACAGACAGACAAAGCCGTGAGGGATTCTTTGCCCTGGGTGCCCCGGAGAAACGAAGGAGAAAATCGTACAGGGCGGGATTTCGAGCTCCGGCGCGAACTGAACAGGCTTGCTGATCTTAACTATGCCGTCCGCGGCCACATCATACAGGAAGCGCTTAAGGATAGAGGACGGGAACGGGTGGAAGCACCTCTATGAGCATTTGCTGGATTGGCGCGCCGAAGCCAGACGGATGGCCGAGTTGCACGGGGTGCAGGCTCGGGTGCGAGATGCGTGCGAGTGCATCTTCTACAGTGCGTACCGAATCGTGCTTTTGAAGAGCTTCGATGTCAGTCATCAAGACATATGATGTGATGGCGAGCCGGGAGGAGGGAAAACGGACCTGGATGTCGTCGACGGTGATAGTGTCGGGCTGGTTTGACGCGCGCGCCGTCGAGCGAAACTTTCCCGCAAATATGCGCATCAGGGGCGACTCGATTGAGTTTGCCTGCTCATGACCATTCATCCGTCAGCAATTCCAAGCTCAGCGCAGAGAGAGATGAGGTGATTGGCGCACCGTCAAGTAGTCACTAGTAGCACTCTCCGAGTCAGGCATGACTGAGACACCTCGCGTTGTACTGCGGGTGGGGCAGAGGCTGGCTTATGCTAATAGAAGTGAGCAGGGCAAGGAACTCTTCATCAAGAACGTCGAGGTAGAAGCGAAGAGCCTCTTTCGCATCCTGCTATTGGCCACCCTATACAGATCTGTAATAACGGGCGCTACATAGCACGGGAACGTACCAACAACTGCCTGTTCTCCTTCATCACACCACGTAGTTCGAATGAATCCACAACCTTGTTCCCTTTGTTCTCCCTTCGTCTTCCGTTGTCTCCTTCCTTGCCGCATGTTGCGGCGGATGTTGCACCGCAAGGTAGCAAGTAATACATTAACTTGAAGATCACGCTTAGATAAGCTGTACAAATGACTAGCGAGAATCCAAACAGCCATCGCGTTCCTGTATTCTCGGAAAATGCAGCAACTCTGATTCGCGCAATGCCAGAAACAACATACGATAATGAGTGAACCATCGTGTCATAACCTGCAACCTCTCGATGGATGCTGGTGTTTGATCAAAGTGAGATCGTCCAGCCTGTAGACACGAGAACAGGCAAAGAACAGGTATCGTGCTCGTGATATCCCTGCTAATGACCCGACGAGATTTGACTGATTCTGTGACCGAATTGGAGGACGGAGTGCGGCCCATGAACCGATCCAACATGAACCAGAACGCATAGAGATGCGTCTCAGGGAAATCATGTTGGAGATTATTCACGGGCTCTGTGGAAGAAGCCAGGGATGGTCTTCAAACCTTCCAGTGAGCAATCGTCACCCGGAGCACTAATTGTCCAGCCCAAGATGCGTCTTTTGATCCCCGATAATTGTTCCGACACCGTTTCTTCCGCTTTCTTCTCCACATCCCCTAACATCCAACCAGAATAACGCACCGTTAACTCAAAACGGCGCTACAAGAAGTGATAGATACGGTATCTAAAGGAGATAAAGTGGAGAACTTTAAAAGGTTACATATGGTATGAAGGCGTGCAGGGATTAGGCTGGTATAGAAAGAGGGGTGCAGTACGGACTATCTTGTCGAATTAAGGGCAGCAGTGTGATCAATACATACATCACTGAGAATATGAGAAATGCCCGATCCACAGAACCACACAGGTGAAAAATTCCCGGTCGGTATTGAACAGGAAATGACCCGTCCGCCAAAGAAGAGGAACAAGGGGATATGTAGCAGCGTCGGCAATCCTTCAACTATCCACGGAATATGCATCTTTTCTACACCGTCGGCAAAAAATGCATGCATTTGCGCTCACTTCTCTGGACTGCTACCGTGCAGGCTAAGTGAGACGGATATATCCACGCGCTCATTGATGCAACGATGTAGCCCACAAGGCACAGCTGAAGCTCATAACCAGACTCGTGAATTCACCCAGACAGCATATCTCAGACGAGAGAATGTGGGTGGATTAACAACAGGGGAGGGGTGGAGGCACAAGTTACGTTCGGGTCGGCGAGAATTTCATAGATATTTCCGAGATAGAACGCCGAGGTATCCTGACTGTTTGGTCTCAGGTTCAGGACAGTCGCAGCAAGGAGCGTAGCGACTGCAGCAGAGAATAAACCGGTCTATGGTGTTCTAATTTATGCACACCGCAGCATGAAGGTCAACACGGAGGACTCACAAAATGATGATCGCATCAGCACCTTTCGCCAGCGCTCAACCGCTGATTGAACCACGGGTCGCAGCTAGCAGGAGACAGGCTCTGCATGAGGCCTGTTTGTCTGCGTCTCTGAGTGCTGCGTTTTTGACCATGGAAAGAGAGGCAGGAAACCGAACGAAAGGCACGACGAGAGACACTGCAGGGAGCAGTAAGAGAGGGTGCGGTTTCATTTTGACCGGCCCGGGACAAAATGGACAGACATACCTTCGGGCCATATACAGAACTGTAGTTTTCAGAAGAAAAAAGAGTTACGCAGTGTATGATAGTACAGTCTAGGTCACGTAACCTGACCCTCGGTACCATACTGTTTTGCCTTGTTTGTTTCTCTCTTAGTCGAGTGAGGTAGCGTAGTTGGCCATGTATATTACTTCTCATGTTTTTGCCGCGCATGATGCCTGCAGTCAGTTATCTTCAGGACTCGACTCTCCCCTGAATTTTGAAATGTGGCTGTTTGAGTTTGCAATGATGGTGCCTTGAGTCTGCAGCAAGCTACAGTCCTCTTAAGGTGACCACCAAAGTCCCCTCAACCTCTCCTAACACTGCTATCCATACAACACCTTTCAATGTCTCAACCTACAAATCAACCAGACATCGAAAGAGTGGGAGTAAGAGGTATGCCACCCATCTCTTGACCATCCTGAGTATCCTAAGCTCTACTACTACAAATAGTAGATGGCTCTCTTTACCCTCAGTCAATGCGGGATCAGCTTTTGTATGGAGAATCCAACTTTGGTGACAGCGCTGGGGAGCTTTTCTCCATATACTCCAAGGCCGTAGAGGAAGAAGACAAACAGATGGTCAAGAGCTGGGAGAATGATGCTAAAGGGATCCTCATTTTTGTGAGTTCTTGTGTCAACATTCAGATTTCTTTGTGATTAAAACAGGACCTCTATAGGCTGGTTTATTTACTGCCGCGGTCGCGTCGTTTCTTTCCCAGTCCATCGGTAACTTGGGACCAAGCAGTGGGGATACCTCGGCATTCTATCTTGCGAACATCTATCAGCTTCTCGCCGACCCACCTGCGCCCTCGAACGCATCCACCCCTTTTCCCCACCCCTATCCACCGCCCTTCTCTCCTCCGAGATACGTCATCTGGGTGAATTTACTGTGGTTTGTGAGCTTCGTGCTTAGTCTTAGCTGTGCTCTATTGGCAACTTCATTGCAACAGTGGGCACGTCGATATATCACGGTCACTCAGCCTGCACGGTGCAGCCCAGAGAAGCGAGCACGAACGCGTGCATTCTTTGCCCATGGCGTGGACAAGTTCTATGCTCGCTTGGCAGCCGAACAATTGCCATTAGTGCTACACCTCTCCGCGATCTTCTTCCTTGTCGGACTTGTCCTCTTTATATTCAACATCAACAGCGAAATCTCTAACGTTATCCTCGCTTTCCCCATCCCGGTTTTTATACTTGTGTATGGGACCGTCACACTGTTGCCAATTTTTTGGCCCGACAGCCCATACTTTACACCACTATCTATTCTAATGTCCAGGATTATCCGCTTGGTCTTCACAACGATTCTTATGCTCTTTTCTGCTCCCTTCCTCACTGACCTTAAGATCAAGGGGCGCTTTAAGCGCTGGATAAATCGCTGGCTCCGCTGGGAGGTATGGGGTGTGGAGGGGAGAGTCCAGGAAACAGTGTTGGAACGGTCATGGGAATTCGACCTCAGCATCTTGAGCTGGTCAATACGGACTCTGAATGACGATGACACACTGGAAAAGTTCCTTGAGGCCACTCCTGGCTTTTTCAAATCGAAGATGGTGAAACATCTCGACGGAGATTTCCCCGAATACCTTCTTAACAAGTTCTGGGATGTGGTGAATGGGCTTTTGCATAGGACTTTGTCATCCAATTCGGTTGCGGAATCCGTCAAATCTCATCGACTGGACATCTGCATGAAAGCAATGAACGTGATTAGTTCACGTGCTTCAGATGCTTCATCGATTCCTTGCGACATTCTCGTCCGGGGTTGGAATCAAGGCTCACAAATTGCTGAGATGGGGCCCAACCAACTTCTGACACTTTGTAATAGCGATCATGAACTCACCGCGCACTATGCGCAATGCATAGTTACCAAGATCCTTGCAAGTGTACCGGAACGCGATGACCGTTGGATTAAGTTTGCCAGCGATGCATTGGGCCCATCAATGCAAGACCTTCGGGGCTATATTAACCATGGCAACGATAGCGTGCCACTTGCTATCTGGATCCACCTTATTCAACAGTCCATTCGTTCCCGTTTCTATGATTGGGACGCTCTGACGGCATTTTCCGTACAGCCTGAGACTCTTCCTGGGCTGCAGCACCACTTGAGGGTCCGCTTCTGTACATTGCGGAACCAAATTGTCCGAGAAGCAAGCAAACAAGAGTCAAAAAGCATTCTTTTCGACATTCTCCGTTTGATGCATCCTTTCTACATCGTTTTGCATCCATGCGCCAATGATGCCTCGACTGCTTTCTCTGCTTTCACCCCCTGTCCCCACCACATCCGGTCCGAGCCATCGTCTTATTCATTGCGCGGCATAACCAGTCATCACCCAGACTCGACCGCCCCTACAGCTACTTCACCCTTATCAGCTCACACCGGTCCATGTCCCACAGATGCGTCACCGCGGCCACCAGGTGCTGCAGCCACTGCGCTGCAAGACATTCCCGGTCCTGCTACATCGTCTCATCCCCTGGAAGAAACATCGTCTACCGGGCTCACACGCTCTCCTACATCTACACCAGTGCCAGCGTCAGCATCAACCCCACCTGATCTGAACAACTCATCAGCATCTCGCGACGCATATACCGCCTCTACCTCCAATCCCTTGCCCCCTGCTTCATCCGTTGTCTCCTCCATCCCCACCCTTCCACAGTCCTCAGTCTCACCCTTACCCGATACAGAGCCCCCTGCAGCACGTTGACGATGAAGTGGTGTGTACGTTGCGGCACGAGGACGTGTTCGGGCGGCAAAGTACCAAGCGGGTGCCGGACGAATGGTTGTGCTTATCTCCTTTTTTTCTGTCGGGCTGCATAACACGATGCATGATGACTTAGTGACCTTTACACACACCCACACTCTCGAGGAAGTTCTCCCTTTGTTACAGTAACTATGCTTTGTTCTCCGTTGCGGATGCCCATGTTTCTACGAGTATAAATATTGGAGCCCTTGAAGCTCACGACAATAGCAGTAACCCGGACCATTCTTCACTCAGCTACGACAATGCCTTGCCGATGTGCGACTTCAACCACGAAATGCAACCATAAGCACCTAGCAAGGTGACGTTCTGCAAGTGTCGCATCTGGTGACATCGAGGCATGAGTCAAATGAAACCACATCTATTCTTATCTGATAGCTGCTTCCTCGGACATGCTTGGGGAGCGTTGTGAACCTGGATCAACTCAATTGTGTTGTTCTGGGATGTGATGGATGATCTCGACCAAAGGTTGGACACGAAGATTGCCACTGTAACGTAGAAGCGGCTATCAACTGTAATAGCTAGATTTTTTACTGTACTGTACAGTCTCGACTTTGTCTTACTTGTGCGCTTATTGCGTTTTGTAGGTTTCCTGCAAAAGGGTTTCCGAATTCCGGGTTTGGGTTGAGAATCCTTCAAATTGAAATGCGCGATTAGCGACGATTACTGCTGATGAGGCCTGAGGATGCCATCGCCGACCAGCGGTTGGCGAAACAGCGGCAGACCGCCGGCGGTTGACCGACGATTTGGGCGAGGTTGCTAAATTCGGACGGCTGTTGCTCGCACGGCCCACAACGGTACCATGACGCCAAGTGTGTCCTACCACTGTCCGTGTCTATCTACCGATCCGGTACCCCCACCCCCAAATACGCCGTCCTCTTCGTATCTCTTCCATCCCCTTCATGAGCTCTTTTTCTGCGAAGAATGCGACGCAGTCCGCTGTAATCGTTGCGTTTCCGTTGAAGTCAGTGGCTACTATTGCCCAAACTGCCTATTCGAAGTGCCCAGCGCGAGTGTACGCGCAGAGAAAAACAGGTCCGTGTCAGGCATTGCTACCGTGAGACGGGTGTCCCCATTCGATGTCCTCCTTACAGATGCGCGCGTAATTGCTTCATGTGCCCTAATTGCCGAAACACGCTTTCCGTGGTACCTTCAGACCCCCCGGACGCAGATGACGGAAGATCCCTGAATACAGTCGGCGAGCCGCCCTTTTTCCTTTACTGCAGTTTCTGCAGATGGGACTCCGCCGAGGTCGACATCACGTTCGAAAAGCCAACCGGCCTCGCGGGTGAGAGTCGCTCTCACGTTTATATTTTAGTTTCTCATCAGCTATGCCTTTCTACCGCAGCTCAACTGCAGAAGTTTGAGGACTCGGCGCCCGACTCGCTCGAATTCGAGCGTCTTAAAGAGCACTTTGAGCCTTTCCTACGTGCCTCCTCCTCCGCCAGCCTCTCTGGCCACCCACACGCAGTTCACTCACACCCGCCGGTCAGCCCCATCAAAGCCGCAGCGTCGTCTGCATTGGCGCGAGATATTCCAGGTGTCGCGAAATACACCCCTGCTCCGCGCGGCAGGCGCGACAAGGGCGCGCGGGACGATATTTCCGAGTATCGCAGTCGCGTTGAGGTTGGGGGCACAAAGGATGGCGCTGACGTAGATTTTATGCGGCGACTGGAGGAAGTGTCGCAGGTGGCGGCGCTCGGCCAGCGGTGGGCGAACAGCTGGACAACGACGCTACGTTCTAGGTAGGCATCCCTTCTCACAATGTGGTGCGCGTTCATAAAAGTGCACAGTGAATTGAAACCCCTGCGAATACCTCTCCACTCCAAAAAACGAAGCGCTGTTTGACATGTCGCCATATCCTCATCAAGCCTGAGCAGAAAGCACAGTCGGTTCGTTTCAAGATCAAACTGGTCGCCGCTAATTACATACCGGCCTTGACGGTCGCCTTTCCTCCAAGTCCGGATAGGGCCCGGCAGCGCGGAGCGGGCACTAAGCAAGCACCCGTCGAGGACCAGAGCAGGGCCAGTGGTTTACATGCAGGCGGCACCTTCCCTTTTCACCTCGCACTGACGAATCCACTTTATGACCCAATCCATGTACGACTGGCTGTGCAGCGGCAAGTGCCTCCGCCCTTCTCCTCGGTGCCAGCTGGGAGTCCGGAAAAGTCGCGACGGCCGCCATTTGCGGTCTCGCTGCCACAGTCGGCGTTCCCCGTTGCGGCCTTTGCGGAGGCATGGGAATATGAGGACGACGAAGATATGTTCGGAGGCGAGGACGATGAGTTTGGAGGACGGGATCGTGAACGGGGAGCAGCCGGCGGGAAGGGGAAGACAGTGGGCGTATTGGAGCGACGCGCCAATGTCACAGTCGTTGGCGGGGAGGTCGTGGTTGGGAGAGACGCCAAGGGACCACTCAAGGTGAGCTCATCGTTGGCTGATTGATGAATTTCGACTCACTTTGATGCTTGGTGCAGTTTAATATGCTTGTTTCGTACACATACAGGTCGATGACCCACTGGTGGAGGATGATGTGCGAGCGACGCCATCACGCAAGGAAAAAGTGCCAGAGATGAAGACGTTTACATTTTATACGGTTGTAGATCTGGGACGATTATTCCTCGGCCTTAGATTACCTTGCTGATGTAAGTCAATATCCATACCCTAACCCTTTGGACCCACGGACTAATAAATGCTGGTGCTGGTGTCAACCGATCGTTTATCCTCCTCCCCTTCGCTCGATGCTGGCGTCCCTCTAGTCCTTGCCAAGTGCAAGTTGCTAATCTAAAGTCCTCCTTCTCTCCTTTTCTCTCTTTTCCCGACTTCCCTGTCGAGTCAGTGATGACGTCAACATCTTTGGTGGCGTCCACCTCCTCCACGACCCTGACGCAGGAATTAGGGCCACAGGCGGGCCCCATACCATCCAAGCGTGGAGAGATAGGTTTTATTGACGGAGTCCATGTGCAAGTCAGGAGCCTTCCCAAATGGTTTACCAGCTTCCTTGCCTGCACGCCATCCTGCAGACTCTCGCGCTCCTACTCCATTTCAAGACCTCCAACGAGACATCTCCGCTCTCAGTCACTTTCCAGACAATCTCCGATGGCAACTCTATGACAATCGCCGGCGAACCTACTTTCCCTGTGCACAAGCAACCACCAAACTTCATGGGTATCCATTTCACGACCCTTGTACTATTAGGTGCCCAAGTTTTATTATTCGCTGGGACCTTGATAGGATGGGTATTCGCGGCTCTCGCCTTCTCCGGTAGTGGTACGCCAAAAGTTCACCCTCCGGGCGTGGTCAACAACCAAAACATTCCACCACCCGATCCAGGCACTTCCCACATCTTCCTCCACGTCGCCTTCGCCGTCGTTTCCCTCGTGCAGGCAGTCCTCATCGAGCGCCGGATCTTCCGCGCACGCGCGGAACGCTACGCCTTCAAACACCCAGGCGACATGTTTCCAACTTCGCCCCAAGACGGACAATCGGGGCCCGACGCCTCGATGCCGGTTGCGCCATGGAATCGGCCTCCTCTGCCAACGTACGCGGCGGCGCTTGCGTCGAGTGGGGTCGGCACGGGAGACGTGGAGGATGTGGAGATTGCGCGGCCGCCACCGCCGGCTTATGGCAAGACACGCGGAAGCACGTTGGTCTTGGCAGTTACCTACGCGACAGTCTGCGTGTGCAGGCTCGTGTGTACGACGAGATCGTCGTGCGAGTGGCACGAGCGTGCGCAGCGATCGTCCGATCAGCTTTGTCAGTCGGGATGAGGAGTGGGAGGTGCGACGAGATGCGGATCGCGCACGTAGGATTGAGGAGGGGCTGGAAAACGACACATTATGAGCTCAGCTATAGCGAACTGCGATACCCATTCACTGTTTCAACTGTTTTATTTGTTTTAGTTTCATTCTTTCTCTTCGGAAGCGCATTGGTTGGAAAGGAGTTCCGAGCTACCGCATGGCCCTCCATGAGGCTTCCATAATCCACCCAATACTACGCCCCCTTTCCTCTGTCCTCTCAGACATCCTCGGCCCGTCTCGGTCTCATGCATTTGAACGCATCCTCGCCACTTGCGCAGAAGGAGGCCATAGTCTCATCACCGTCGCCCACGCGAGCAAGAACAGTAGGCGCTGATTGCGCTGACGCCTGGACATCACGCGATCTCATGCCCCACGAATCACGTGCGCAGATAATGTTCTGATCAAGAAAGGAAATCAAAAATTTCGGACTGCTGGGATGACAACAAATTTCTCAGTACCGCAACCGGGTCACTCGAGACAAGTTGCTGAATGGGCTCGTGAGCAGGAATTGCAGAGCCGATGGTTTAGTGACTCGGGTAACCAGCCACTGGCATTTAAACACATGGTCAATATCAGCTAACTGACAATTTTACGGGACATGTATCATTCAACAGGGTCAGATCATGGTGAAGTTGAGAAAAATAGTGTATCCAGAATCAAACAATAAGCGATAGAGTGCAGAGCACTTAAATAGTTATTCTCATCCACGTTCCACTTTCTTTCTCGGCAGGTAATGGCTATAGGCGACCGGTGACCTGTCGCGCGGCAACGAAATGCCAATGCCTTCCTGGACAGGCCCTCGGGTGGTTGAAACTCCACGAAAATATTCTGCAGGGTGGGCAACATTTCTGCAGTTCTGCCCCAACGAGCTCTGCAGGGCTGGCGCGATACGTGGCGCAATTTTCTGGATAATAGAGATTCTTCACAGTGGTGAGTGGGTGTATAGACCCAGCCATAGCGTGTTCTCGATGTTGTCTTTCAATCTGGGGGTGAATACGAGTTCCGTCGATGTAGAGGTCCTCCAGCGTGGAAAGGGGAGGCAAGCACGAGGTACGGACTTGCTCCAGAGACGAAACTTGCCAATCCGACTTTCTGCATAAGATTTCTACTTCGAGCTCCCCGTAGTTAGGTGTCTGTGATGAGATTTTGACCCGTACGGCGCGATCCCTAAAGACAACATGGGCTTTTTCAAATAGCTTCAACATTGGTGTGCGACCAATAAATTGGATAAGACGTGGTGTGTCGAATACGATTTGATTAAAGAAGGTTATATCCAAATCTTTGAGTCTAGGGGCATCGATGCGGGCCACGAGGTTGTCCAAGTATTCGCTGACCCCATTGAACGAAAAATACATGAGAACGGGGAGGAGAGAGCATGTCGGGGGACGTCGGCTCGCCCAGTCAGGGCGAGATCGAGATTCGAATCCAAGCCAAAGATACTGGAGGTTGGTTAACGTGGAGAGGACCGTGAGCATCGCCTCCGGTAAAAATATCCGGAATAAGGAATTCTCAAAAGGTGAAGATCGACAAGGTAAGGGGCAGCCAATGTAGTTTCAGTAAACCCGGAAATGGATGCAAGCCAACTCGAGGTATTCCAGACGTGGAGTAGTTCCGTCCAAGAACGAATCAGGAAGGAGTGGACCGTTTCTTCACGCGAATGGAGGGTTGGATATGTCAGCTCCGGAAATGAGTCCTGTATCGCTGCCGGTACTTTTTCTAATTGCGAATTATTGAGATCAAAAAGACTGATTTGAGACACGCGATTTCTGTCACGGTGTCCGCAGTCAGCAGTCGTTGTGGGATGTTGCGCAAGGACAACGGACGTACACCAGCATAGATTGGTTAATTTCTTGCCAGCCTGTCGACATGCATGATATTCTGCCGTCACTGAGCCTTCCGAGCGGGAATCTATTAGGGTCGATTACCCAGGGTGGGTAGGAAATGATGGAGGGGAGAGAGCTCGGGAGACTTCATGACGGGGATGCTCTTGAACGAAGCTATTTGGGATTTTGTCAGTAACTTGATCAATGCAGCGGGCGAATTCTGCTTGACATCATAGATGGGGATTCGGCGTCGGGATGAAAAAACTGGTTACCACTTGAGATTGCAAATTTATACGATGCACAGATAACCCTACATGGCGCTTGGCAGGGCTTTGCCCACTTTCCGGTCAACGCGTTCGGAGAGACGCAAAGAGCCCATTCAACCTGACAGCCATACAACGCCACCAATGACTGGGATCATCGGCACCGGTCAATGATCTATGCAAGGATCTATGCCCTTACACGTTTGCTATCAGCAATACAATTGGCGGTGATGGACCTTTCTAGCATTGTGATGGAGAGCTTTTCGAGCCCCGCGAATGGTGTCCGCTGGAGTGATTGCAGACTGACCTCGGGTACAAGTGTCACATAGCTTCGAACACTGTGTCACACAGCCAGCACAGTGTCACACGCGGACGGGAGACGCACATGTCGCCCGGATCGCGCGGACGTCCACCGGAATACGGCAAAAGTAAGTACGCTGATCCTAGCTACCTACACGACGGTCTGCGCTGAGTCTGCGTGTGCAGGCCCGTGAATATGCGTGAATCTTTTGAGCGAACGTCCGAATCGGTCCGATCGGCTTGTCAGTCGCGTTAGCAGCAAAGTTAGCGGCGTTACTCGCGTAGGATTGAGGACGCGCTCGAGGACGCGCTTGTGGCGCCCCACCATGAGGAGCTCCAGCAACTGATCTCAGTCTCTAGGCCAGCATAGCCGGACTCTGCCGGAGTGCGGTTCTTGTCTGGTCTAGCTCCATTCTTTCTCTGGTGGGAAGCGGATAAGGTAGAAAGGAGTTCCGAGAATGTACATTTCCGTCCCCCACCCGACTTGGCCCGCCACACCTATGGGCCCCTCCACATGGCCCCTCCTAGGGCTATCCGAGTCCCCTCATAATCCACCCGAATATCCTTCCAACCCCCTCTCCTCTGTTCTCTGCCACATTGTTCACGGCCCCCATGCATGGACAGGATGTCACTCGAGCCCCCCACCTACACACCGTCCGCGGCTGTCCCAGCGTATTCCGTCATTCCTCGGCCCACCGAACGCATCCTCGCCGCCACTGCACGCTCGTGCAGGAGGGCGCCGACGGGTATTCTCGTGCGGAGCAATGGTCTCATCACCATCGCCCTGCGCGAGCAAGAACAGTACGCGCCGATGCCATCTTATGGCCAACACGGCGCCATATACGGTGACATAGGTCTCAGCCGCACGCATGGCGTGCAGTCCATTTCCATCAAAGTACGCGCCCGTCTTCCACCCCAGTCTCTCCTGAGCTGATGTTGATACTTTTGTATGTGTTACTTTAGCTGGAGGGTCGATTACACGTGGCCAACTCGGTTGGCCCAGTGGCGGATCTGACGTTCTTCAGCATGTTGCAAGATGTGTGGAGGAGGACTGATGGCGGTGGTCGTGGGACGTGTCCTAGCACGCTCCCGTTCGAGACTATGCTGCCGAATGTGTTCGTGGATAACGGACAGAGACGCGCGCTCCCGCCCACGTACAATCACCCGCTCTCCGAGGCTGATCATATCCGAGTGCAATGTCGTTATCTTCTCTGGGTTATTGTCGAACGCAAGGGGAGCAAGTTGGCACTTTGGAAGCATCCCAAAAAGTGAGTGGGCGTTCCGAGTCGCACCCAGACTCACTGGAGCTCGCGCTGCTTTACTGACTTGGCAACTCGATATTGTAATAGGTTGAGGGTTCCTTTCGTTTATCGGCCTCGGGCGCGACCTCGGCAACCTATGCTTTCGTCTCCGTTTCCATTCCTCTCAACTGTCAAGTCATTACCCGAGGAATGGTTCCAAATAACAACCACGATGTCCCCGAAGGCCATCTCGGATATAGTGCCGATCGATTGTCATGTACGCCGCAGTCGTAAAACGTATGCCAGTATCGTGCCTTATTGCTCGTTTTATATTAGCTGTTCATTCCTGCTACCAAACATTTGCTGTGACCGATACGATACGGTTCTACTTGCAGCTCATTGCGCCATCCAAGTCGTTGCAGGCGTTCTTGTATCCCACCACACCACCACACAAAGCACAAGCGTTCGAAGAGCAATATCGCTGAGAGCACCGCTCTGCCAACGGTGCGCGTGTATCTGCAACGTCATGTCACAATCGTCATCAGAGGCCAACAATTGACACGTCAATTCCCTATCGGCGAGGGTAACTTGCGCTCCCTTCCCCCCAGTGCTTCGCCGCCGTCCATGTTACGCTCTCAGCCCTTGGGCCATGGGCTTAGCACGCTCGACTATGAAGGGGAAGTGCGTGCGAACCTTGACATCACGGTGGGTCAGTTTATTATGAGTAAGCTGCAAGTTCGGGTACGTCCCCTACTTTGTACTATAGATTGGTGTCATGCTGACACGATCTCTTCGTACCGCAGGATTTTATAACGATGAATCTCTCCCCTCCAAATCCTAATACGTCACCGCTTGGGGTCCTTCAACATTCACATCCAATTCGTCTCGTCACAGATCCTTTCGCGGACAATGTCATTCACTAAACTTACACGTACGACATAATGTAACTATCTGAATAGTGCTTTGAGTTATCCAGCGTACTGTATATATCTGGGGATATGGTCGGAGTACTTTATGTTTTAGTACCTAAGCTAAGAAGTGTGCTACAGGCACTGGATTGGCCACCCTGGGACCGCATGGCAGACCCAACTAGTCTTACTATGTATTAGCGATGCCTTTAGACTTTGTACGTCCACATGGCAGTAATCCAGCAACTGTTTCTCGCTTGCTGGATCCTGAAAGCGCGTGTTGGTCATGTGTGTTCAAGGAATGGGACCGCTCCACTGTGTGTCCCCTCGAGGAGTAGCACAGGCGGAGCATGCAAGGTGATTGGGATCGTTATCGCTAAAATACGTAGGGCTCCATGAGGCGTTGACACGCGTTGAATTGGATTTGGCTTACAGCGTGCACACCAAACAAGACCACATAGGCTGTCTGTCCTCCTTTATCGTCCTCACTTCGTTACCAACTTTTGAATTCTGCGTATTCGAAAGCGCAGAGTCAAATGTGTTGTGCGGTTTGGCAACCACAGGGCCTAAAAATCCTTCTCTTTCGTGCTGAAACTCTTCCTGTGCTGGTGTGAACTTTGATGAAGTGGGGTCCGCCCGTGTCCTCACGGGCGTTGACGCTCCAGAAGTGACACTTGACGTATTTCCAGCTCTCTGTGAAGTGATACGAGGTGGTGGTTTGTCGTTCCCAGTTTCCTTGCTTCCTGTGCTGTAACCTCCACCGGTTGAGCGTTTCGGTAAAATGAAATCGCCCCAGAAGTCTGTCAAGGAACCTGTCCTTAGTAGGTTGGCTTCGGATGCGTCCATAGACGTCATCATGGTTTGATGACGGTCCCTATCTGTCTCAGGCAATTCTTCTATGTCGGTGTCGTCGGATTCATCATCAGAACCTTTCGTAGGAGTCGTGGATGCTGATTGAGTTGGTTCAATAGAATCACTTTACACATAGGAGAGGCATTTACCTTCGCCTTGTAAAGAAACCAAGCGTTTTTCCGCAGCCAGGCCCGTTCTTCGCGGGCTCGCTTGCTGGATTACGGGGAATCAAAGAGAGTAGAATACCAACCAGGATGACGCACCTGCCAACCTTCTTGCGGAATCCAGTCCCCATTCCTCTGTTATCGGTGTCAACATTAAGGGCTTGACCGCTGCCGGCGAAAGTACCGGCGGTGGTTACACGAGAGCCCGCTTTGCGTCGCTTCGCAGTTTGAGCACCTGTTAGCATGGATGGCCCAGGGGCTGGCTGCCGACGTCGTCTACGTGCTGAGGGTCGGGCACGCCTCTGTGCGCCTCCACACTGGTGACGAGTTGGTGAGCGTGCTGAGATTGTAGATCAAGAAATATCGATACCATGTACTCAGGGAGGTCGTCTTCTACGAGTCCACCGCGGACAATCTTGGCCGAGTCTGCAAGTCTCGTACCTGAAGACCACATCCCTAAGGACTGGTCAGCCAACTGTGCCTTTTAACAAGAGCCTATTATTGTTACCGTCGCCGTAGTATCCCTTCGCTTGAAGAGCTATGACCTCGTTCCGAAGCTGGTTCCAAAGGGCTTGGAAATCGGAACCGTGGTTCATGTGCTGTGCACGCGCGTCAGTGGGCCAGACATAGCAGGCATGGAGGAGAACCGTTTACCTTGATATGAGCGAGCTGATTGGTTGTCCTTTTGTGAGACTCATGAACACGACAACGCAGTACGCACTTCATGGCATAATGTCCCTATCAGCCAAGATGTTGAGACAAACGAACCGTCACGCCTTCGAAGCACGAGTTCTGGATACACGCGACCGCTACATCAACCAGAAACGTTCTCGAGAGAAACAACGCGTTTACCGACGGTCTCCCCGTTGTTCCAATTTCGACCAGCAAAGACGTCGTTATATTCGTACTGGCAAAAGTTTACATCTCAAAATCCCCTAAAGGAATAAACCCCTTACACACCTCCTCCAAACTGTTGACGACAAACCCGTGGGCTTTCATAATTGGTCGAACCTGTGCCGCCAACGCACGCAACAGCTGACGCGCTTGCTCCTGTTCGCGCGGATCAACCATGGAGAGCGCGGTAATAAAATTAACATGGGGATTCGGGCTCGTTTCATTTTCGTTGAGCCTCAGGTGGACCATATGTATGTTCGGAGTCGATCAAGACGCGTTGAAAGGTTGCGCTCTTCGGCTGGTGAAGGGTTCGGTGGAAGATTCGGTGGCTGAAGCGAAACAGCTGGAGCGAAACAGGGACCCGACAGTTGCGGAGCCGACCGACGCACGTTGTTCCGTATATCTTATCTAATCGCTCTCACCCAGTTCTCACCCAGCCAACCCACCATCATTTCCGACCGCAACGCCCATCTCCGACAGTATATAACCTAGCGAGGTCCTGTCCTGTGGAGAACGGAAAACCGACACGATGAAAATTGCCGTTCTCACTTCCGGTGGCGACAGCGCCGGCATGAATGCCGTCGTGCGCGCTGTCGTCAAAGCTGGCATTCTCAAGTGCGTACTCCTTATCATTCTTTCCCATTGGCCTTAATCACACACATATGCACACATAGAGGGTGTGAGACCTGGATTGTCCGAGAAGGATATGAAGGCCTGGTCCGCGGGAACGCAGACGCGGAGGCCCCTGCTTCGCCCGAGCACGAGACGACTGTCGACGTCGACGTCGAGATCCGTGATCCCTCGTTCATCAAAAACTTGCGATTTGGTGATGGTGGTCTCCTGCGTGACGGAACGGGTGATAATACTGGCGGACGGTCGCTCAAGGGGCGCTACATCGTGCGCGTTGGATGGGATGATGTGCGCGGCTGGTTTGCCGAGGTATGTGCATCTTGGCCCCCCTTTTAACAGATTTATTTATCGTTGCTTAAATCTATGTCCTGGTGGGGATGTACTAAACTAGGGAGGCACGCTCATCGGTACTGCTCGATCGCAAGCGTTCCGAACCCCCGAGGGTCGCCTTATCGCCGCATATAATCTTATCAAAGAGGGAATCGACGCACTGGCGGTGTGTGGAGGGGATGGTTCACTAACCGGGGCGGACCTCTTTAGATCAGAGTGGCCAACACTCATCCAGACGCTTAGATCGCAAGGTGCGTTAGCCCCTCCTCTCCTCTCCTTACTTCCGAGATAACTGCGATCTCTCTGGCCAGACCGCATCACGGATGAACAACTTGCACGCCATGGGCACCTTAGGATCGTGGGGCTCGTTGGGTCGATAGATAATGACATGTCCATGACCGATCTGACCATCGGCGCCCCAACTGCCATGCACAGAATCTGCGAGGCTATTGATAACATACACTCTACCGCTATCTCACACTCGCGCGCATTCGTGCTCGAAGTCATGGGTCGACATTGCGGGTGGCTCACGCTGATGGGTGGCGTCAGGTTAGTACATCATCTGTGTGGTTCCTGAGAGATAACGTTCATTGAACACGTTTTTTTACAAGCTCTGGCGCAGACTTTATCTTCATTCCCGAACGTCCGCCCAAAGCAGATCCTTGGGAGGACGAGATGTGTGAAATTATTACGCGGGTACGATCTTGTGTGTGAATGGCCTCGCCCAACCAACTGATCCCCACACAATTAAGCACCGCGCGATCGGGAAGCGCAAGACGATAGTGATTGTGGCAGAGGGCGCACATGATGCCGATCTCAAGCCCATCCGTGCGGACTACGTTAAAGACGTTCTCACTGCTCGCCTCGGCCTTGACACTCGTGTTACGACCCTTGGTCACATTCAGCGGGGCGGTAGGCCGTGCGCCTGGGATCGCATTTGGGTCTGATTATCACTTCTCCATTCATGTTTCATTGCTTATCTATGTCATTTAGCCAACGCTGCAAGGCTTGGACGCCGTTGATGCGCTTCTCGAGGCAACACCAGACACCCCATCGTATATGATTGGCATGCAGGAAAATAGGGTTCGCCGTGTGCCACTTGTGCAGGCGGTCCAAATGGTACCTTTAGATTACGTCTACGCCCGCTATCGTATTTTGACTTTTTGCCAGACGAAAGACGTAGCAGAGGCCATTAAAAATCGAGACTTTGACAAGGCAATGTCCTTGCGCGATCCGGAGTTCCGAGAGAGCCTGGAAGGTTTCATTGCCACCTCGACATTGGAAGAAACCCCACTTCTTCCACTTGAAAAGGTACGGCTCGGGTATCCAAATATTATGCTGTTCTTGTTGACGGTCATTGATAGAGGATACGGGTCGGCATCATGCAGTAAGAGCTCTGATTATGCGAGCAGTGGCAGTGACTGACCCATCATTTAGTACGGGTGCTCCAGCCGGAGGCATGAACGCTGCAACGCGTGCCGCGGTGCGCTACTGCATACGTCAAGGACACAAACCCCTGGCAATTTCAAATGGGTTCACGGGCTTGCTAGATGACAATGTCTATGAGCTCTCTTGGCTCGGTGTTGATAACTGGACGGTGCGCGGTGGCTCGGAACTTGGTACCAACCGCACACTCCCAGATATAGATCTTGGAGAGGTTGCATCGAAGTTCCAGGAGCACCATATACAAGCTTTACTCGTAATTGGTGGCTTTGAGGCATTTCACTCGGTCTTAATCCTGCATGAAGGCAGAAAGTACTATCCGTCATTCCATATCCCTATGGTCCACATTCCGGCAACCCTATCCAACAATGTGCCCATGACCGAGCTTAGCCTTGGCAGCGATACCAGCTTGAACGCACTCGTAGAAGCGTGCGACTCGATTAAGCAAAGCGCGTCGGCGAGTCGGAACCGAGTCTTCGTTGTCGAAACGCAAGGCGGGATGTGCGGTTACATTGCGACGATGGGAGCTCTCGCAGTAAGCTTTGATCTGATTTTCTCATACCCACATATTGACACAGGGTAGGTTGGCGCGAGCATCGTCTATACACCGGAAGTTGGGATCAACCTTGACATCCTGCGCGATGACGTGAAGTGGCTCAAGACGCGGTACGGCCTCGATGAGAAGGGGAAAAGCGAAGGGCGTGTCGTGATCAGGTGTGACAGACAGTGATCGCTACGCACGGGTTCTGAACTATTGCAGAAACGAAAAGGCATCCAACATCTACACCACGGAAGTGATTACAAAGATCTTCAAGGAGGAAGGTGCCCCGCTATTCGATGCACGATCGGCCTCTCTCGGCCATACGTTGCAGGGGGGCATACCATCGCCGCTGGATCGTACATATGGGGTACGGTTCGCGCTGAAGAGCATGGCATTTATCGAGAGGCATCACGAGGCACTGAGAGGACAGAAGTTTAAAGCGCGACATGCAGGCCCGGAAAGTGCAGCGGTGATCACGCTGCAGAGCTCGACGGTAAAATGGGTGCCGGTTGGAGAGATGGTTGCGCACGCGGATATGAAGAATCGTAGAGGGAAAGAACAATGGTGGGGAAGATACAAGGAGCTTGTGGAGAAATTGGTGGCAAGGCCACAGCTGTTGTAATTATGTTGATCGTATGAGAATTCAAGCGGAGCCATAAAAGCGCGACGCCACGCCAAAGTCACTCGCGGCTGCTGACAACTCGTCCATCTCTGCCTTGCCTTGATGCCTTCCCAGTCCCAGTTCGCTGCTCCCCTCTCGGGCGCTCCTCGCCCCTCTCTCCCCGTAGACCATCTCAACCCTCATATCAAGTCCCGTCAGTCTTCTCTTTGTCACCCACCTTTCTCGCCTCACCTCGCCTCATAGTTGATTCTTCCAACTTGCCTGCGGTCAAGTTCCAAGAAATAATACGCGAGGGACAGTCAACGATCGTGCGTCGATTACCTTCCTGACTGCGAATCGTTTCTCAACATTTTTTCACAACCCTTGCAGGTCGCACGTATGAAGGTTCCGACTGTGTGTCCAATCAACAATTTATTTGCCTTCCATTTGCCTCATTGTTCTCTGTAGCCCGCAGGTCACGCGTTCATCCTTCGTCGCCTTGATACCGGCGCGATCAGTTTGACAACCATGTTCCGTGCTGCGTTCCCAACTGCTAGTGATGAATCGGAGAGGATAGAGGCCAACTGGGTAAAAGCCAACTTTGACAACTCCGGGGGCAACCGTGGTGGCAAGGCGCGTTTTGCTGGCACATGGGTCACAGCCGACGTTGCGATCAGCCTCGCCAATGACTACTTACTGGATAAGATAATCCAACCACTGACGGATGCAAAGCCCGATCCAAACACCGAGTATCGCAAATCATCACGCGCCCAACAGCAGCAGCAGACGCCAGACAAGGAATCGCCTGCACCGAAACAATTACCCACACCATCTCCGTCCATGTCCACTCCTAACCCCCCAAAGCGCCGACGTGAGGCGTCTCCAGCTCCTACTAAGTCACCCACTATTCCCACCAGTTCACCTACAAAATCTCCTCTCAGTTCGGCGGCGACCCGTCGCCCCCAACGCACAACAAGTCCTGCCCCATCCCCCACCTCCAAGTTTGCTAGTCCTAAAGTAGCCAGCACAACGAAATCGCCGAAAGTGCTTCGCACTGCTGTCAGGGCTCGCCGGTTGGAGGTGGTCACTCCTGCAGGGTCAGACGAGACCGCCGTCGAGGATGACATCCCAGAAGTGCCGGGGCCAGATGCCACTGAGGACATCCGGGAGCAGAAGGAGATGATCGAGGCGTTCAAGGCGCAACGAGAGGCGAAGTTGTGGGTGCAGGGGGCAAGTGACGGCGATGAAGTGATGGACGAGAGTTTGGAGAGGAAGCGCGAGCGGGAAGAGGAGAAAAACTCGATGCAATTCGATTTCAAGGAGCCCGAAACAGAGGAACGGAAGATTGCCACGAATAAGCGCGTCGCTCGCTTGCCAAAGATGACGCCGGAGCGGAGGTCATTTGCATGGGGTATTGCTGCGTTCGCAGCCGCAGTTGGCGCTATGTGAGTGTGGTCTTCACGCTTTTAATGCTTGGGATCGCTGACTTCTGTGTAGGACGTACGTGCCGACTCCGTGGTTCTGATCTGTCTTCCGTCTCCCTCCGCTGTGCTACGTTATCTATCTCCTTTTCATTGTCCCTGTTCCAATGGCGAGTCTAATGGGTAGGCCATGGATTGTCTTATGTTTCTTGTGTCATGAGATCATTCTGTTATACTCAGCGTGCCTCGACATTTTACTTTTACTTTGTCATGAGCCATGTTTTTTCTTTTTGTAGTCTCCGAAGGCTCCTCGATGAATGACGTGGTCAGCCATCAACTAGTTTCTTTATTTACCTTTCTCTTGTATCTACTACTGCGTCTCGGGGGAAATCGGCAACAGAGTTCAACCGCAAGAAACCCATGCACTGCTTCGTCTTGTCCAATGTCAACTTATGATCATACATGAAAAATATATGTCTACATCCTAGCGTTTTACTTTTTGAACGTGCTCATATTTTCCTTTTTTTCTCTTTGTATAATGGCCGCTCATCTTGTTAACTTTGTTTCAAAAAGTGCTAAAAGCAAGTACCAGCAGGTTCCTCGATGATGTATGGAGAGCACACCATCATGCCACCCTGATAAAGACCAACCATATACAACATTCCCGTCATCGAATCCCTCAGTCCCGTCGACGAGACGAAAATTCGCTGCCATCGCTCTGGTACAACGTATGCATCTCATAACCAGGCACACGTGGGACCTTGCGCGAAGCTGAAACCGGTGCGTACAAGTCCCAAGCGCCCGTCTCCGCCTCCGCCCCGGGGGGCGTAGGAGAGGGCGTGATGGACACCACCCAGCTGGGGGCACGCGCCCCAGTGCGATTGGCCGCGACGGCGACGAGCGATGGGAAGTGCGGGTGCCCCGCGACAATGAGCGAGCCGAACGCATCGAACATGATGTTATCCGGCGCGAACGGCGTCGGCACGCGCGCGCGCAGCGACAGCGCCTGCATGGCGATGTCCCGCGCGTAGAAGAGGACTTCGCCGAGCGTCGTGGACGCTATCGCTACTTGCGTGCCGTCAGGGGAGATCGCGACGCCATTTGGGAAGGGAATGTGAGATGCAACGGTTTTGGTGTGCGTCGTCGTCGTCGTCGTCGTCGTCCCGGGTTGGTGGTATGCTTGTTGCACGGTGGTGGTGGTGGTGGTGGTGGTGCCCGACTCTGTGAGCGTGACGTGGGTTACCCAGGCGAGTGGGAGCGCGAGGAGCGTTTCGGTGATGGGCAGTGTCTTTCCGAGCACGCCCGGGAGGCGTCTGGTGAAGCGGTGGTCGTGGGTGAGATAGAACGAGGTCGGGCTGGTCAGCGCGAGCGCGTTGGGCGCCACGAGCTCCGACCGGCGATCGTACGTACCCACTTTGCACGGGTGGGCGCGTCCCACGCGAGCGCGAACTGCTCGATCGTGCTATTGTGCCGCGCGTGGTTCACGACGAATAAGTTGGAGTAGGGTTGGTCGGGCTGGGAAGGGTAGATGTCGAGCCCTAGGGGATGGAAGTCGTGCGCTTCGGGATAGCCTTCTAGGTGATCTGCTTCGGCTCGGGGAAGGCATCCTGGATGTGTAAAGCCAGAGTGCTCCGCGGGAAGACGGGTCGCGCAGTGGGCCCATGACTGTGTTCCAGGCTTTGCGGCTGGGGTCACAGCTGAGCAGGATGACCTTGTTGAGCAGCGCGCCACTACCGTTTACTTCCTCCCAAAAAGTGGCATCCTCGCAGTAATTCATACTATCAGAAAGCGTGTCCCTGACAATGGTGCACTGTTTCTTATGAGGTCCCTGTGCATAAAAGCCGTGCGGAAGGTCAGGGGTTGGGAAAAGGATATTTCGGGAATTTCGGCCATTCCGCCAAATGATGTATCCCTGAGTGATTGGTGAATATCAGAATAAGTCTGTTCAGGGCGTTCATACACACCAAGAACGCTGTAATAATCGCCCAGGGCAACGAAGACCTCATGATGGTAGATTAAGGAACAAGGTTGTGAATGATTATCAAAGCCAACTCCTGCTGATCTAACTAATGGTCCAGTAAGAACTCGCTAACTAGAGACTTCATTAGACTAGAGTCTAATTTCTGGGTTTCCCTGTTTTCATTTGTCGATGTAGAAGTAGTAGTCGAGATGGCACTCTGCTCCTCCCCTGTTCCGATCTCACATGCAAGCCGCGCGGCCGCCCAGGTAGGAAGATTCATAGCATCCGAAGCCGATGTTGTACTCGAAGAACCCAAATTGAGGCTCTTGGTACTTCGGCTGCTCTTGCTGGTGAGGGTTGTTTGGCAGCTATAACATAAATTTATAGGCAGAGATGTGGCGACGTCCGCGGGAGAAAGTGTGTCTGCAAAGGAATGGATCGATGTTCGTGCCTTCCATCCTTGAACGGATTGCTGTGTCGGTCTAAAAAGACCTCGTGAGTAAGTATTGGCGATCACATCGATCCAATAACCTACAGTTCGCACAGTATGCATCGCATCCCTGACTTTCCCTTCGGAGCAAGTTTACCAACGGTTTTGATGATAGTAGATACTGTTGACGGGTAATCCCTCTCGAGCCCAATAATAAAATCTACAGAGTCGTCAGGGTGGCTGATCACAGGTACGATGATGGATCTACCTTTCGTTAGGCTGCCAATGGTCCGCTCAGAAATTGGAACTATCTGCTTCCCGACTACCGACAGTTGAAGCCACCAAACCCAAGCGGTTAACTCTTTCAGGCTAACCTCTCTTAGCGGCCGTATTAAGCGAACCTCTCCACTCCATGACGTAGTTCCGGGAGTCTGTTTGACAAAAGGTGGGATCCATTCTTCCTGTATAGCCTGCGGCACAACAAACCCTCCTCCTTGAGATATCGAGGAAATCAGGGATATCGACAGGGAAGTAAGAGACGTGCCCAGGACAAGATGGGAAGCACCGATGGAATAGGCTGTGTATAACAATAGCAATCTCGTTAAGGTGGATAGAGTAGATTGAGTAGCAGTAGGGGTGGGCAAAGCGCGAAGATGGGCCTTCAAAGCGGCAATTGGCTCGGAATCTGGCAGGAATGTTAATGGTTTCTACAGTTCCTTCTTAGAAGAACTAATTGGACGAACCCCCATCGCTCAGATCAACGGGTATTTCTGCGAGACCAGAAGCCGCGTCGCCAGAAACGCGCTCCCACCAGCTCCGATCGAACGCGTCTTGCAAACGCACCGGAATGAACTCGCATCCCTCGTATCGAGCGACAGCTTCGCGAATCTGCGGAGTTCGGTCGTTTATCTGGTGCAGGGTTTAAGAGGACGAGGGAGAAAATATGGAGAAGGTTTGACCCGCCTCAGGAAAGACATCAGACGTCTCTACGTAGCAGACGTGGATCCGCTTCCAGACCTTGTTCCTGCGAGGATGCTCCCTCCCTCCCTTTAGCTCGTCGCTCCCCACGTTCGCGCAGTATATTCGGTGGATGAGGTAAAGTAGGACGGAAGAGCCCAGACCACCAGAGAATGCTACGAGGAGACCACCAGAGGGCTTGAGTGCACCTCGCCGTGGTCCAGTGGACACATGATTGATGTGAGGTTCGAGCGCTTGGCGAAACTTGGTGGTTACGAGCGACCCGAAACAGTCTCTATAATAGAACACCTCTTATTTTATATGGACGGTCTATCGGCCGAGTGTGCGAGATACCCCACCTGCAGTAGACTGAATGGCGGATCACCAAGTTCCCAGCGTTAGTTTTACATTTGACGCAGTTTCTTGATCTGTCGAATTTGGGCATTCCTTCGCACCAACGTTTTCAACGAGATCGCTGAGACGCACGGGATTAAAGGGCTCACTAGGCATAAGGGCCTCTCCTGTCTCTGCAGCAGGGTTTCCGCAAAACTCAGACATGCTTGTCTTAGATTTGCCTCTCCAGCCAGTCAGGCTTCGAGTCAGGTGGGCCGGATCAACGGGCCGCTCGAGCCGGTCTACTCGTGCTCTTCAAAGGTACTCTCTGTCTGAAAGCAGAAGCCTCTGGGTCTACTTAGGACGTGTGCTACCTGACATGGCTTGGCTTCAAAAGCACCATTTCCTAGAATCGAAGCACGGCTGTGTAGGGCGCCTCTAGGTCGTCACAGAAGCCACGTTTTGCGTCTACGAACCCGTAGTCGGACATCACAAGTGCTGTCATCGTCGCGATAGAGACAATGGTATGTTTGCATTCTCTACTGCCGCCGGCAGTACAAAAACAGAAGTCAGAAGTCTCGTCTTCACCCATCCTCTCTCTCGTCCTCTTTTTCAACCGAGCTCTTTACCGACTGCCACTGCATCCTCTTATCTGTGGCCAATGAACCCATAAATTTCTGAAATCATCACAGGTGAATTGCAGCATAGGTTCATTTGTACGCTCTAGAGCCTGCTCGGACAGGGCTTTAACAAATCCGGTAAAGAGCCCTGATCTATAGTTTCCCCGTGGCCTTCCTCTGGTACTTCCGATCTAGTTTCTGACACGAGTCTTTTAGCGCCTTTCCGAGGTACTCGAAATCGGAGATCTAATACGCGATGATAAGAACTCCGGTCATGACGCGTGCTCTAGCATTTACCTCGTTCCAAACCTGCGCGCTTGCCCTCACCCAGCATTTCCCGTTGTGCTGAAAAACCGCTGCGGACACTCGCCACCTTTCAAGTAGGTTACGCTTGAGGCATTCGAACGCAGCCTCGTTTTCAAGGGTGCTCGGCATCAGCAGCGGGAGTTCAACATTTGTCATATTGAGCGTAAACTCCCCCGTCGGGTCTAGCAGTGGTGTTCCGAGCAGCCGAGAGAGCAGTTTACCACCGGAAAATGCGAGCTCGTGGCAATAATCATTGATTTTCTGCTCTCCACCAAGCCACTGACGGAAGTCCAGGGCTGCCAATGCAAAAGCGTATACACTACCGCACGATGTATGATTAGGTACATACCAGGGTGAACGCTCAGATATTTTGAGTAGTCGGGTTGATGTCCCTGCACAACAACTTTTGAGACAACAATCGCGCTGGTGTGTGGTGTAAGCACTCACACTGGAACATCTTTACAAAGTGAGATTCCCCGGGCTGAGAGTCTTGTGGCACATTGGGAGATACATAACTATAAGGGGTCGGGAAAGGGGATTGGATAAGGTGCTGGTTTCTAGACCGTGTCGTAAGACGAACCGTGATTAGAATTTCGGCGTGAGAAGCATACCGTATAGGCACGTAAAGGATAGCACATGGACAATGTGCAAATAACCACTTGTAACAGTTCTATGAGGGCTCGCTCAGGGCAGTCGAGGAGCGCTTGGTATAATATGGGACCCACAGATGTCCAAAAATCCGGCCCAGCTTCGCTCAGGTTGATGTTGGGCTCCTGCCCAATACTATGTGCAGCGTCTACAACAGTCAAAATGCCCCTCTCGCGACAGAGAGCGACCATTTCTTTCCACGGAAGATAAACACCCGGACTGGAGGCGATGGTATCAATGATAGCGACAGCCTTTAACTTCGTTCCGTTGCCGATCTTGCGCTGAGCTGTCTGCAATTGGGCATTCAATGCATCGAGGTGTGCACGGAACGTCTGCAATATGGATGCGCGGGTTGTCGGGAACTTCAGTTCGAATACAGAGACGGAAGGGTGGGGTGGCAAATCGGCAATGTATCGCGATGTCCGTTCCATTGAATCATAGGTTGTCGTAGCTGGGGCCAAGTGAGAAGTGGACGTGGATGCTAGTAGATAAGGAGGCGGTCACCCACCCGTGATGATAAAATCTCCATTATTCCATAGAAGGTTTTTGAGGACAGTGTTGAGTCCGTGGGAGGTGCTTGGGACAAAAACGATCTCCTCGGGCCCAGCGCCGAGAAACGTGGCCATGCGATGCCTGGCAGGAGTGAGGTATTCAGCGAGATCTAGCTTGATGAACCTGTCGATATTCCCCTCTATGGACCTGAAACAAGCATCAGTGGCAGCAAGAACTGGGTTTGGCACGGAGCCGTAGGCACCTGAACAAAAAATATCAGGGCCAACATGGCTTGAGGGTGATTGGAGAGTGGGACTGACCACTGTTCAGATTCACGTAATCTGTCTCAAAGCCGAAGTATTGTCGCAGCTGGTGGCCAAATGGTGGCGGGGGCTGGGAGGGCATAGACATCTCGGCAAAGAGCCAAAGAGCGAGCGCCGTACTGCTACTGTACGTCTGTTCTTCTCATACAGCTATAGCGTAAGGGGACAATAAGATTAGATCCAAGCCCACTTCGGGCCTTCGGGGTTTCGGACGACCGGGTATTCCGGGTCATCCAGCTACAGCCAGCGCAACACTCAGGCTGACAGGCAGACAGGCGATGCTCCATCACTTTCCTCTTTACCCCGTCGCCCTAAGGTCACTCACCCCACCATGGAGCAGTCATCACGCCTGCGATATGCAATCCCATTCTTCGTCGTATCCTTCTTTTTGCTGTACTTCTTCTCTTCCGGCGTGCAAACTCAACTGTCTCCAGGCGTCCTAAAAAAGGGTTCCGGTTCGTTGCTACCCCAAGTCGTCTTTCCTTGGATAGCTGAATTCTGCTTTCTTTGCATCACACAGGGCTTCCAGACTTTGGAAAATATAGACACATAGGCACACTCTCCGCCGAACGGCTCTCATTAGGTCACATGAGCCCCTCTTCTCCACGATAAGGTTACTTAACAGCCCACACAGACGACCCAGGTAGACGAGCTATCATAGTCGGAGATATTCATGGAATGAAGCCGGCCTTAGAGTACGCCATTGAACTCCTTGTGCTTATACGTCAACTGACTCCTTGACTCCTTGGTTACCAGCGACTTACTGGACCAAGTATCTTACAATGAAAAGAAAGATACTCTCATTCATCTTGGTGACATCATCACAAAGGGGCCTCACGCAGGGTCTCTCTCCGTACTGTCTTTTATGAGCAAGCATAACGTCTCCGGTGTACGTGGAAACCATGACCAGCAGGTTATTGAGTGGCGCACCTGGTTAGACTGGATTCACAGTTTGGAGGGTGGTGCCGGTTCGCGGTGGCTCGAAGAGCTCGAACAGAAGTGGGAAGAGGAGAATCAGGGTGGAGATTTGGAGGACGACTCGCACACGGAAACGTGGGTAGGAACGCAAAGGGGCAAGGGGCAAAAGGACAGCAAGTGGTGGTCAAGGGTCCCCAAAGGATGGAAACTATTTTCTGAACATTATCGAATTGCCAGGTTTGTTCCCTCTGTTTGAAAATTGGGAATATTCTAACGAACGATCAAGGGCGATGTCGGTGTCAGACTACCAATATCTTCTGTCTCTACCACTCGTGCTTCACTTACCATCCGAACACACCTTCCTTGTACACGCCGGTCTGCTCCCGTATGACCCAACGCTTTCCATCACCTCAAAGCGGCAGCCACTCTCCCACTTGCCGAGGCTCCCCTCACGGTTTCTCGGGGCTCCGTCCCAGCTCTCCGGAATGCACAAGAACTCGCCATTTTAGAGGACATCAAGCAGAATACTGATCCTTGGGTGTTACTGAATATTCGAAACTTACGGAAGGATAATAAGCCATCAAGGTTAGTAAATGATCTTTCGATTCCGGATGCCCCTGCTGAACCGCAAGTGGACCTAAACAGGAAGACCAAAAAGGGCAGAGCATGGACGGAGGTGTGGAATGAGATCATCTCTCGGTGTGTCGGCTTTGAACGAGCCGCGCTGGGCGTGGAAAGCACCCTCCCTTGTCATCCGTCCACGGTAATCTATGGTCACACCGCCTCCCGTGGACTAGACGTCCATCGATGGTCCGTGGGAATAGACACCGGATGCGTACGTTTCAGCCCTCTATGACCTCTCTCGTTTCTTATGATTTTAACATCCAGGCCTACGGTCGGCGGCTTACGGCACTCATTTTGGATAACGCGCACTCGCACATGGGAGCCGTTTCCCCTGGCGCCTACGAAGACGATCCTGGCTACGATGGAGACAGCGTCAAGTCAAGGCCAGGGACTCTTCCTTTCGGTGACAGCGGACAAGCGAAGCTTTTCAGTGTCAAGTGCCACAAGCACAAGTAGCAGAAGCATAATGGCATTAGTTTGTTCCCACACTCGTTTTCGGTCGGGCGAGCCTTTCTTGAGAGGAATTGTCACCCTTCTCTGATCTTCACTTTCAGCTAAATCCTAATATATATGTACTGGATATTTGATGCACTTTTTGTAATCTATCATAAAATAGTCTTTTTCAACTCTGTCATTGTGCGTCTTTACGACGTAGAAAAGTACGACAGTACATCCCTGCAAGTAGCCTGAGGGCGGACAATTGACATCATCCACTGTGCTGTGGCTCATTAACTCATTACCTTCCGTTCCTCCCCTCTCCGCCCATACTTAAGCGTTGTCGGTCACGCCAACTTCCACCAATCCACCTGCTTGTACAATTCGAAGTCCTCCTTTGCTTCCGAGTTCGTGATTGGATTACTCTGCGCTGCCTCAAGGCATAGTCACCCAAACGACGTTGGCGTCGCCAGCTGAGGCCTTGGTCCGTGCTTCATGCATCATGACGTGGATTGGTGCTTGGATTGGTGGCAACTTGGTGGGTCGGTCGTCGGGATGCCGTCGTCGGGCAAGACACTATTTGAACGGCACATGTGTCAGGCGTTTGCTCGGGCAACCAAGGCGGTTCGCAATCCGTACGCGTCTGCTTTCGTGAACACCTATTGGTCGGAGGCTTACATGAGTTACATCCATGCAGAAAGCTATCAGCGTGGTCAAAGCATTTGCAACTTGAACCTGTCGTTGATCCCAATCTAGATATGGGTGATATTCAAGCATGGATCGGTGACATCAGTGCCCCGTAAATGTCGCCGAGATGCTTAGATGAGGCGGACAGTGACCACGTTGACCATTTGATTCGGACCCTTAGCAGGGTAGTTGTGTAGGTCGCCCCAAGTCGCCGACTTCCTATCCTCGGCGATCCCTTGCTGTATCACGCTTAGATAGTACGCATTGTGAGGTGGATGGACCTAGGCCGGACCCTGGAGCGACTTCTCCTCGCGCGGGTTGGCCAAACCCTACTATGTGCAGTCATCATTGCTCATCTCACGAAACCCTCGCACCGCCGTAGGACCTGCGATTGGGTTTGCAAGACTCCAACGGCTGCTCGACTCTGCTACCGCGGGGGACACAGTCCATGTCATCGGGGATAGTCCGAGTCCTTATGCACCAGCTCGGTCTGCACGACGACGGGACTTGAAACCTGCCGGGCTTGCGATGTACTCCCATACGTTGTGTGGGATCCTCCCAATTCGTTCTGTACGATGGTTGGCAATGGTGGGCCTGGTACAGCTGGTGGAGGTGCCCCTCGCGATTCGCTCGTGTGGTCGATATCAACGTTCTCGGAGGCGAGGGGTGACTGTTTGGATGGGGACGCAGGTTCTGTCAGGAGTGAGTGAGTCAAGCAGGACAACTCCACACAAAATTCACAACGTACTCCGTTCGTTCGGCATAATGGTTGGCACTGGTGAATTGCCTGGTACAGCTGGCAAAGGTGCCCGTTTCAATTCGCTCGTGTGGATGTTTAGGAATCGGCCGGGTCGGCCGGATGGGCTTGGTGCAGATGCGTGGTGTGCGTTGTATGCATGGTGTGCGGGTGGGTGGTGTGCGGTGTATGCGTGGTGTGCGCGCGGTCGACTTAGTGCAGGTGCGCGGGGTGGGCTGGGTCGGCTTGGGGACGCAGGTGCTGTCATGAGTGAGTCAGCCAGGACAATTCCACACAACATGCATAACGTACTCCATTTTTGGAATGTCATTGAAAGCATAGCTACCTTCACACCATTGGTTGGGAATGAATCTTTTGGACGCCCTCATAGCATCAAAGTCGTGATTCCATCCAAGTTGGAAGCTCACCACATAAAACTGTATGTATCTCTATGTTGGACCTCCGGAGCAGATCAAACATCACGTCTGGTTTGAAAGTTTCCAGTGACTAGCAATTTCAATAGGATAATATAACTACTATTCAAAAATCCACTCACAGTGCCAATTCCCTGTTGAATAACCGTTACCAAGTCATAGTCATGAGCTAGCACTATATCGCAATCAGATGCTTGCTGCATAATTCATGTCAAGATCGTGGACAGCAAAGACAAGACACTGGGCCAGCAGCACTTACCTCAGCAATATAGTCTAGTAAGAGGTGAAGAGGATCGCGGTACTTTGAAATATCAGAGAAGACTGAGAAAAGTCGAACAGAATTCTTCACCTTTGGAATCGCAGGTGTTGATGCAAGTTCCGTATCTGGACCACAATTGTGATCCCCTAAATCTGGAAAAGGACCCGCCGCCGCTTTTAAATGTTTTGGCAATGGCCAGAAGGAACGAGAGACACGAAATCCTCGGATAAATACACATTGATTCTCGGGCAGGTTCTAATGGGCGCGAGGCCATGCCAAAGCCATGGTAAACTCGTTACTAATTCAACTTGATTGTTTCAAACAGCGTACAAACGTACCGTCCCTTCAGGCCCTTGGCTTATCACTGCCCCGCGAACGTGCTCAGGTAACAATTGATAGTTGATGTTAGTGTCAGGGCCTCCGACCTTTACTCCAAATGAGACCTGTGCATCAGGCTGCCCCCCCAAGAAAACAACGTTTGTCCAAGATCTCGTGAGATCACAGCCAGTCACCAGAATTATTTCTGACATTTCTTCGATCCCCAGCCCAAGGTTTCGCACGAAGGCGAACCAGCTGCCGATATGCTTCACCATCCACCTGCCAAATTCACCTTGCGCAAGCGTGTTTTCTCGCTGAGTCATTACGGGCAGGGACAATACTGCGGCTCCTCGAGTCCTGGCATACTGAAACGAAACCTGCCGAAAGTCATCTGGGCTGAGACGACGTCGGCATCAGCCACTGAAAGTTTAGACTGCGAATCGCACTTACCCAAAGGAATAATAACCTGGGTCAGCCACGATGACCCCAGCCGAACAATAGTTATTGGAACTAAGAGAGCCCCTGTCGATATGATCCGATAAGCTTGGGACAAGGGGTTGATGATATTCTGGCACGCCAAACTCGTGGGAAGGATCGTCTGCTAGTAGCAGGGCATTGAAAAGACGTTGGAATTTGCCTTCTCGTATGAAACCGACGTCGCCGACTTGCACGGGCATATCTGGGTTCCTTGGTTTCGGCTCCCACAGTGCATGTCCGAACGCAGGATATTTCATTGCAAGTTGTTCGCGAAAGATGTCATAGTGGGCCATTTGGGATAACAGGTCCAAGCGAACCTCTGTGTGTGGCGGGGAGGGGGAGTTCCCGGATTGGGGGATTGGGGGGGTTGAAGGTGCCGTCGAGGATGTGACACAGTACACAGTACCCGCCTTTCTTAAGGCTCGAAACACACACATGATTAGTGTTGCCGCCAGTCCGGTGTCACACCGGTCTGACTCGAACACCGCTTGGTGTTGTCGACAACTCGGACTGCACCGTGAAATCGAGTTCACACCGGTGCAACTCGATTTGCGATTACTAATATTTTCCCATCACTCAAACTCCTCCAACTCCTTTGTCCGACTCCTCGACAAGAGTCGATGACGCTTCACAAGACGCTTCAGCATGACTTTGTCAATGTTTTCATATCATTGTGCTGCTGAAATATATATATACAGACACATTATTCATGCTCTGAGTGACACTCATCATTCAAGTCCTTTTCGTTTGTGCCCCTTGGAAGTTGGAAGCTTATTTGGAAGTTTGGATGGATGAATCTCGCTCGGAGTCGCAGCAGTCGCTCTTGTTCTTGACCTGGAATGGCTATCCTAGTTTCACACTTGCAAAGGAGAATGACTTTCTAATTGATCATGCAACAGAGGCGGTGGCCATACATGCAGTCACCCCATCAGTAGAGTAGTGGGATTTACGAGAGTACAAGCGAGAAGTGCTGTCATTAGACGCGCGCAAGCTCCCACGAAATCCCTCGACAAAATTAAATATTTTCATTGGCTTAGAGAGCTCATCACGTGTTCTTCTTCTGGGGCTGAGTTGCACCGGTCTGCACCGGTGTGAACTCGATTTCTCGAGTTGACCCTGTGTTGACAACTCAGACTGGACCACACCGGACCGCGGCAACACTACACATGATCACACCTAATGCATAGCACCTCGGCCACTTTGTTTGGTTATGGAGTAAATACAAATAAAACTAGTCCAAATTTGGTCTAACGATCAAATTTCCTCTGATGGAGGGCTGAACGAGCCGCTGCGGGCCGGGAAGCCCCTTGTCATCCATTTTCAGTAGACTGGCGGACGATGACAAGGACGATGATGACAGGGATGGACCATCGATATAGATAACTGGACACTGGATTCGTAATGCTGCACTCCGCCATTTATGATGCCCGCCCAGGTTTACGGTCGCAGGCTTGGGGTGCCCATTTTGGATAAAGTGCACCCACACCAAGAGGCCGTAACCGCTTAACCTCTCGAAGGTGACGATCCTCTCTACGACGACTATCACTTTTCTGCGTCGAGCGCCAAAAGCACAAGCAGAAACAATGACCATTGCTCTGTTCAGTTTGTTTCATGTCTCGCGCTCGACCCATTCTCGAGAGGATTTGTACTGTTGCATCAGAGTCCTACTGTTGTAAACCATCATGTCCGATTACTGTAAACTCGAAGTGTATGTCTTGCCAACTCGTAATGTATGACTGTACAATGCTGAAAAGAACGAGAAGGTACACGAAAAGCCTGAAAGCGGTTGCGTCCTTGCCCGCGTCAGCATTCAATCAGGTAATTTAATTCTTGCCCGCCGCTTGCCAGAGTCCCAGGCTCCCCTGTCCCGCGCGTATCAGGATGACTGGCCCGCCATCGCCAGACGGGGAGCTCTACGTCCCATACCACCTTGTATCGGCGCTGGTCTTAGCCTACGACTTCCACCTTCGTGCCGCATGTGTATACACACGTTACACAAAACGTGACCCAATTCCATGCGAATTTCTTGAAAACGAGCTTCTCGTAAAGTCAATTGTGTTCGTATGGTAAGCTCATCCATCGCCGATTTACGTGGTGAATCGGAGATTGGTATCCTTAGAGCACAAATAGATGTCAGTCACTGAGATGTGCTTCGGGGGTTCGAGGACATACAATCTCGCGAGATGTTGATAGCTATAGACGTAGGTTATGCTCAGTAAGCAAACAAGAGGCGCGAACCTGAGAGACGCCCTACCTGGGGTCGCTGCGGGAACCCGTACGATCTCATGTAGTTGCTAATAACAATGCCTCTAAGTTCAAGTCTGCGAGGCAATAAGCGCACATACCGTACACTCCAAAGCAACTCCTTATAGGTCAAGGCATCACCGAACTTCCTCACGGTTTCAATAAACGCCTATAAGATTTATAGCTCAGCTCAGTTCATGCACAACGAAAATTAGCTAAATAAGGCCTACCCATCGCAAGGCACCACCTCGTTCAGTCTCAAAAGCCTCCTCGTCATCCCTGCTGGCGCTCAAAGACACCTACAGTAGCATTAAAGGGACAGACTCGCACCTGAGAAGATAGTACTTACAATATCCGCACGGCTTCCCCTCTGGCGCAAAATCTTCAATCTTTCTGGGTGTTTGATTGGTTTAACCATCCCATTCGAGTCATACTGTGTGGGATATGTTAAGGCGACTCGGATAGATCTGGAAGAGGTTTGCCTACAAGATGAGGAAGACCTGGGATACGGTAGGTCATGATTGGGAAAGTACGGGCATCTAAGAACGTACCAAGAAGAGTCGCAGAATGGCAAGACTACAGAACATCATCAGTGTGCTCGTGTGTCATATCATATTTTGCTCACGTCGTAAATGGCAGTCAAGCGACAGTGCTGGGGAAGAGGTTGCGCCATAAGTTCGTGCATGACCTAAGGGATCAAGGGAACGGATTGGCAAGCAAACACTCGGCTCTTCACGGCGGCTTACGTTGTCGGCAATCAGCCCAGGCATGTTGGACTTCGGGTATGGATGGTCGGCACGGTAATCCATTGCGCATATGCCTAAAGATATTCAGTTAGTCACAGGCATCGCACCGAAGGCACAGCAACGGACACTCGGCCAGACCATTGGGCTCATGCCCACTCATGTCCTTAGCCTGGAGTGCGTGGCCAGAGACTGAACAGTGTGTCAATACGGAACATAGTCAATATACGTCAGACAACCCCAGGTCTGATTACGCACAGTAAAAGAGAAGGGAGTCATGAGGTTGAGCATCAAAAACTAATGCCCTCATCGCGTGCCGCTGAACAAATTCTAAGAGTAGGAGCGACATATCACCCGGACGACTCACGATATTTGCCTCCGTCGGACAATCCCATGGGCTTTCGTTGGTCATGACACGGACGTCATCGTGTGCAAAGCCGAGGTTGGCTGGGGATTATCAGAGAAATTACCACGTCGATTGAAGAAGTAAAGCAGTACAGCAAAGGAAGTTGGCCATGCCATATGCATCTTCGATACACTTCTTTAATTCTAAGTCGGGTCTCGGATGCAGGGAATAATTGATCCCAATCTTAGATGCCAAGTCACTAAGAATCAGCGTGTGGTTCTCTTCTTCAAGGTCACGTACAATGAGCGCCCTCCGCTTTCCAGTGTTTCGGAAAAAGGGCAGTGGGATGGGCATCTGCGGATGCACGATGCGTTGACCAGTCAAGTCAAACTCTTGTGGCGATGCAGGAAACTCAACCGCGGCTAAATGATGGGTAAAGAGTGCAACAAACAAAATATGGGAGAAAAAAGTACCCGTAAATGGGCTGGAGGGTGACGCGGTTATCGTACGTCCAGTCCTGTTGTCTTCATTTAGAGACTGGCGCACAAAAGTACAACTGTGGCACTGTACACTTACAAATATGGTCCCCCCAACGTGTTCTGTACGCCAGTGGGATCCTGAGACGGAGACCGGGATGCGGTCGTAGGTCCCTGGCTCTGCTGACGTACAAAGCCGAGAGGGTGGGGATAGGGCTCGTTGGGCGACGGTACTGAATACAATGGAACGTACTCGGAACGGGGAATTTGACCAACGAAACGCTGTTGCAAAGCCTGAGACGTGTCATACCCCACTCTAATCCTTGGTTCAGGCCAAGGAGGAGCTTGCAGATATGTATCCCCAAGAATTGTGGGGGAAGTTTCAACTTGGGGAGCATCGTGATAGTATAACCTGGGGTGTTCAACCCTTAAAGGACCTGGCAGGTTCCTAAGCAATAACACGCTTAGCACGGATAGGGACCTGAACGTAATTTTGTTTCCTACTTACGGCTCTGGAAATTTTGACGGGGGCAAGGGTGGGGGTCTACAAAATACAATCAAATCAATGGGCGTCATTATACGCGAAGGCCTTGTTACCTGGACTGGCTCTCGGAGTCATCACGTGGGTAACCAGGTGCGTTATAACGAAATTCATCTGGCATGGTCAGTTATGGGACGCCAGTGGCACGCCACTAGGTAGAGACGTGTGAAGGGATGGCGAAAAGCCCTAATGATTTGTAGGTCTATGGTGCTTTATACGTTCCTGGATCGAGTCATCCGGTATCTGAAGCACCCGGAACAAATGTCAGGACTAGCTGATGGGCTCCTTGGTTCGGGATACCGGCGATAAGCCATGTCATGATTGACAGGTTCCTGAGAATACAAGTACTGGGCAAGCTGGGTGTCACATATGAATTTTTTGCATACAGTAGATCCCGGAAGAAACTCATTGAGGAAACTGGGCTCGACAAGGATCATTGCGTCGTGATTGATACTGGCATACGCATCGCATCATTCTGATGAAAATGATATCACCAGTTGCTCCAGAGAAAGTGAAGGAATACTATACGATTCAGAGGATCAGTTTGTTGGGCCGACGTAGTGTACATATTGAAATCTCGAGGCGTCGAGAACTTTAAAGTCCGGTACAGTTTCCTCACCCTCACCAGGCTCACCTACGAGATTTTCATGGCCACTCCTCGTAACGTCGCTTTTTTCAAAAATTGTAAACCTTTCGTAAGCCACACCCTGTATCAACAGGGCATGATGGAAGGACGTCAATGATCAATATCGATCAATTATGAGGGTGACTGCGGGTGGCGGGTTGATCATATGATGATGGGGTTACGTAGCTGCTCATTCTCATTCTCATTCTTATTCGCCGCCACCGAGGCCGCGACGCTAGCCTCGCATTTCGCATTCCCTCTGCTACCACGCGGGCAGACGACCGAAATAACTTGACGTTGCAAAGGGGAATTGGCACTTCTGACAGGCCATTTTCGCCGTCATTTTTCGGTCTATCTCACTGGCAGGCTCTACGTGAGGCCCAGTGGATAAGTTCGACAGGGAACGGTCGGGGCGCTCAGAGCTAGAAGGCACCAATGGGATTCGGATCATCTCTTGACTCGCCGGCGAGCTGTGGACTGATCCGATCGAGCTCGGGTGACACAATTTCACACAATTGCCACTCCCTTTTCGCACCGATATTGTAGGTCCGATACTGTATCCTCTAACGGTTCGCTGTCCTCTCTGGTCTGAACCGGGGGCAATATTAAATAGGAAGATTAGCAAGGGTAAACTTTAGCATAGGCGGGTGTGTGTGTCGGAATAATGTCCCGTTATGATGTTGGCTCTGAACGAGCCAACGCGGGCAATCCCTTCCTTGCCGGTAGAACTTATGCCGCGTGCGATAGCTGCCTCACTCACATTTCACGTTCACCTTACTATGCGGGAGATGGATTGTTCAACTGGTTCGCATAATTAAGTGCGATTTTTGGTCTATCTTGCGTAAGGCGGACAGGTTTGACAAGGAACTGTCAGAGAGATGGAACGGAGACGCCAATGGAGTTCTCGCAAGAGTTCTCGTCTTCGTTGGTCAGATCGTCTCTTGACTCAGTCTTCGTGCTGTCGGTAGTTCCAGTTGAGCTAGGTGATACAATTGCTCCCTCCTCGAACCGATCTCTTAATAACTCGTTGCCCTCTGAACCTGGACCGGAAGTGGGTCAAATGGAGTACTAGGCTGCCCAACAAGGGTGTGTAGACCAAGACGTCCAAGGATGGACCGTGAGCGGTACTGGATTTGTAATGCTTCACTTAGACCCATCATTTCTTCGTTTATCATGATGCCCGTCCGGGTTTACGGTCGTAGGCTTGGCCCCTTGGGGCGCCTATTACGGATAAGGCGTGCCCACACCAAGGGTTCAACGTTCAACGTTCAACGTTCAACCTTTGAGGCATTGACGCTAACAAGGCGACGATCCTCACTACGACGACAATTATTTTTCTGTGTCGAGTGCCAGAAGCGCAAGCAGAAACATAGATCTGTTCGTTTGCACATTTCACGCCGGGCCCATTCTCGAGAGAAGTAGTACTATTGCATCAGGGCTCTGCAGTTGTAAACCACTTTGTCTGATTTAACTCGAAAGTGTGCATTTTCTTGCCGGCTCATAGAATACAGTATGACTGTACAATGCTGGAAAGTAACGAGAAGGTACATGAAAACGTGGTTGCATCCAAGATGCCACATCAGCATTCAATCAGGTAATTTACTATAAGTCCCGCCCACTTGCAACAGTCCCTCGGGCTCCCCTGTCCCGCGCGTATCAGGACAATTGACCCGCCATCACCAGACGGAGAGCTCTACGTCCCATGACACCCTTTATCGGCGCTGGTCTTAGCCTCCGACTTCCACCTACACACGTTACCCAGACGTGACCCAATTCCATGCGAATCTCTTGAAAACGATCTTCTCGTAGAGTCAATTGTATCTGTAGTACGGTAAGCTCATCTACCACCGCTTTACGCGGTGAACAGGCGATTAGTGTCCTAGAGCATAGACGAATGTCAGTCACTGGATGTGCATCGGAGGTCCGAGGACAGACAATCTCATAAGAGGTTGATAGCTATAAAAGTAGGTGGCTCAGCAAGCAAAAAAGAGGCGCGACCCTGGAAGACGACTTACTTGGGGTCGCTGCGGGAACCCGTGTTTTCTCATGTAGTCGCTAATAACAATGCTTCAAGTTCCTGTCTGTGAGGCCATAAACGCACATACCGTACACTCCAAAGTAGTTCCTTATAGGTCAAGGTATTGTTGAACTTCCTCACGGTTTTAATGAACGCCTGTAAGATCGACAGCACAGCTCAGATCACGTAAAACGAAAACCAGCGGAATGAGGCCTACCCATCGCAAGGCACCACCTCGTTCAGTCTCTAAAGCCTCCTCCTCGTCCTTGCTGGCACTCAAAGAAACCTACAGGGACATCAGAGGACAGACCCCCACCTGAGAAGACAGTACTTACAATGTCCGCATAGCTTCCCTGCTGGCGCAAAATCCTTAATCTCTCTGGGTGTCTGATTGGTTTGGCCATCCCATTCGAGTCATACTGTGCGGAATATGTTAAGTGACTCGGTGCGATCTGGAAGGGGTTTGCATACAAGATGAGGAAGACCTTGGATACCATAAGTCATGATTAGGAACCACGGGCGTCGAAGGGCGACGTACCAAGAAGAGTCGCAGAATGGCAAGACTATAGAACATCGTCAGTGTGCTCGTTGTCATATCATATTTATGATCTTGCTCACGTCGTAAATGGCAGTCAAGCGACAGTGCTGGGGAAGAGGTTGCACCATGAGTTTATGCATGACCTAAAAATCAAGGAACAGATTGGCATGCGAATATTCGGCTCTTCATGGCAGCTTACGTTGTCGGCAACCAACCCAGGCGTGTTGGACAAGGGGTATGGATCGTCGCCACGGTAATCCATGGCGCAAATGCCTACAGATATTCCGTTGGTCACAGACATTCCACCGACAAGGCAGAGTAACGAACACTCAGCTAGGCCATTGGTATCGTATCCACTCATGTCCTTGGCCTGGAGAGCATGGCCGGAGACTAGACAGTGAGTAAATACGGATGATAGTCAAAGTATGTCGGACAGTCCAAGTCTAATCACGTACAATAAAAGACAAGGGAGTCATGAGGTTTGGCATCAAAAACTAATGCCTCCATCGCGCGCCGCTGAACGAAATATAAGGCAGGAGCGACACCTCACACAGGCAACTCACGATATTTTCCTCCGTTGGACAATCCCATGGGCTTTCATTGGTCATGATGCGGACGTCATTGTGTGAAAAGCCGAGTTCGGCTACAGGGATTATCAGAAAAATTATCATGTCGATTGAAGAAGTAAGCGGTACTGTGAAGGAAGTTGGCCATGCCATATGCGTCATCGATGCACTTCCTTAACTCTAAGTCGAGTCTTGGATGCAGAGAATAATTGATCCCAATCTTAGATGCCAAAGAAAATGATCAGCGTGTGGTTCTCTGCATGAAGGCCACATACAATGAGCGCCCTCTTCTTCCCGGTGTACCGGATAAAGGGCCGTGGGATGGGCATCTGCGGATGGAAGACGCGTTGACCAGTCCAGTCAAAAATCTCTTGTGGGGAGGCTGGAAACGGCAACAGCGGCTAAATGATGGGTTGAGAATACAAGAAGGCAAAAAACGAGAGAAAGCAGTACGTGTAGATGGGTCTGAGGGTGACGCGATTGCAGGACCGAACCTGTTGTCTTCAGTTAGAGACTGGTGCACAAAAGCACAAAAGAGGTACTGTACACTGGCAAGTACGGCCCACCCGGCTCTTTCTGTATGCTAGTGGGACTCCGAGATGGAGACCCGGATGCAGTCATAGGTGGGCTCTGCTGATGTGGGCAGGCGAAGGTGGGAGGGGGTACTACTGAATACAATGGACCGCATTCGGAACAGGAAATTTGACCCACGGGAGATTGTTGCGGAGCCTGATACCTCACTGGAACCCCTGGTTCAGGCCAAGGAGGATATGTATCCCCAGACGTTGAGTAGGTGGTTCCACCCTGGGCATCATCGTAATCTTGATCAGGAGAGTATGACCTGGGATATTCGTAACTCGAAGGAGTTGGGAGATCCTAGGCAAACACGCTCAGCACGGATAGGGACATAAATGTAGCATTGCCTCCTTACGGCTCTGGAAAACTTGCTGGGGGGCTTGGTGGGGGTCTACAAGATACAATAGAGTCAATGGCCGTCATTGTACGCGAAGGTCACGTAATTACCCAGATCGCGAGTAACCATAATCGTCTGGCATGTACTTGTACGGACGCCAGTGGAACGCCACTGAGGAGAAACGAGTCGAAGGATGGCGAAAAGCCCTAATGATGCGTGGACCAATGTTACTTTATACGTCCCTTGGATTGAGTCACCAGGTATCTGAAGCACCGGAACTCGAACAATATGTCAAGATCCAATATACGGGCTCCTTAGTTTGGGATACCGGCGATACGCCGTGTCATGATTGATAGGACCTTGTGAATACTGGGCCACCTGGATCCACGCATGAATTTTTGTAACGTTTGATGGATTCCGAACTTCAGTTGAAGAAGCTCGTGACGAAGATCGCTACGTCGCAAGTGATACGTACTGATAGACGCATCGCATCGTTCTAAAGCGGTATATAAACCGAGATCACCGGTAACTCCGGAGGTCGAGAAAGTGAAGGAAAGTTCTTCAGTTTGCCAGATGTGTCCATGTTGAAATCTCGAGGTGTCGAGAAGTACAGTACTCTTTCCTCACCAACGAGATAGATATTCATGGCTACTCCTCGTAACATGCGGCTCTTTTCACAAATAACTTTCCGAGTCGATGCATCTTTGACACCACCATACCCGTATCAACAGGGCGTGATGGAAGGATGACGTGGCGACTGTCCTAGGATGATCATATGATGATGGAGTTACAGTAACGTAACTTGCCGTGATTCAGGTCCGAATTCTCATTCGCCGCCACACCAGCAGCTTACTGTACCACCCTCGCATTTCCAAGCGCATTTCGCATTCCCTCTGCCATGCCACGCGGGTAGACGACCAAAATAACTTGACATCGCAGAGGGGAACTGCTCCAAGCTGCCTCTCCGACCGGCCATTTTCGCCGTTATTTTTTCTGTCTATCTCTACGTGACTCAGTGGATAAGTCCGACAGGGAACGGTCGGAGAGCTCAGATATCAGAGTTGGAAGGCACCGATCGGATTGGACCGTCTCACTCGGCGAGCTGTGGACAGATCCAGTCGAGCTCGGGTGACACAATCGGTCCCTCCTCGCACCGATAGGTCCGATACGTATCCTCCAACAGTTCTGTCCGCTCTGGTCTGCTGAACCGGGAGCAAAGTTAAATGGGAAGATTGGCAAGGGTAAACATCAACATGAGCGGGCGTGTGTGATCATGATGGAATAATGTCCCGGTACGGTGTTGGCTCTAACGTAGCCCACGGCAGTCCCTTCCTTGCCGGTAGTTGGGTATGATGTCCAGGATGGACTATGATGCATGGTGTCCAGGATGGACCGTGGGCATAGATACTGGATCTGTAATGCCGCACCATCGTTTCGTTTCGTTTATTGTGATGCCTGTCCAGGTTTACGGTCCCAGGCTTGAGGCACCCAATTTGTATAAAGCGCATCCACACCGAGAGGCCGTAACCTCTGACGCCTACGAAGGTGACGATTCTCACTAAAATGACGAAGGTCTTTCAGTGTCGAGTGCTAAAAGCACAATTGAAGGAGCAGAGATACGATGGTGTCCAGTTTAGTTCATTTTGCACGTTTCTGGTAGACCACGCGCCCCGCCCACTTTTGAGAGGAATTTGTACCGTTGCATCAGAGTGCTGCAGTTGTAACCCAAGTCGTCTAATCAGAGCATTCGAAAAAAGGGTATTATTTTCGCGGACTCGTAGAGTACAAGTACGAGAAGGTATATGAGCGGGTTGCATCAGTCAAGTAAGTTGAGCTTGTCGTAGTCCATCAGGTTCTCCTGTCCTGCACGCATCTGCGCGTGTCAGGACGACCTGTCCTGTCATCACCATGCCTAGGTATCGTATGTTCATACATGCACGAATGTGAAAGTCGTAGACCGGGATCATCGCCGATCAAGGGTAAGACGTAAGGTTCCTCATTTGACCCAATTTCATGCTGGTTTCTTGAAAACCAGCTTCCGGTGGTATCATTTGTATGTCTGTGTGGTTACATCGTTCATCGCTGTTCTACGTGATGAACAGGATATTGGTATCCTAGAGCAGAAACGAATGTCAGTCACTGGGATGTGCATCGGAATTTGAAGACCTACTATCTCATAACTCGTTGACAGCTATAACGTAGGTCGGGCAAGTTAGGCTCAGCAAGCAAAGAAGTGGTGCGACCTGAAAGACGTCTTACCTGCGGTCGCTGCTTGAACCCCTGGTTTATCATGTATCCTCTAATTACAATGCTTTAAGGTACAGTCTATGTGGCGATGAACACACATACCGAATACTCTGAAGCAGCCCTCTGTAGGTTAAGGTATCGCCGTACGCCCTCACGCATTCGATAAATGCCTGTAAAATCGATGGCGCAGCTCAGATCATGTACAAGTATCAGCCGAAGGGGGCTTACCCTTCGCAAAGCACCACCCAGATGAGTCTCAAGAGCCCTCTGGTTATCCTTACTAGCACCTAAGGAGACCTAGAGGAACATTACAGGGGACGGTTCCCACCTGAGAAGACAGTACTTACAACGTCCGCTCTGCTTTCCTTCTGGCTCAAGAGCCATAATTTGTCGGGGTGTATGATTGGCTTGACCTTCCCATTCAAATCATACTGTGCAAAATATGTTACAAAGGATGTGAGTGGTCTGGAAAAGAAGCTAGCATACAATGTGGGGAAGATCTTGGATACGGTAAGTCATGATCAGGAAACTACAGGCATCAAATAATGACGAACCCAGAGCGGTCCCAGAATGGCAAGACTGCAGACACATCAAGAGACACATCGTCAGTGTACTCGTATTGCATGATATTGTTGACGTAACTCACGTCGAACATGGCAGTCAAGCGACAACCCCGAGGGAGAGGTTTCACCAAGATGTCATGCATGGTCTGAGGAATCAAAGGAACGGATTGGCAAGATAATATGCGGTTATTAACAGTAGCTTACGTCATCGACAATCAGCCCAGTTGTACGGCAAGTCGGGCGCGGATCGTCGCCACGATAATCTATGGCGCATATACCTAGAAATATTCCATTAGTCACAGACATTCCACCGAGAAAGCACAGCAACAAACACTCGTCCAGTCCATCGACTTCATCTCCATTCGTGTCTTTGATCTGTACACCGTGACCGGAAACTAGAAAGCGAGCCAATACAGAACATCGTCAATGTACGACGGACTGTCCAAGCCATATCACGTACAATAAAAAAGAAGGAATCACCGGGTTGAGCGCCATCAACTAATGCCTCCATTGCTCCTAGCTGGACAAAATCTAAGGACAAGAGCGACATCTCACACGGGCAACTCACAATATTGTCCTTCGTTGGAAGATCCCATGGAGTCTTGTCGGTCATGAGGCGGATGTCATCGAGCTTGAAGCCGAGTTTGTCTAGAGGAACCATCAGAAAAATAACTTCGTCGATTGAAAAAGCAATACAGTACCACAAAGGAAGTCGGCCATGCGTTCAGCGTCCTCGACGCAATGCCTTAGCCTGAACTGGGGTTTTGCATGCCGGGAATAATTGGTCCCAATCTTAAATACCTATCAGAATCACTATGTAGTACCTCCTTGCCGGCCACATACCACAAGCGCCTTCCGCTTCTTAGCACGACCAGTCCTGTTGTCTTCAGTTAGCGGTTGGGGCAAAAAATAGTACAATTGAGGTACCTTTGTGAGTGCGGTCCCCCAAATGTGTTCTGTACGCCAGCATGACGCTGAGGTGGAGACAAGCGTGCCGTAGGCATAGGTCGCTGGTTCTGCGGATTAACGGACCCGAGAGGGTAAGAGGATTGGGGCTCGTTAGATGATTGGTGAGAGTATGGCCCCCCAAATGTGTTCTGTACCCAGCATGACGCTGAAGCGAAGACCGGGGTGCAGTCACAGGCCCGGTTGGTCCTGCGGACGAATGAAGCTGCCGACATAAGGGGACTGAGGCTCGTTGGATAATTGATGAGAGTGCGATCCTGCAATGTGTTCTGTGCACGAACATGACGCTGAGGCGGAGACGGCGTGCCGCCGTCATCGGTCGCGGGTTCTGCGGATTAACGAACCCAAGAGGATAAGAAGCTTGAGGCTCGAGGGCCGATTGGTGCGAGTAACGTCCCGCCGATGCGTTCAGGACGCCATCACGACGCTGAAGCGGAGATAGGGGTGCAGTCACAGGCCCCGGGTTGTCCTGTGGACGAACGAAGCCGCCGACACCGACAAACGAAGACTGAGGCTCGTTGGCGATTGGCGCGAGTGCGATCCCCCTGCGTTCCGTACCCCAACAGGACCCTGAGGTGAGACCAGGATCCATTCATGGTCCCGGGTTCTGCTGATGTATGGAGCCGTGAGGGTAAGGAAGATTGGGCTCGCCGGAACGGGGGCTTCGTCCTAGGGGATGTGCCCGAGACGTGTCGTGTCCCATTGGCATCCCCAGCTGAGGTCCAGGCGGACCAGGAACTTGCGGATATGAACCCCCATACGTTGGATGGGTGGTTCCGCCCTGCCGGTTGGAAGCATCGTCAGTCGGATGGTATGGTCCTGGTCCTGGTCCTGGATATCCGCCCCTCAGAGGACCGGGTACATTCCTAATAACACGCTCAGCACGGATAGTGAAATATAAATTTTGAATCCTGCTTACGCCTCTGGAAATGCTGGGGCGCGAGGTGTTCTCGGAGGTCTGCAACGTGGGCGTAAGTGGGCGTAAGTGAAAGATCACATGACTTACCCGAACAAGTTCTCACGCGGGCGACCATCTCGCCACTGATCTTGGCGACGGGCGTTGTTACGGAATTCGTCTGGCATGTAGGACACCAATTGCTACGTAGAGGTGGTGGCGAAAGACCGAATGGCGCGTCGGCGAGCCTGGCTGTACTTATAACAGGTCTATGAGCACAGGATCCAACTACATAGGCTCCCTTGGTTCGGGACGATGGCGGCATTAATGCTGTGTACAGATTGATACGATCCGTGCACTGCCGCGTCCTTGTTTTCTAAGGCGCGCCTTGGTGCGGGTAGCGGCCATTATGAACTGAGAGTACGAAAGCCCTGAGGCTTGGTTCATGGCGAAGGCGAAGGGTGTAATCGGCCGAGGGATCACGCGATTCCGCAATACAGTCACAACACTTCGTTTCATTTACATTGCCGCCCATCAAGGCTGTGCTTTACAACAATCTAGAAGGTTACAAGCTGACAGTTTGGCAAATCTCAGCGAGATAAATTATATGTTCATGCAATGAATTCCACGTTCGTATCCTAATAGGAGTGAGCAACGAGTTCTGAAGGTGAAACCGTACGCACGCACCATAGGATGAGAGCTAGACAGCTGGAGCGGATTATAGGTAAGACAAGATTGAGAAAACGAGTTCCATACTCACCTGGGGCTTCTGGCTATATTTCGCGCGCAAAATGCCGCTGATGGCACCACATCAGACATCGTATGCAGTGATAAAAGAAAACGCTCACCGAAGAGACACAGAAGCTGCTGATAGCTCTGACGAGGTTGTTGATCTGAAAACGTTGTTTAAGTCAGAAGTCTGGGATATAAGGGAGAAATGAAGTTTACTGAGGGCTGTTATGAAGGCCTATAGAAACGCGTCAAAGTCGTGACTATAGTGCATGTACCCTATGCTTACATAGCTCATGGCACCGGTAGCGGAACCTGCTTCGACAGCATCTGCACTTGTCTGCGAGTCCTTGCACCCGCTCCACGATATCTTAAGACGATTTGAGCCACCTGAAAATGTAGAAATAAAAGCGTGCGCACGACGTCAGCCGGACTTGTCTTCGTCTGGCGGGCCCTTTGCTGTGCGGATCTTCCGGTGGTTGCGGACCTTACGAAACCGGTGACGGATTGCAAAGCACCACCGATATCACCACGTGCATACGACGTCGCAGCGCCGAAAAGGCCCTGACCGGCCTCCAGAGCAAGATTTGGCTCTTTGATTTTACCTTCTGTGGAATACTGAAACAGGATAGGTTTCTAACTGATGCCGTGGGCTGAGTTGAAAGTCACACACAATATATGGTAGATCTTTGTGATAACATCGTCAGTGTGCTATTATGGCCCCAAAACAGGTGAACTCACCCAGTGCAGACCCCGAGTGACAGGACTATAAACTCAAATCAGTAAAGCTCGAATACACGTGGCATCCCGACTTGCATCAAAGATTGCAGTCAGCCGGCAACCAGGAGGGAGAGGTTTGACCATGATATCATGCATTTGCTGCGCGTAGATTAATCAGTGAGATTAATCAGCTGTGCTCAGCTTACATCGTCAACGATATGTCCTGCCTGCTTGAAGTCCACAGGGTAGATGACTAGCAAAGGTGTTCCCTGTGAACAAAAAGGTCGGCATGAGGAGGTTGTGAAAAACCTTCGTCATATCCATCGTCTTCGTCGCCGTCCAGATCCTTCGTCTGTCCGCCGTGCCCAGAATCTAGACAACAGCTAGAAGCTCGTTGGACTAACTTCAAAGTGGTCAAACATACAATGGAAAAACAACGAGTCATTTGGTCGCGCGTCCGCCACTAGCCATTGCATTGCACTCAACTATGGAGAAATGTAAGGAAGGGCACCTTGGGACAAAAAAGCTTACGATATTGGCCTTGGTCGGTTGCGACCGCGGATCTTGCTGATCGTCGGTCAGTACCACTATATCACCGCGATTGTAACCGAATTTCTCTGCAACGTGAAATCAGACGATCATGTTTGGTAGTAAACGCGAAGGTGAGGATACCGCAAAGGAACCTCTCGATGTTGCGGGCGTCATTGATACAACCCCTCAGGGCTGCTTGTTGTCTAATATAGTTGATCCCGATCTGGTTAGATTTAAAATTAGCATCCACGTTTCGCCCAGGGTACCGGGCGAATTGAAGACGTACGCAGAGGGCTTTCTTCCTCCCGGTGCACTGCGAGTATCGGAAAAATGGCTGTTGCTGCTGCGGTCCCTGAGGCGGGGGACCATAATTCTGTTGCCCAAATGGTGGACGGGGAGGAGGTCCAGCTAGTGGCCGGGGTGTGGTAAATTCATCTGCTGTTAAGACCATCAAGTGTGAACTTACGGGGAGGGCCGGGAGGGCCATGGGGGGCGGTATGGCATGACTAGAATATCGAGGGATGGGTGGTGGACCGGGAGGAGGGCCGGGAGGAGGGCCAGGTGTACCAAACTTTCGGGTGTTTGCAACTGAGATGGCAAATTCGGTTGATGTTATCAGACCATACCTTTGAGAACCAGGTTGGCCGAAAGGGAACCCTTGGCTGGCATCGCAAGGGGTCAGAGGACCCGAGAGTGGATTTACAATAAACGGTCTTACGGAGCAGGAAGCTGAGGGACTGGTTAGAAAACGTCAAATTGTTTGCGATCAAGATGGAGATTACCCTGTTGGAGAGTAGGGGGTCGGCCCAGGAGGAGGGCCAGGAGGGGGGCCAGGAGGGGGGCGAATATTATGGTTCCAGGGATCCATGAGTCGTATAGTTTGATCAGAACATGTCCGACCTGGACTTGTTTCAGCGCAGCGCTGCAGCCACAGCGAGGCTGTGCGTACTCACGTGCTGTGTTCTCTCCTCGGACTCTCGTCGGACCTCCACGTCGGCGACTTGTTGGCAATCTTGGATGGCCACCAACTGCTCGTCTAAATAGATTACGGCGCTCCCCAAGCGAAAGGCGTCCTATCTTCACTGAAAGCAATCTCATCTCGACAAATGCATAATATGCAATTCCGTTCTTATCTACTTCATGATGAGAAAAGGACCAGAGGTTCCGACCCGAAACCAAGGGGAGGGCGGCTCAGGTCTGGTGCATGGAATGCTTGAAAAAGTATATTTGCAGTAATCGTGAGAGTTCACCCGCGCGTACGTGTTGACTTAGCTGTCGACGGTATCACGGACCCGGGCGTAGACCAACACCACGCAACTCTTTTAAGATTGCGCGCGGATTTCAAAAACTCCGCCTTGGAATCCGCAAGAATCTTGCGATCATATGGAGGTCCTCCACGACCACCCTGCTTCCCTTATGTCAAGCGGAAATGTAAATCCCTCGAAACCGTCGCCAAACAAGTGACCGAGTAATCGCCTTCAATATCCACCAGGTTTCGGAAGTCCGCCCGCAATGGTGCCTTATTGGCGTCTTGTGCCGGAGCCAGATGTATCGAAGCTGGAACTGGCCAGGGGAGAGGCAAGCAGGATCCGCGTGTTCGGCGCCATCTGTGGTCCATATGAGAGAGACGCCGATGAAAGTGGCGATGCGGACATTCCGAAGCATCGTATGAGACGAATTATGATGACCCGGACATGACATGGACCATGGACCTTCTCTGCCAACGGTACAGCGTTTATAATAGCTCGGACGACGTGACGACCGCTGGCACGGCAGCTAGCGCTTGTTTGTGTATTATTTCGGAATTATTGGAAACCTAGGACTCGGAAGCGTCCGCTTTCTGGTCATGCAGCCATGGCCGACCCGTCACAATTTCACCGTCCAGGCGGCAGGCGGCATCATACTGCCATCACACATACAATCAATCCAAGGACAGCCTCTTACGCTATTATTTTCGACGCGTGTCGTCTGCGTGCCCTTAGAGGTCATCAGGGGAGCCACCATCCGCCTGCCTCGTGTTTGGGGCGAGGTCGGGTACAAATACGGAGGCCATGTGTTTGCCTTTTCCCTGGCCTTATCCCGTATCACTTCTTCCTATACTTGCACACTATCAGAGGTTTGTGCCCGATATTCTTGATCTTTTCATTGACATGATAGAGATCCCAGCAGGTTTCCAGCTCATTCCGATCGTCCAACTTCCCTTCTCATTTCTAGTTTCCCATCTACATTGTCACCCTGCCTCAAGGTAGACAGGTGGGGTTCTTGAAGTGAAAAAAAAAACGAAAACATCGGCGTTGCAGGAATAGCCAGGTCTTCGGACCTTTAATTCCTCCGCTTTTCATACGGACGCCCTTTGTGCGTAAAGTACTACGCGCCGCCGGTCCCTTTGCTGCTAACGGCCACCTCCATAATGCCTACCGGCAGCCGTAACATTTCTCAAGATTTCCTACATTCCTGGGAGGCTTTCGACAGAACGTTTGCAGCGCAGCCAGCATCTCACAGCTCAGGGGAAGACAGCGAATCGCTTAATCACCGTCCCCCTCGAAACCGACCGATGGCACCCGAGCCCTTTTCAACCCCCTATGGTTCCCATGCTTCAACGAGTTCGTCGGGACCCATGACCCCCGTCGATTCGGAACCGCTGGACCACGTGTGGGGCGCGTTCGCAAGGCCAAAGAACGCGAGATGGCAGCCTCCCCTTCAAAGATCAAGTCGCTGGAGAAGGGGAGATCTTCTCCGATTCTGCATTCCCCGCTCAGAAACGTGCCTTTGCAACCGTCGGCACAAGCGGCTGCGCGAGTGCCCTCTCCGGCACCTCCTTTGAGGAGGCAACGATCAATGTGAGTTCTCTGCGCCTCATATATGAGCGTGAACAGCTGATACGACCACGTTCCGCGTAGTGTGGAGTTCAGGGATTCCCCGGATGGCACCAGGGTGAGGGTTGCAGCGATCGACATGCTCATCGAGACTGTATTTTGAAGCCTGCTTTTCCGCACAACAGGTTACTGCCAAGTTTGACATTCCTGGCGTCGAGAAGGAGGATATGAATGTCACGTACCACCTTTCCCGCCCGGCTGGAAATCAGCTGGACGACCGTCGAGGTCACGGAGAGAGACGTCGAAGAGTGCATGACAGTCCGCGAAGAGAGAACTGTCTGTCGGACCATCCTATTCCTGAAGGGACAAGGTGGCTTTCTTTCATCATTCTACACTTCGTTATCTTACCAGAGGGATGTGTCCTCTCAGTTCGATGAAATAGATGCCAAGCTCCACCGCCGCCTTGAAGTAACATATCCAAAAGTACGCGCTCCACGAGCCAGGCCGCGTACCCCCACACCACAGAGGCGTGGCCTACCACGGTATGGTGGCTCAGAGTCCCGAACTCTGGACGCATGGTGAACCCACTGGTTGGGTTGTTCTTGTTCGCATGAACAGGGCGTGGTGGTCTTACTGCCTTCTGAAACCTTATCGGGAGTAGAGCTTCTATTAAGTGACCAGCATGAAGATGTATGTACGCTAGCCTTCGATATCGAGCGTATCTATCTGTATGTAACCGACTGTATTTAATATCACGGGCGACACGATAATGGAATAACTCTGGATGAAGACCGGTAGCGATGTGTGACGAGAGATGCGTGAATAAAGGTAAAGCTTACGTGCAGATGATCGAGGAATGTTCCATGGAAGCACGAGAAACGCCAAATGGGCGTCACATGAGCGCGCTACAGCATGGAAAATGTCATTGATAACCCCACTCGAGGAAGCAGGAACTACCGTAGGGCGTTGAGAAGCACATTCATTGGAAACAAGTGGCCTCGCTTCGATACATAAATGAACGCAACCCCGGAAGATACACCCCAAGCGACCCCAACAAGCCTCATGGCAATGCACAGGCCGAAATGATGGATAATACAGACCACGAGATCAGAGTGAGCACCGACGGAGACGGAGAGCACAGAAGGACCAAAGTTGATGACAGAGACAGGCGTGTATGGATTGATAACAAGAAGAAAGGTGGGCGTATCATCTGCCAGTGCAACAGCCCCAGAAGCACGCACGACACCATCCACGTTCATAGTTAGAGGCGGCTATGTAACAATATCACTCAGTCCGTGGCGCAGACCGCTGGCAGCTGGAGTGGAGGAAGACCGAAATTGAAATTGGCCTCAACACCTCCTTGCACAGTACAGTTATTGGGGTTTGCATGGCTCCGCTGGTCCACGGGATCCGTAGACCTTGCTGCCACCCGCACGAGGGGCAACGGAACGTACTCAAAGGGACTAGGTGGCAGCGCCTGCGCCGTGCTCTGCCTCCTGCCGCCACGCATACGGGATGCCCTTGTCCCAGAAACGAGAACGGCGACACCGGAGGCGCCCATTCGCATTCCGTTCCAATTCCGACGACTCCAAGGTTTACGACAAGTCTCCACCGCAGCAGCCAGAATATTCGGCGGGGTTCCCGCCGGCGCAGCAGGGTCATTAGCAGCTGAGATGATGACGCCCGAATTTCCGGGTCAGCAGCAGCGGAGGCTGTTCCGGCGGCCTTCCCATGGGGCCATTTTTTCTTCTTCGGGTAGATCCGACTTTCCAGAGACGGGGTCAGGTTTAGCGAGGTGATGAACTGCAGCGGTCGACGACTACTGGATATATGTAGCGCGGGATCCTGACGATCCGACATGGGGCGAGGGCGAGAAGACGTCCCGCTGGAGAAGACGTCGGCTTCGAACAACCGTTGAGCAAGCGGCTTTGCGTGTTGTTGCTTTTTGCGCCGAAGATGCGGAACTCGGCGGGAAGGGTGCTGCTTGGACCTGGACTGTATGCGGGGATAAGCAGAGAGAGGTCGGTCATTTCGGCTCTCCTGGACGTGGCTACTTGAAGGGGTTAGCGGTGGTGTGGGACCGCCGCGGCAATTTTCGCTACGGTAGTAGCCATCAAGTTTGACAGTGGCAAGACGATTCCTGCGACCGTATTTTCTGCCGGCTCTTCTGCCGCTCGCCGACATGTCCTGTAAAAACTCATGGACAGTGATGGGTTGCACTCCATGATTAGGGATCGGCAGAGTCGAGGGAGGACAAAGGGAACCGGTCTGCTCTCGCTGGCAGCGTGACCCTCGACGAGCGTCAAACCGCTTGCTTCTCTGATGCCATCGCTGGCAGGTGAGAGCTCGATGGGACGACCTTGATCAGGTAAAACGAGTCAAGAGGTGCCCTCTCGTCCATGCAAGGTTCAGGAGGTACAGTCGTTTGCGTCTTTGCTTGATCTGCAAGGTTCGTGTATCAATCCTGTCGATCAATCGATAGCAATGATGAAACTCACTGTAAAATTCTCACATTCTACGTGAGCCCCCGACTTGGAGTTGCAGGAGCCATTGTCGGTCGGAAACCGACGGCTACGAACAAACAGCTGGGTTTGCCACGACGCAGCGCACGTAGCTAGTGTCAAACGGCAATTACTGTATTGGTCGAAAGCTCTGAGTCAAGCCTTTGTCACGTCAACAAGCTCGCTAGCGCATAGAATTTGTATCTTCCACCAGAGACTACACAACTGCCCTATTACTAGTCCTACCCAACTGTATCGTTAGTGGTACAACAACAAATTCAATCCTATTGACTGATATTGACTTCTCCTGTGTCTACTTGGATAGTGCTGCGCGTTCCGCTTTCAATTTCTTCAGTTCGGCGATTGCAACTGCGGTCTCCTCCTCGAGTTCCTTGCTTCTCGGTTTTCTAGCCTTAAGCTCGCGCACAAGGTCACCTTGCTCCACGATCTTTGAGTCCAGTGCCAGTGCTTCAGCCGACTTGGGTCCATCTACCTCTCCCACTTGTCCTCGGCGGGATTTGGCGCTGATTTACTTGCTGCCGCAGCTTTGCGTTTCGAAGTCGCTGAGGTTGCATGCGTCTCATTCGCACCTGGCGCGGGCGCAGGGACGTTTCCGGCGAACTGGGCGCGCCATTCGTCTGCTTCTCCTCCTCGATCTTCCTGAATAGATATTCTTGCTTACCGATATGGTGCCCGACAAGATATCAACTGAAAATAAATGAGGTACGGAGCGAGCGGGTGCGTTGAGCTGCGACAAGATGGAAGTGGAGGTCGAGGGCATGAAGGGGTATACAAGTGCGGAAAGCACATAAATGAGGTTCACAGCGCGCGTGACGACTTGCGCGCAGCGTGTCGGGTTCTCAGCCACGAGTGCCTTACTGAGGCCAGAGGATTGTAGATAGAGATTGCCGCGCTGAGAGAGGAGCATAACAGTTTGGAGACCGAGTCGGAGTTTCACTGCGTCCATGGCTTCCGTGTAATCCTTCAAGAGCCCATTGACATCGGCGACAAACTCGGAGTCGTTCTCGTCATTAGGCGAGAGAGGTCCAGGGGTGTCGCCTTCTGGAATGGTCCCTCTGTATTGGGACAAAACGAATTTAATAGCTCGGTTGACAAAATTACCGAAGCTGGGCGGTCGTCAACAACGAAGGAGTCTCAGAGCCAAAGTCAACGCACTTATTCAACAGGATGTTGTTGTTCGCTGCCACCTGATGTGTATTATCATGAGTAGATAGCTTACTTCCCCCATGAAATTAACCCACACAATCGACCCAAGAGAACGTGGCATCTGCAGTTTCTGGACGAGTGGACAACAGATAATACCTCCATACAGATGGAGGGATGCCAGTGTCCTTTGCAGCAGGGCCAAACACCCCACGATTATGACTCTTTGAGAACTTGCCGCCTTCGTAGTTCAAATATTCTGAAGAACAGATAATCAGTCAGATTGATAGCGGCCAACTTCTGTGCGTACCTGTGGTAGAGAGATGATGGAGTGTAGTCCAATCCCTTCCATCACCGATTTGAACCGACGGGAAGAAGATTGTGTGGAAATATACGTTGTCCTTGCCCATGAACTGATAGAGATGGACGTTCTTGGGATTAAGCCACCATTGCTTCCACTCGGGCGTGAGATTTGCGGTAATACTAACATAGCCTATAGGGGCATCGAACTACAGGTGATCAGGCAATACAATATCATGTGAGACAAAGTAAGCCCACCCAAACATCTGTAAAGAGAATGGTTTTAAAACAGAAAAAAGGTAATTCAGGCCACTCACAGAAAACCTTTTCCTTCATCTCTTGATCGGGGTCGTCATCGGACACGGGAACCGGGACACCCCACTTAAGATCCCTGGTGACAGGGCTAGGACGGAGGCCGCTCTTAAGCCGTGCGTCAATAAGTACACCCTCGCTGTTGATGACAGAGTTCGGGGACCATTTCCCTTTCCTCCAAGATTCTTTGATCCAGTTTTCCGTTTGAGGTTGGAGCTTGTCTAGGCGCACGTACATGTGAGCAGAAATGCGGGTTACAACTTTGTGCGTCTTATCCACGATGCAGCGAGGGTTGATAAGTTCCACGGCGTCGAGAGTCCGGCCACAAGTATCGCACTGATCGCCGCGGGCATCCTAAGAGCCTTTAGTCTTGGGGCGAAATTGAGGATAGTGAGAAACGTTACGTCTGAATTGCAATGCGGGCATATACCTTCCACAAAGCGGTCTGCAAGGAACCTGCTTCTTGCTGAGCGACAACACTGTCGAGATGCATACTTACTTACTTCTGTTCGTCTTCACAGTAAGTCTGTTCTTTTTCTTGTCGCACAAGATTGTCATCCTTCTTGAGATTCAAGTAGACCTCTTGGCAGATCCTATTCTTCCCATTAAAAAAGTGAACAAAGCCTGGAAACCCTAGCGTACTCTGTGTGTATGGGTGTGGATGTGCGTCCGAAGTAGTCGAATCTATAAACAGGTTAGAAATCCATCGAAAAGCAATCAAGGAGGCGCATACCCAATTTCAAACCACTCGTAAGTCTCGCGATGGAGTTCGTAGTATTTGTCGCAAAGTTGCCTCGGAGAAATACCTTCTTTCAAAGCCCGAGTTTCGTGGCCGTTCCGTATTCATCTGTTCCGCATATGTATAGCGTTCTTCGGTTTCGGGTACCTGCACAGCGTCTCTAGTTCCTATCCGCGTCAAGAAGGGAAGTGCAGTCTTACGAGAATATCTAGCAAAGTTGTTCAGGGAGAGGTAACGACAGATATGATGACGCTCACCGGCTATATACATCAGCACTGAGGGTACTTCCAATGATATTGCCTTCCAACATCACAGTCAGAGAAGGCACTCGAAATGTGTTTTACATACAAGTTTACATACCGAGATGCGGAACATTGTTGCAATATGGAAGAGCGGATGTGATAAGAATATTTTGTTCTCCACCTTCGGCAGCCTGGAAAAGGTGTTTTACAATCAGACGAACAAGAGTGAATGCTGGCAAAACTCACGCCACTTGACCGGGATCTGGAACCGATCGAAGCAGGCCTTCGGCGGCACGGATTCTCTGATCCATGGTGAGGGGAGACGAGTCTACGATTGTAGATTGGCAGTTGGGTGAGAGGGAATGAGAGGTGACTCACTTGATCTGGCTTAATCTAAATTTATTTCGCTTACAGTTGATCTAATCTATTTGGATTCCAAATTGGGCGCCTGTTTGTTGTTCGAGCGAACCGCCACGGACATTGAGTGCCCCAGTCCTAACATGCCTCGATATCCACTCAATGCCATTCTTTCACGGTTTCGGTATGTTGTATTAATTTGGTAGTTCCACGCAGTGCACCCTAATAGCACCACCTCTTCACAGGGGAAGCTCACTAGGAAGTACTTCGAGCCCGGAGTTCACAGTTGGTAAAAGCGCATTATATCTGAGCGTCTTCTGATTCTCCTAGCCTCGTGCCGTGTTTCTCGGCTTACTCATTGGATGTCTGCTATGCTTCACAAACCTGTACTTTGGCCTGCAAACAGGATGGATTAGCATGTACAGAACTGCAATCCACGTTAATTGGTAATCCTCTTACCTACGTGCGCTTATAGGATGTCTCTTCAGTCAGCCATTATCGGCTTTTTATATCCAAGCTCCTGGGCATCCAGATTACTCCCCAAGAAAACGTAGTCGTTCAAACGACAGCAGTTGCTACCGGAACTGTTTGTCGTCTGCCCTGATCTGCGGACGATATGAAATCCTCATATTTTCTTCCTCTAGATGCCGCTGGCAGCGGGGTTTGTCGGCATTATCCCTGCACTGGGCTTGCTCGACGAGCAGAAAGACGGATTTCGTGCTGTCACCTTGTCTTGGACCTCTGCTGTTGGCTGGTCTTGTGCTATCGCGTATTTTGGGTATGTCTTTCTTCTTAATCTTACAGTAATACATCGAAACATCGAATTGACCATCATTTAGCGTCTTCATGTCCCCTCCTATCAGAAAGAGAGTGGTGCGTGGCACTTGACAACATTGTTTTAGTAGGCGATCTCAAAATTGACAGATCGTCGAAGAGGAACTGAAGTTCCCATCTGGAACCGCGACCGCCCAAGTAATATCGGTACTTCATGGGATGCCTTCAACAAGTTCCGGATTACAATCAGGCATGGATACAGTCCTCTCGACCAACAGGACGAAGAAATATCACCCTCACCTGACAGTGCTTCGGTCGCCAGCCAGGATGCTGGATCACAGACCAGCGAATTCACCCAAAATCATGCCTGGTTCTCCCTCTTGTGGAGCTTCTTCGTTTCAAGCATGCTCACTGTATTTACATCCAACTCGTTAAGTAATACTGAAGTTCAGACTTCCATCTAGTTGATCGCCTACTTCTTCCCTGTAATATTTGCGCTTCCCTTGTTCGGGGATTACCTAGCCCGAATTTGGCTTTGGACTTTTACTCCAAGCCTGTCATATATTGGACAAGGTGATTCTTCTCCTTAGGTGTGACTCTAAAGTTCACGTATACAGGTATCATCATGGGATTCCCGACAACTCTGAGTATGAATCTTGTGCGTAGAATCGTTTAGTGCGACAGAGTTCAAGTTGCTGATGCTTCAGTAGGGTATGGTAGTCGGATGGGGACTCTTGTCACCCCTCTCCAAGTATTATAACTGGGCTCCGGGGCCCGTTGGTGATATGACAACTGGTGCTCGAGGCTGGATTTTATGGACTTCTCTGGCAATAATGTCCTCCGACAGCTTGGTCTCTTTGCTGCCTACTGCTCGGAAATATGTCAGCAAGCTTGTTACGCATGCTAATCATGAATTGGAATACGATGCAGAAGTCGAAACGGATGACAGGCTTGTACCCACCCAGTGGGTACTTTGGGGTATCGCTTGTAGCACGACTGCCGGAATTCTCCTTGTTTGGCTAGTCTTTGGGAACGAGGGCATCAAGCCTTGGGCAACACTACTTTCTTTCGTATTGGGAGCGCTACTGAGTATCCTAGGGTACGTCATGTCATCCTTATTAAGAGTCAGCTTTCATTTTCACAAGGGTTCGTGCACTTGGAGAGACGGATATTAATCCTGTCAGCGGACTAGGGAAAATGAGCCAATTGCTATTTGCTGTCATTCAGCCCGGAAACGTCGTCGCCAATATCATTGCTGGTGGTGTAACTGAAGCTGGGGCGCTACAGTATGTTGTCAATATGTGTACCTTAATGAAATAACGCCGCCACAGGGCAGGGGACCTTATGCAAGATCTAAAGACAGGTCATCTCGTGCAAGCATCTCCAAGGGCACAATTCTATGGACAACTCATTGGATCGACACTTTCTATCCCAGTCACAGTGACTGCCTTCATTCTATACAACAGGGCTTATCCGATCCCGGGCCCTACGTTTCCCGTACCGATGGCCTATGTTTGGCTCAGCCTTGCGAGGTTACTTCGTGAGCCTCGGGTATAATAAGCCCTTACCACCTTGCTAACCGGACGTACAGGCGACGGTAGCCTCCCAGAGAAAAGCGCAATCTTCATGCTCTCCTCTGCGGTTGTGTTCGCTTTGATCTCCGTGTTCAAGACGCACGCCTCGGAGCGTGGATCGTGGTACGCCAAGTGGATTCCTTCCGGAGTAGCTTTCGCTATCGGATTCCTCAATACTCCATCGTTTTCGCTCGCACGCCTCATCGGAGGCATAATCGAGTACATCTACCACAGCCGTCGCGGTTCACCGGGCAAAGTTGGCGATATACGGCTCATTGTAGTTGCCAGTGGCTTTGTGTTGGGTGAGGGAGTGATGAGCATTGTTTGCTTGCTGCTACGAACGTATGGCGTCGGCGTGGCCAGTTGTTGGGGGTGCGACTTTGGGATGTGTGGGGGGTGTCCGACATGATTAGGTTTAGGTACAGGTGTCCAGACTCCACGCCACAGCCACAGATACAGATCCCCTTTGAGCGGCCCGTCGACCGACCACGCGTTGTAAACGTGGCATCAGCGCAGCTTGCACTACTTTATATGAAACCCTGAGAGTTGGATCTAGCATCCTACCAGCCTGCGCTGCTCGTCAGCATCTACCATGTCAGACTCTCGCGTCAGGCTCGCAGACATCCCTGCCTTGACGTTGTACAACGATAACCCACACTATCTCGACGCGGTCAGCCCATTCCCCAGCTCGTCTGCAAAGGCAAGCCCTGCAACTTGTTCAAGCCCGACGTGATCCGGTGTGTCAACCTTGGGGGACAGGGCACGAACGTGGACTGGAAGGTATGTTCATGGCGTGACTTCGTGGTCGCTTGGAGTTGACCTCGTGGCCATGTGCAAAGTGTGAAACAGATCTCCCCGAGTCTTTGCGACTTGGTCGTGTTCAGGTGTCTTGCGAAGGCTGGTCCGGCCCAGGGGACTCTTACGTCCTGAGAGGTAAGACAAAACAACGAGCGTACCACTAGCCTTGTCGACGTTGTCGTCCTCATTTCTTATTCTAGGATCGTGCTCTCTGGAGTACCGCCTTCAAGAGGTACCTAACGCATTCAATCCCTCGGCCTCTCACCTCAAGCCTCCGGCATTGTTGTCCACCTGTAAGCCCGATATATGCACCAGCCCCAATGACGCTGACTAGATGCAAGCGGAGATTCTATTCCTGTGTTTGTCCATCGGAGTCCTCGCTTATCTCCTCTATAAGTTCCTCCTCCCATGCATCGAGAGCGGTCGCAGGGCTTCGCAACCACGCTCCCGCCCCTCGCCCGGATCCGGCTGGTTTTCTGGGAGCTACGACAATTACCGTCGCCCGCCACCCCCTTACACAAAATATCCGGATACCAGCACGGGGCAGACCTCGCAGGTCCGGGGCGATCAAGACCGTTTTGGCTTTTGGAGCGGAGCAGCGCTTGGCGGTCTTGGAACTTACTTCTTGACCCGCCAGCGCGATTCAGGGCCGCAGCAAAGGCGATATGACTGGGAAGACGTGCGCTACTCTACGCGACGCGATCCGGACCCTCAGGCACCACGAACGAGTGGCGCGTTTTCGCGAACGCCGTCGTGGGGCAATAGCGGAGCGGGTTCCTCGACTCGGAACCTCGGGACTATGAGGCAGAGCACGGGATATGGCGGATCAGCTGTCCGGTGATGCATCAGAAGGATGCTGGCGGACATGGCTGGAAACAGTTGGTGTGTGTGCTGGGTAGCTCACCCAGTCCCCACTCTCACTCATGTCGTCTTCTCCCCAGAAATTCTTGTGCGTTCTTTCGTCACTGTGTAGGCTATTTATGGAAGTCGAATGGATCAACAACACCCAACTAATTTCCTTATTGCATCATGATCGCTGCTTAAAGTCACTTTCTGGTCACCATGAATCATCCTTCTTTTTCTTGGTGCCCCACGGCACCATACTTGTCTCATAAATGCTACAATTCTTAACTGCGGAAAGAGGCGTGCATGGTTCGCGGTTGCATCGTGTGAAGACATTGACTCACTGCCGTTCTCCCCTATTACATTACACCCACGGGGCTACAGGTTGCGGCCACGAGTTGCATATATCTTATTCAAACTTCCCTAGCTTTCCCTCGATTGCGTGGTCTGGACCATATCTCGGGTCGCTACAAGGACTTTCTTGTAAGGAGCGTTTGTTATTGCATACTAATGAATTTCACATGGCTTCTTTTTAATCTTCTCTTCAAAGACAATCTCTCATCACCGACAGAGAAATTCATGAATACCCTTTCACAGCAGGTCAATAACGGTATCTTGAACTATGGTTCAGGCCCTGTTCGTTGGACCTCATAAAACAAACAGAAGGGGGATGTAAGGTCTCTCGAAGTTCTCGACAGAACAAGCAAATCTCAGACGGAGCGAGTATCTCCGACATCGGATCGATCTTCAACCTTGTCCGTTGACGCTCGGACGAACGATGCCGCCCCAATCGAAATCTCGCGCTTGTAACAATAGAGCCGGGCACACGCTTGTCCAACTGAAACGGCATGATCTCCGGCGGAACCCCTCGAGCTGCACCGTCCAACAGATCTGTTCGTTCTCATCAGACTCTTACCCTCCAAACTCAGTTAGCCTTAGATCCTATACTGGAAGTCCGCTTTGGCCGCGCCACGACTCGATTTTCCGTGGAATACCGGTGGCGGGCATGCACATCAACCTCGAGACTCCCGGACACAGTAGTTGAGGCGGCCTTTTTGCCAGCGCTCGCGCTGTTTCTCCGCACCGCACCACGGACATGCGACGAGAGCGTGCGTCCCGCCAAACAATAATACGACTTTTTCGATCGAAATTTAGAAACGTTCGAAAATTCTCCCTCGACCGCACTGCTGCCTTGCCTCTCCCATCCTCCTGCCTTCCCACCCTTGTCATCAAGCTTGTCATGTTAGCCGCCGTGGTAGTACTTGTGTTATATCACAGGAATTTTCCGCCAGACGGTCAGGTGTACGACTTTTACGCGTTGGTTCACGCGTTTACAGGTTGAGGCCGTGAGGGCCGGGTCCCACGTGTAGTGCCATGCAAGGTGCCGTGCCCAGACAATGAGTGGTAGGTGATCCAGCCTGTCAACCTGTCACCAATGTGAACGACTGAAACTTCTGGCGATAAGGAGGAAAACTTGCACCGTTTGCACGTGCCCTGAGAGGGCAGGGGGATCTCAGCTTGGATCTTAGTATGCGATGGTCAAGTTTCACCGCCAGGCTACAGGACCGCAAGGTAGCGCGTGGTAACAGGCAATGCTAAATCGACGTGACCCCTTCTCATCGTCCTCGGCTTTCCGGCGTGAAGCCAGTGTTTGACTCTTTGTGCCCCGTCCGGCACGCAGCTGACTGGGTCCCTAATAGGCAGCATGCTGCTCTACGAGTTTTTATTTACAATGCTGGGACATACCACGTCTTATGATGAGGTCCGTATAAACCTTACTTTTGCGTGTTGAAGCTTTGAAGATTCGCTTACCTGTAACACGTTATAATAAGCGCCACCTGTTCAGGGACGATCCCGAATCACTGCTTGTTGCGGATGCGATAGCAGCGTCAAGAGCTCTGCGTATTCGTATAACGCTCAACTTTCTGCGATAACAACAGAGGTCACGGGTCTTGATGCAGCTGGATGACCAATCTCCGGTCTGAAAGGGTCCCAACTCGGACGTTCTACAAGATACCTGTGATTATCTCCCTTGTGACCTCGCATCCTCCAGTATCCACTACCACCCGAGTCGCACTGTCGACGGGCCCATGATGCCAATATGTCGTCGACAACAGGCTTTTGGCTGAAAAGAACTATAGGCGTAGCTTCCGTAAGTTCTTCGTCGATTCGAGATTCGATTTTCTTTCTTCCTGTTTGGTACTAATCGTGATTCCGTTCTACTGCCGTGTGACTCTTCACGGTCCAGTTCCCGCCAAACGTTCTCGACAGAGGGATTGTACGTCGTAAAGTCAGATGGACAATTCGTACGTTTTACATTTGTGCGCCGACTTCGTACTTTTACGTCCACTTAGACGGCTGGACGTATTGCTTCTTTTCGTAATCGGGTTTTCAAAACAGTTCGCGTGCAGAATTGAGTATCGATCGTGCCAGTAGAGCTCGATCACACCCCATATCGTGAGTACATAAACGCCCTGCATTCTCCCGTAGGTCTTCGCTCGTATGGGTCGTCGAATTGGACTTGCGATTGCTGCAGCTGGCATATATTTGGAGATTGGGCAACCTTGAGTGCGCGATCCGTCTCTTGTGAAGCGTAAGCTGACACGAGACCATCCGACAGTGCATACGTTGTCGTGCGCGTGGAGAGAACTTGGAAAGAGAAACATTCAATAGGCCGTCTTGCGCGTCTTGTGCGCGGAGGTGGTTTTAGAATAGCCTTGATCGCGCGTTTCAGTGCCATTCCAAGCCACTGTGTCATCCTTTCGCTTTGAGGAGACACGGCTGCTCAGATCTCACTTTTTTAGTCACCACTGCTGTATCTGCTACGCATGGGCATCAGCGTGTGGATATTCGCCATAGCCGCGTTCAGGTCTCCTTTCAGCACTCGCTTCCGCATTAGTTCATGCTCCGCGGGCGAGACGTCTCCTCAGCGTGTAGCGAGTTACTTATGGTTGCCGTCGCCGCGGTCGTCTGTCCTCGCCGGGTGGTATATTAACCGCAAACTCAATCGTGCCAAATTTCCCCGTGAGTCGTAAAGCTCGGTTCGTCCTTCCCGCTTTGTCCATCATTGCCTTTTGGGATCAATCAACATGCCCTATTGTCTAGGCAAACAAGACGGAACTCTCGAGATCTTTCTACAACAACGATGCATCAAGTACAGCATCTCAACCCGGACTCGTCTGACTCGGATATTCCGCTGCGGCTGTATGCTCGGAGCGGGACCCAGGCTTCGGGTGTTCGCTCATCAACGGCGGGATGGTGACGGGACACGCAATTGGTTATGCACCCTAGTCTTCATGCCGCCCTCCGTCACTCAATCCAACAGTGCTATATGCAGGGAGCGCGACGTCAGCGCGACGTCGCAAATATCAGACACCCAATATTTTTTGCGTCAAGTTGACGCAAAGTGTACTGGGTGTCGGACATTTTGCAGTGTATGAGTAGGCATGATGCGATTTTTGATATGTTCTCTGCCCTCCCTCCCTATACGTGTGCTCTTATCAGCCTCCGTCGAATTCCAGATCACGTGACGTCATTTCCTTCCCAGCAGGACGGGAAACATCGTTTGCGTTGACAGTGCAAAATCGCTACTGTCCATGATATTGCGCTCAGGAGTGTGGAGGACGGCTCGCACGAATCAAAATAGTAGGTTTCTCTTTACATCGTCTTGTCCGGGCTAGTGTCACCACAACACAGCGGACTCTCATGTTCACACCTTTGAGATGACTGGTGGGGCTTGATTTGACGGCGACAAGTTCCCACCAAACTCCTAAAACCATGTGCGGACTTGAGTAACTTGCTTATCCCCCAGCCATCCAGTCGGTCCATACGTGTAGGGCACGTGCCATGCTGAGGGTTAGCGGGTTGGGAATGTCTCAGTGTTGTCCCTTACAATAGGTTTCTAGTCGCCAGGTACATGAGTTCAATTGTGGTTCGTGATAGAAAGGAAAGGGGCTCACCAAACTAGCTTTCATCCGTGGGATTTGAGCGCAGATCTGAGCTTCTGTTGATGTTGCACGTTTCCATCGACGCACATAAGTTATCTACTTTCCGTGTCACAAACGCCACTCAGAATGGCGGGGGACGGCGAAAATGAATGAATGAATGAATGAATGTGATATTGTACAACGGTGTATCGAAGGCTTTCTAGCAAGCCAAACCAGCTCGTGTCTTAATTGAATGTATGCCGTGTGTGAAGTGAAATGTGATCATGCAAGAGAAGATTGACAATAAATAAAATCTATCAGTCTATGTCCCACTCGCGTCACACCATGATGTTTGGGTGAGCCAAGGACCTAGACTGCTTCGTCGCCCGGTCCAGTGCGGGAGGAAGATGCCATGCTCGCACTAGCCCCTGTGCCGACATCACTGGGAACAGACCCACTCGTACTCGGGGGTTTGCGCAGACGATCTCCGATATGCTTGATCGTCCGCGAACGCCCACGCTCCCGCTCGGGCATCAGCACCTGACGGCGAGGCACAGCGGGTGCCTTGCCCTTCCAGACGAGCGGAGGCTCAGTACGTACAAAGAATGTCGTACCGAAAGCCAAGAGCACGAGCGCAGCTGCCAGCGCGAAAACTGCTTCCGGAAAGCGCGCGACGGTCGTCGAGTAGACCGTACCGAATATGAGCGGCTGCGAGTCAAGACATACGGAGGGTTGTCAGGACGGATGAATTGGAGAAAGAGTGGGGGAGTGGAAGATGAGAGCTTACAGCGAGGATCTGTCCGAGAGCGGTGAGCATGCTCAGGCCCCCAAAGAGAGCGCCAATCTCCGAGCTGCCCTGTCGGAAGCGCTGGAGGATGCAAATTGCAAGGCTGTGCAGCGCGGGGTTACTACCAGCGGCGAGGGAAGAAATGCTAGTGATCGCAGTAAAAACGAGGGGAGATGGAGAGAGGTGGAATGCGACAAGAGAGTGTGACAAAATGTCAAGGACGAGGGAGCCCCGCAGGATAAAAGATCAAAGGCGACAGAGCGCGTGAGGTGTATACGCGCATGACTTGGAGGCAATTCAGAGAGAGAGGCGGAAGGTACCGGGGAAGATGGTTTGAAAGTGGATATAAGGACTGGTGACGAAAATTAGCAACAGAAAAGGCGGATATGCTGCTGGCAGGACGCACATGGCATAAGTAGAAGAGCATGGATCGCTCGCACAGCGCCAACGAAACTGATGTAGTAACCCAACTAAGCCAGCATCAGTAACCCTTGTTTGCAGACTGTCGAGACGCACGCACCTTTTCTGCATCCCAACCAAAGACGTGTTCCGCGTACAAGTATTTCATCTGGAAGACGCCCTGGGAGGTGTCTCAGTCTAGCCTCAACAGTGTTGCAAACGTTCAACTACGCACACTAGCGAGAAGAAGTAGAAATACGCCCGTAGCAAGCCACGACATACTCCAGTCTTCCTGGAGACGACCATTCATTATGCGTCTCTGAGGCGCAAAAACAGCCAGCGGAGCGAAAAGTCGCTGCCTGAGACCAGATCTGATCTGCGTGGTAGGAACGGGAGCGCCAGCCTTCTGCTCCGCCCGCTGCCTTGTCTTGTCCAACGACTCGGGGATGACAAGCAGGGACAGGATGAGGTTTATGGTGCTGAACAAGACACCAGCCCAGAAGGCTGCAGTCACAGAATGCATTTTGCGGTGTTGACCACCAAAAGACTGGATTTGGAGCAGAGGGTGTCGGATGAATAACGCGCCGAGAGTCGGACCGAGCGAAAAGCCGACATAGGATACGCCCAAGAATCGCGAAAAGATGTGAGCGCGTGAGCCGTCGGAGGTGCAGTCGGAGATATAAGCTGAGATTGCGGCTTGAAGGGCTGCGTGACCGCCAAGGATGCCCTCTACGACGGACGCAAATAGGAGGAATTTATAACCGTGATGCGAAAGTCGTGAGGATGTAGTCGACGCGAACCCGAACGCGAGGTCACTGTGAACGGATGTGAGAGAGCGTAGGAGGAACAGCAGAGGAGAGTGTATACGTCGTGAGGAGACCGAGGGTAGAGGCCGCGAGGACCTTCGTCCGGCCATGCTTCTGGCCGTAATGTCCCCACCAGGTGGTGCTACATACACTAAGTATACCCACGATTGTGGCCATAGTGGTCTGCAGTCTTGCAGCACCTGCCTGTACAGCCGGGTCCGAGAGGCAGTCTTGGGACAGTGACAGCCGGGGGTCCTCGGCACCGTTTTGTTCTCGGAAGTATGAGGTATTCGGGAAATAAACAGGAATAAAAGCGGGTGCAATATATTCCGGGGCAAGGATCGGTGGTAAGGAATGGTTGAAAAGAAGAACATTGTCAGGGGTGCGTAGTGTTGGTTAAGTGTGTTACAAGAGAGTTGCGTGTAAACCTGTACACGTGGTGCAAGGGTCATACCGCGCTGAAAATGAAATATCAGGCGGGGCAACGACAAATGACGGCCGTTGTTGATGTACCACGAGCGAAGCAATTACGGCGACTGGAACAAGCCTGGTGGAATCAACGAAAGGACGAAGCGCGTGGATGAGCTGCGAGACAAGACGGGTTGCAGGCAGCTCACCATAATGGTCTAGGACGGTAGAATGGCTTCTTAGCAGGAGGACCGGTGGAGAGCAGAGGATCTGTTTCCGAGACCTGCGAATGCTGATCCATGGTATTATGTTGTCATACACTGGGTGAGACGCGGGTATGTAAGAGAGGATATTAGTCGAGACTGTCGAAAGGGTGACCGACGGGTGGAGTGTCCAGAGCCAGTTTTATAGATGGGGGAATGAAGACAACGTGGGTGAGGGTAGGCAGGTGTGGGGATGTGATATTGGCTTTGGCCACACAGGGCAGTGATTACATAATGGCGAGTGAGATCGAATCGAATCGGTCGCTTGTCCGAGGCCGCAAGAGCATGTTTGTCTTTCTTGTTGCTCACAACTCCTCCGACAACCCATCTCTCCTCCCTCTATAATGGACTTGCGCCCTCCAAGTCCTTCAACTCAGCAAAGCCCTCATCACAACGCTATTGCTGGTCCCTCCTCAATTCCTCTAAACTCCTCCCTTTTCCTCCTCGAACCAGGTCCGTCTCATTTCCCATTAACCTTAACTAGCACTGCATCTCCCTTCCCCACTAGCCTCTCTCCCTCCTCCCCCGCTTCTCGAGAGCACGCACGACCTCATCTCTAGATTTCATCTCCTAACTGCCTATGACAAATTTGTCCGGCCCTTCGTTTCTCAAGAACAAGATCCCCCCACTCTAGCCTCCCACCAACAACGCCCGTCGTTGCGCCCTCGTCTGACAAGGGAAAGGGTAAGGAACGCGACCCAGGCACACCTACCGTCGCATCTGCTGCAACCCCGGGTACACATCATGATCCGGACGATGATGAGGGAAGGGATGGGAAGAAAAAGAAAAACACTTATAGACACCTCATTAGAGGCATTCCAGGTGATTAGAACTGCTCCTATCTTTTCCTGTGCTTGCATCTCTCACCTTACCCACCCATCTCTGGTCAGGCAAACATTCCATAAAGAAGGACGATTTCTTAACAACAATCGTTCAAGTCCCTCCAAAGCAGCACATACCAATAGCATCTTTCGATCCCCGTACCCAAAACGAGGCGTTCACCGTCTCATTAGAGGGTCTCAAGGGTGTGCGTTCAGACAAATTTCTTGACTTTCGCATCGACCGATGTTGACTTTTGTTCCAAAATTGCTTCAGTGGAATATTCATGCCCTCGTCCCCGAGTCTACGCAGGCACGCGAAGACCGGAAGAAGCGGGTGCGTGCCGGGGTTGCGGTTCATCTCCGACCTGCCTAGTTAATATCCCTCCTTCCCCCTTTTGCAGAAAGAACTCAAAAAGCTGGCAAAGGCCCAGGGATCAGCCGTCCCACTTTCGGTCGGTACACCCTTGCCCTCAACACCAACTGCGCCGACGCCGACGCAACCACCTGCGCAGCCACCACGCACGAGCACCCCCATACCAGTTTCCCGTGGCGTCAAACGCGAATTCGAGGACAATGTTCTCGCACAGCTCAACACACAGGGCCAAGGCCCAGGATCGGTCACAGCCAGTAGCAGTGATGGTGTATCACCGACGTTGGGCCAAATGCAAAAACCAGGCACGGCAAAAGCGGGCGTACCGGGTGCACGGCCTCGGCCAGTTAAAAAGCAACGTGTAGTGAGTCATGACTTCACTTTATTGTACCCAAACCCGCGCAGAGTTCGGGGGAGAGGTCACCCAGCCAGTTCAGATCCTTTCCGTTGCTATGGCTGGTGTCATCTCACCCCCTCTTTCGGTGGCTACTTTGTAGTCCGGACCTTCTGTTGCTGACCCTTGTTCGCCTGCCACCAACAGGACATGCAAGGCCAGGCGAGAGACATGCATCCGCTTCCACCAATACAGCAGCCTACTCCGCAGGGTGTATGATGTTGTCTGGTTGGCTTTCTGTCCATTCTTGAAATGCTGCATTACGATTTGCCGCCCGGCGTTGGACCTTCTGCAGGTCGCCACACAACACAAGTGTACAGCCAGAGCCTAGAGCTATATGATTATGGCGCTTCCTCGTGCGGATGGCAGCGAGCGCGCCTTCCATTCGATTGGATGATTTGAAATTTGTCATCTACCCGGTGCCTCCGTCGATATCCATACGCACCCTCGAACGCACAACCATACTGTATGCTTCCATCCTTTCGCTGCCCGTAGCTTCCGAGCTATCTACCGAATATGCCTTACATGTAATCGCACCCTCCCTCACCCTCTTCCTCCTCCATCATCCCTTCCATCTCCCCAATCTCGTAAGCACCATCCATTCGTACTCATACAGATAACCGGGTGCGGCGTGAGTGCTTAGTGCGTACATTATATTCTACCGCCAATCAAATTGCAGCAATTCTCATTTTATGCGGCCGAGCGTTCACTGTGGCGTGATACCTGGCCATCGATTTCTCTTCTCCGAACCCTTGACAAAGCCGGTGTCCTATGTTTCTCCTCGAACGTCCTTTCTTTGTTTCCCTTCCCCGTCAAGTGCATTTGAGACATCCCCAGTTGTCCGAGTTTCGGAATCCGGAACATGTACGCCCGCGCTGACGCCTGGATGGGTACGTTAGCAAACCAGTGAGGGATTCGAACACTCGGTGGCGTGTCATGCATGACATGCATGACAGCTAATGGATGAACTCAATCAAGTTAATGAACAATCCGCCAGTTGTTCACACAGGCCACTACGCAAGTGGGTGTATGTCGTAGCATTACACACGTGTGCCGCCTTTTTCCCTGATCGCACGCTTGTTTTACCTTTAAAACATATTGGCTTGGGAGTGGAAGTTGTACGTGAGAGTCGCGGGTTACGGAGAAGGTTGAATCGAACTGGTTCGACTCTCGATGATGTTCACCCGAAAAGCAAAAATGCACGGGGGTATACGCAACCGTGAGATGGCACGGTGACAACGGAAATAGGATGGCATGGTAATTAAGATGCCAATCTACTGTACTGTGTTGGTAACGAAGCATCTCTCTGGCGAGATGTCTCGGCCGAAAATCATCCTCGGCGCTTATGTCGAGCCTCGCGGGCCGTCCTGTCAACTGGGGCAACTCTCATCTTGCGTGAGTGGTGACCTTGGTCTTTTTTTATCTACGCAGATGCCCGGGAGTAACGATCTCTCAGCTGCGGCGAGATTACACGTGGTCAAAACAGAACGGTCCGACGATATGCAAGACAGAGGCAAAAGCAAGACCAAGGGCAAAGGCAAGGGCAAGGGCAAGGCAAAAGGAGGGAACCAAGTACGTGATGGTTCTCCGGTGCGCGAGCGGGCTGCTGGTAGTAAGCACGGAACTGATCACTGGGACGACTTGCGCCACGCATGGGCGGCGGAACTTTCACAGTCTAAAAAGGGTGGTGGGCATGGTCAGGGATCCCGCCACAACCACAACCACGATCACCCCCAACAACAACAGCAACAGCAGCAACACGAACGACAACACCATAATCATAACCACCATCCTAATGCTCAGCAATCTGCGTCGGGATCTGGACAAAACAGACATGGCCGTGGTGGTGGCGGCGGCGGCGGCGGCGGTCACGTCCATGCAGGCCAGAAGCGCAGAATGACGGAGACCACAACGAACGGCCCCGCGGAAAACGGCAGACACGCATCCAAGCGGCGCAAGAGCGAGAGACAGCCCCCTCCAGACTCAAACTCAAACTCAGGCTCGGGTGGCGCAGGAGGAGCACAGCCGCATCCAGATTTCTGGCATCCCGACGGCTCGGTCATCGTCCAGGTCGAGAAGACCAAGTTTAGGCTGCACCAGTCGACGCTGCAGAAGCACTCGGCGTACTTTGCTGCCATGTTCCTAGAGAAAAAGGGTGGGAACAGGCGGTACCTCGAGGTCGAAGTCGACGAGCGCAGCCCGAACGGCGGACACCTTCCCGTCTATCGCGTGTCCGAGACGACCGCGGATGACTTTGCGTCGTTGCTGTCTCTGATCGAAGAGCCAATGTAAGTGTGTATCTGTGTGTGTTCCCCCCTTTTTTTTTCTCTCTTGTCGCCTGCCCCACATCAGGAATCACAAATCGCTAAATCGCTTACTTTTTGATCGTGATCGTAGGAAATACGCAGATGAGGCACCGCCGATGCCCATCCTAGCCGGTGTCCTGCGCGCCGCGCGCGCACTCTCCTTCGACGCGCAATGCAAATGGGCAGAACGCATCTTCGAGCGCATGTGGCCCGCGACGCTGGACACCCTCACGACCGACGCGATCCCACATGCCGCCGTGGCGCTCGCGCTCGCGCGCACCTGCGGGCTGCGCGGCGTGCAGAAGCGCGCGAGTTACGAGCTGTTGCGGATGCCGACGTTCGGGCAGACCATCTTCGCGGCTCCCGCGGCGGAGGAAGACTCGCGCGCGGATCTGCTGAGGTTGCTGCATGCGCGAGAGCAGCTTGGCCTCGCTTGGGCGGAGGCCGCCGGGACGGCGCCGACTGATTATGTCTGTCCGCGCGGCGCTGAACGTGCCGGGGGCGGCGGCGGGAGCAGCAGCAGCGGCAGCTCCAGCAGCTGTGCGTCTGCGAATGTGGATCGCGTGCATGCGCGGTGGGCGGAGCTTGTGCATACGACGGGATTGTATGTGCAGCGGATGATCGACCCGTTGATGGGCCTGCAGGACTTGGTGGAGATCGCGTGGAGGGATGAGGGGTTCTGCAGGAAGTGCGCGGCGGCGAGGACGAATGCGTGGGAGGAGCTTAGGGGGAAGCTGTGGGATGACTTGGACGTGTGGTTGGAGTTGACCGACGATGATTGAGAGAGAGGTGTGTGTACCACCTGCAGGCTCGTATGATGCACGCTTTTCTCATTGTTCATCCTTACTAGTAGCTTCTTGGGATGCAACATATTGACTACTGTATGCAAATCGACAGAGCAGCCTGCTCGGGCGTGCCGGTTAACAACAGAGTGTGTGCATGCAGCACCCAGTACTGTGGAGAGTACACGACGTTTGTGTAAAAGTACATACAGTTTTGCATTCTGTGCCAGTGTGGGCTTGGCACCTGCTCTGTTTCCTATTTGGCAATTGGCACTCCTCCGCTCTTTTACCCCACTGGCAAGTCCTCCCAAAAAAACCGAAACATCTCCCTCATTCCATCCGTAAACTCGTGCTGCACCCCAGGCGAAACCGACACCACCTTCCTCCCTCCCCGCCCGACGTCCCGCGCATCCACGAACGCGCGCGACACCTCCCACGGCACGAGCCTATCCTCCGCACCCGAGAGCACGAGCACCCTCTTCCCCACAAAGACAGCTGCGGGCGCTGCGACGGTATCGTGCGCGCGTACGAGCGCACGTAACGACGCGGGGAAGTACGGCGGGGCGCGGGGGGCGCCGAGGGGCTCTGCGCGCTGCTCCATCAGCGCGAGGTAGTCGGGGCAACCGCATATCGGAATGCTGATACGGATCCTCGGATCTGATTAGAGGTTGGATGAGGGCTCCGAGGGAGGGAGGTTTGCAGGAGATGGTGGCGTGTGCGTACCGTGTCGAAGCCCGAGCCACGCTGCGTGTCCGCCGAGGCTGAAGCCCGCCAGGACCCACTCGCCGATGGTGCGCTCGTCGTTTGAGAATATGTACGCTGGGAGGACGTCCATGAGGAAGGAAAGGTCCTTCACGACGCCCACTGGCCATAAGAAAAAAAATGTCAGTGTGCTTTGTACAGCTCAGAGAAAAGGCAGAAGTTCCTCACCTACATGTCGACACTGTGTGCGGTGAGAAGGAGGGGGATCAAGTCAGCGAACAACTCTCGGCTATCGGATAAACGGATGGTCCGCTCTCAGTCAGACCCGATACTTGCGCATGGCGCTCATTGTGCTCTTCCGCCTCGCCTTAGAGCTCCATCCCAAGTTCCCGCGTCCATCCACCGTTCTCCTGCCATGGTTCCGCTGGTCCTGCCAGTCCGGAAGTCAACCAGACAGCCGTCGTCGATGCCCAAGGATCAGCCTGAGATCCGTCTCGGGCAGCGAGAAACCCAGCCAACGTACGAACGTAACCACTATGAAGTCCCGGGGGCTCTGCTTTGGAGGCGACCCACGCAAAGGCTGCGCGCGGAGTGGAGTCGACGGCTTCGGCAGATGAACCCCTGCTGTGCAGGAAGAACAGCACGACGATGGGTTCCGAAGAGAGTTTAGTATGCAGATCGCGCGGCGCGTACACGTTCGTGAGCAGACCTACAACGTTCAGTGTTTCCTTCACCACCATTTTGCTTTTTGACAAAGTCCGAAAGTGAGAGGTGTGTTAGCGCCGGAGTAAACGATCCGGAAGGGGCTCTCTGCGCTGGCAGACCTCTATCACATGCTGGTGTACTGTACGTCTCTGCGGCTGAGGCGACTGAATTCCCGTGTGACTTTGTGCTCGTTATTCTGCTTGTTCTCCCTACGTTTGGGTGGGCACACCGTGTGCCTCTGCTATTTGCCGTTGCTGCCGACTTCTCATGACTTTATTCCCCACGCGGCTCCAGGCCTCACTGCACCATATCCCACTTCTTACCATCCTGACAGGCTTCTCTTCTACCTTCCTTACCAACCCCTATAACTGCGATCACGGCTAGGCACCGTGACCTTAGCAACACACCCTATCTCAAGGCCGACAATGTGAAGCAATATATTGGTCGTGGGACATGATTACTGGATAGTAAGCGCACTGGTAGGGAGATGGCATTTTGGTTGACGATGAATGCACAACACAACTTCGCACGGTCAAGGTGAGCGTCCGCGTTGCCCTCAGAAAGGCCAGATATGTCGCAGTGCCAACGACGACATCTCGAAACGTCACTATGTCCGACAAACGCTGCCCCTTATCCCGCCTTGGAAAATATCGCTATGAAGCCCCTCCGTGCCTCTCCGTATCCACGAAATAGGTCTGAAGGATTGCTTCTGTGACGCTTGGACTTGGAGTGGCGGCGGGAGGGACTTAGATGAGATTAACCAAATCACGGAGCTAAAGAAGGCTCAGAAGGACGAATATCCCCGCTGTTCAGTTGCCCAGCAGTGATCTCGGGCGTGTGCGAGGTTGGGTACTGTGGTACTTATTACCTCCACGGTCGCCGTCGAAGACCCCCTCATCTGCACCCCTTCCGATACGTGCCTTCGCCGTACTTTGGACATATACAGTACATGCCCCTGGGCCCCATGGTCTTACATCAACTTGAATTTGAAGACGTGTTTACCTAGCTTTACGCCGGCGGAAACTTTATTTTAGCCTACGGTACTTGAGTCGTTCGTTTTCATTGTTCGAACACCTCAGTTCCGTGCCAGGGTATGCGCAAAAATCAGGTAAAGGCCTGTTAGTATAACGTTGGATATCCTGTACTTTCTCTTCAGTGATGATCGATGCTCATTACAGTAATGATCGTGCACGCATGGATACACGGATTATGACAGAGCTCAGACTTCACGTACAAAAACTTCCATAACCTGCTACTATAGAAGCTTATAAGAAAAAACTGGGAAAGCTCTTGTCCGAATGTGGACGCTACTGATTAGGTAGCGGAAAGGTGGAGGGACTCCGAGGAAGGCAATAGGGCCCATCCGAGTCTTCCAGTAATGTATTTTGTGGCGTCTTCTTGAAAGCTGTACTAGAGCTTGTTTGTTGTTGAAGAAACAATTGCCCCAGCTCGAGTTTCAAGACGGCGACAAAGGTGTAATATGATCGCTAGCATGCAAGGGTGTCCACCGTAAAGTGAACTAAAGACCTCGTCATGTTTGAGGAGACTGCCATAAGTACACGGACAAAATCACCTAATTAGATATCTATGACCACATTGCCTTCACTCAAATCAGATGACTTGAAAGGAGACCATATTACAATGGCGCAGAGAAAAGACGAGTGCAACGGAAAACAGTAAATGGTAAGTATACGACACGAGACGTTATTATAATGGAACCGAACGCTGACAAGTCCGCAACAGATGCAATGCCAGTGGAGATATGCAGAAAAGAGAGACAGGAGATGAGAAATGGGCAAAGTGGAATTCTTGTCGCCAGCATTTGCGTGGACTTGTGGGTCGGCGGCTGTCACAGGCGTGGTGCTACTGTAGCGGTGGGAGGGAATGTGCGGAGTTTGAAGGTAAGATGGCAGTTGGCAATTGCGGTGCAATGTGCTCCCGCATATGGTTATACCTCATGTATTCCGCGGAATCCATGCGGTCTATCATATAATCCTCTGTGGGTGTGCGTGTTCCCCCCATCTTACTTTCAATGGTTCTCACACCCTCACTCGGCGACATCGCTTCTGCCGCGAAGATTTCTCGCTCAATCTACAAGGCTCTCAGCGACAGCATGGGGTCCTCATACGAGTATCAATGTTTGATCGAGGAGCTGCGTTCTTTTGAACGCGCCTTGACAATGGTCGACTTCGCCATTGCTACGACCCCCCGGGTGGACATCTCACTCAGACTATCGCGAACGAAACAACGACCTGTCTCGCCTTGCTGAACGCGTTCCTCGACAACATCAAGGCATATCAGAAGGCTCTAGGCGGAGGTAGAAAGGGTGCCGCCTCCTGGCGCAAAATAGGCTGGGGCCTCCTCAAGGCTGATGATGTCGCGCGTTTCAGGGAGAAATTATCACAGCATAAACAGAATATCAATATATTTTTGACGAGTCTGGGAATGTGAGTCGCCTCTACATCCGGGGTCTGTCATGCTGATTTTGCCTTTGCAATCGCAGTATCGTAGCTGGTTATCTTGGGGACGAGACAAGGCAGGTCTTAGCGTCAGTGAACGAAGGTTCTTGGCCCTACAGAAGCGACTGCCCCGATCCGTTGGGTATGGTGATGAAACTTAGTAACACTGATCAATCCATTCGGGGAGAAAATTCCGCTTTTGTGGGAGGGTAGCTTCTCGCAGGATGTGCGTCTTTTGTTTGAAAGCCTTCTCATATGCTGACGGGGAAAGACAGAGACTGCATGAGACGCTAATGACATACTTCAAGGGGAAATGCGGTGAAGGCCTTGTCAAGCGCCACGACTACAGGATTGCAACAGAGGATGGCAGGTCACTAGTTCAATCCAACAATTGGGATTCCATCGTCAAGAAGGGGACAGTGCTTGTTATGAGTATGGTTGTGAAGAAGGTAGCTCTGGACCATGAAAAGTATGCTCGGCGTCAGAGGAGCGTCTGCCCACATTGCTACGAAACACAGATTGGTGTTATGCCAGATGAAGGGTGGCTGAAGTGGTGTGCATATTCGTTGTTTGAGTTTGCATCCTTTGACATCACTAATTCCAGTCGCCGATGCGAGAAACAGTTTGGTAGTGCAGAACAGGTCATTGAAGAGTCACAACCTCCCCGTGGGAAAGAAAATATAGCAGTCTTCCGGAATCTTCATTTAGTTTTTGTTAAACAAGTATGTAAATATGAATGCTTTCAACACTGACCAGTTTTATATTCATCCAATGATCTTTGTAGAATGTATGTGAACTTGTCACTTGGGCATAGATCTCATCTAATTGTCCCATCCCATTGTCTTTGTGCTACTCCAGCCAGTATGTGGAGTTGTTGCTTGAGTGCAGACCTCTTGTCTAATCATCCCATCCCATGTCTTTGTGCTCCTCCAGCCAGTATGTGAAGTTGTTGCTTGAGTGTAGACCTCTTGTCTAATCACCCCATCCCATTGTCTTTGTGCTCCTCCAGGTTGTACGTGATGTTGTTGCTTGAGTGCAGACCTCTTGTCCAATCATCCCATCCCATTGTCTTTGTGCTTCTCTAGCGAGTACGTGAAGTTGTTGCTTGAGTGCAGACCTCTTGTCTAATTATTCCATCCTATTGTCTTTGTGTTCCTCTAGCGAGTACGTGAAGTTGTTGCTTAAGTGCAGACCTCTTGTCTAATCATTCTATCCCACGGTCTTTGTGCTCCTTCAGACTGTATGTGAAGTTGTTGCTTGAGTGCACACCTCTTGTCTAATCATCCCATCCCATTGTCTTTGTGCTTCTCCAGTTTGTACGTGAAGTTGTTGCATAAGTGCAGACCTCTTGTCTAATCATCCCATCCCATTGTCTTTGTGCTCCTCCACTGGACCTCCAGGGAGTATGTGAAGTTGTTACTTCAGTGCAGATCTCTTGTCTAACCATCCCATCCTATTGTCTTTGCGCTCCTTCAGTGTGTACGTGAATTTGTTTCCTGAGTGCAGACCTCTTGTCTAATCATTCCATCCCATTGTCTTTGTGCTTCTCTAGGGAGTACGTGAAGTTGTTGCTTGAGTGCAGATCTCTTGTCTAATCATCCCATTCCATTGTCTTTGTGCTCCCCCAGCGAGTATGTGAAGTTGTTGCTTGAGTGCAGACCTCTTGTCTAATCATCCCATTCTATTGTCTTTGTGCTCCTCCAGATTGTATGTGAAGTTATTGCTTGAGTACAGACCTCTTGTCTAATTATCTTGTCTTTGTGCTCCTCCAGCGAGTATGTGAAGTTGTTGCCTAAGTGCACACCTCTTGTCTAATTGTCTCATCTTATTGTCTTTGTGCTCCTTCAGCGAGTATGTGAAGTTGTTGCTTGAGTGTAGACCTCTTGTCTAATTATCCCATTCCATTGTCCTTGTGCTCCTTCAGGATGTATGTGAAGTTGTTGCTTAAGTGCAGACTTCTTGTCTAATCATCCCATCCCATTTTCTTTGTGCTCCTCCAGTGGGTATGTGAAGTTGTTGCTTGAGTGTAGACCTTTTGTCTGATTCTCCCATCCTATTGTCTTTATGCTCCTCCAGAAAGTAAGTGAAGTTGTTGCTTGAGTGCAGACCTCTTGTCTAATCATCCCATCCCATTGTCTTTGTGTTTCCCCAGGAAGTATGTGAAGTTGTTGCTTAAGTGCAGACCTCTTGTCTAATTATCCCATCCCATTGTCTTTGTGCTTCTCCAGTGGGTATGTGAAGTTGTTGCTAGAGTGCAGACCTCTTGTCTAATCATCCCATCTCATTGTCTTTGTGCTCCTCCAGAATGTACGTGAAGTTGTTTCTTGAGTGCAGACCTGTTGTCTGATCATCTCATCCCATTGTCTTTAACTCTTTGTGCTTCTTTAGCGAGTACGTGAAGTTGTTGCTTGAGTGCAGACCTCTTGTCTGATCATTCCATTCCATTGTTTGCCTCTAGGATGTATGTAGAGTTTTCAATTGTGTTCACATTGTTTTTGATAGATTTATTTCAACCTGTTTCAGTTTGTATGTAATCTATAGCATTCCAGGTGTTCATGCTCAAGTTTATCTTACCACTGCCATATTTCTATCTCTTAAAGTATGTTATTGTTAAGCTGACTACCTCTATCTGCATTAACCACCCTTTATCCTCTGCAGCCACATCATGTTTAGAGGTTTGCTCAATATGAAGAGGCTGACCGATGTGAGTATTATACAGGTTTCCACATTTCTAATTTAATGATTGTGCTGCTCAGTTGTTGAGATTTCTTGATCAACACATTTACTAGGAGTGGCCTTGCAATAAGGCTTGTGTATCTCATATACTAGTGGACAGTATGTACTATACAGTATTAAAGCTTGTATTGTGGTATTCATGGTGGTACACCATACATGACAAATGTGACATAGTGGTGCTATATGAGAGGGCATTGGCCACATGATATTATTAGGCATGGAGATGAGACCATGTTGAGTGACCTTGCACCTTATCAGGTTCGTCAATTCAAAGTAGCTCGACAAGATTGAAAGGATCTCACTTTGATCTCCTTAACTCTGCGGAACTCCTCTATTTCGCGGTCAGAACGAGAACTGACGCGCTTGTCTTCAACAGAGAAATTTTTCTCGAAGGGAATCTGCTTGAGCTGACTCCAGTCGATAGTGCGGAGGCCGCCGCCAAGGCCTTCACCCATCCGGTCACCGCCCCAGCTCCCGCCATAGCCGCCACCGCCACCGTAGCCGCCGACATAGCCGCCATTGTGGCCACCGCCAAAACCGTTACTATTGCTGAATGACTGGGGAGAGTCGGGTACTGCGTCAGTTTGGGAGAAGAGCCATGCGTGCTGTAGTGAGTTTGCGTGTACGAGGGTGCTTGAGGCATCGCCTGCATGTGCGGCGATGAAAGGGCCGACGTAAATCCGCGTTGTTGGGGTTGATAGTGCGAGAACGTGATTGCCGTGTCCTGTTGGTATGGCGGTCGGGGATGAGGATGAGGATAGTTTTGGCCGTAAGGGGCTTGTCCAGCATGGCCAGATGTTTGGTGGTAGTAAGGACTGGGGGTTCGGCCTGCGTCGAAGGATGCAGATGACGAGCCATTGAGGACCTGCCTGCCGTTCGCGATGCTACGGTTCTGACAGTTGCGGCAGATAAACTCTTCCTTGTCCCAGTCACGCTTGGGGCGTCCCGCTTTGCGATCCGCCAAGTCGTGGCAAGCGATGTGCCGCCACTTTGAGCACTTGCCGCAACATAACAGGGGAGAGCCATCATCCTGGAGTTTCCAAGTATGAGCGAAACCATACCTTGCGGAAATTGGGCACACCCACTAACCTTGTTGATACCAGAACGATGACAGATCTCGCAATCCAACATCCAATCTTCACCCACTGGTGTCCGTGAACCACCTGCGCTAGCTAAAGAACTCACCGCCGGTGCAGCGGCCTTCATTCTTGACCACCCTGGCTTCGCTTTGGGGGCTTTAGCGGAGGTTTTGCATTGTTGTGGGTCATCTCCGACGATGTCGATCAACGAGCTTGCATTCGCCCTGAGAGTGAAGCAAACGTTAGCGAGCACGCAGCCATTTGAGGAGTATCCCCCACGTTTCATCTTCCTCTCTCGCTCCTCACGATCCAGCCGTCGCTTCTCCCGAGCTTCTTCCCTCTTCAGTCGCTCCTCCTCCTCCCTCTTTTGTATTGCCTCTAGTCTCCGCACATGGTCGAGCTTCTCCTCTTCCTCAGCGTTCCTGCGCGCCAACCGTGTTTCCTCCTTTTCACTTTCTTACATAGCGAGACGCGAGGAGCGTTTGCGTTGTGAAACAGCTTCTTCCAACTGTCGTTTCCGTTGTGTTTCCTGTTTTGTTCTGTTCAGATCTGGGCCTTAGTTTTGAAAAGGAGCAGCTCATCCGGAGCTCTTCGACAATTGCAGCACTATGTGTTGGGCAAGCAATTTAAACAAGGCTTTCTCCGCGTAATGCGTAGCACCCTCAAAGCGTTCACAAATGTGCTCCCAATCGTTCAAGGTGACACATATCTGCGCAACCAGGCTGTCATCGAACCCGCCCGCATAATTGACCAAGAAAACACGCACTGTCTCCCACTCGACAAAGTCATCTGGCGGGCGCCACTCGGGCTCGATCTCTTCCTCGGGCTCAACTTCTTCAGAGGTTGCCACACGTCCACAGGGTCAACAAAAGCCCCATGCTTAGTTCGGCTCGTCTTTTTGCGGCTACCACCGACCTTCTTTCTTGTCTTGGAATGAGACGCGACGACGGTCGCTGGTGGTGAAATTTCCGTCAGCTCTGTCAGTCACTGATGTCGTCATCGTCACTCTCCAGCCCCGTCTTTGCTCGCTGAGCATCCGTGTCAGGATCAGGTACTGCCTCGGGTTCCGGCTCTGGTTGGGGTCGGATCACTACTTTGGCCCATCTCTACCTCCCCATCAAATCGCCCACTTCCACTGGCAGAGGCACTGCCATCCCCTTCTGCTTCGCTGCAGTCGTTGAGCCAGTCATCTGGGATTTCCTGCCACTCGTCATCACACTGGGCCACGCCCCGCAGACGAGCGCTCATACGCGTGCCCATAAGGAGTCGTGAGCTACTGCGGAGCGGTGACGGAGACGCGACACGCCTGCCAGAGCGGCGACCCTCCAGCGCCGCTTGCCGCTGCAACTCTGCAAGCTCTTTGGCCTGGGCACTTAGCTTTACGCTGGCCTGCATTTTGGCTGCGCGAGGACCTCGGTTGGTGATAGGGCCCAACTCTTCCGATGAAGGCGGAGGACGACGCGTACGCGAAGAACGGCTCGTGGGGTCTTGGGGGAGGCGGCAGGGTTCCTACTGGTGCTCGCGCGCGCTGTGGTCACAGCCTTGCGCTTCTCCGGGATGGGTGGCGTATCTCACGGAGAGAACCATGGGGCGTTTTAGGCTTGGGCTTGGTCGGTGCGCGCTTGCGCTTTCGGTTACGTGGAGGTTTGGGGATGTCACGCTGGATCCAGAGGCGGTCGGCTAACGTAAAGGATTAACGAAGAGCGAAGACACAACCGCGCACTAACTGGAACATGCAGCCAATGAGCCAATACGCGTTGGCCTTGGAATCATAGCCGACTGGTTCAATCCGCTATCATACGAGATTCGATAAACAGAGGAGATGACTGAAGTGGAAGAGTACGTGCCCACTGAGCTGTCTCGTCGTCATCTTTCATGACTGTTCTTAACCGGTTCACATTATGGAACTGCCACTCTGTTAATAGATGTAACTCCTAGGAGAGGACCCGAAGAGGGACCTGGAGAGGACACAGACTCTGCCTTGGCTCTTCATCGTCAGGACCCGACTCTGGAGCCGGGGTGGGGAGCTGAACGATGGGTTCTGGGCCCATTGGGTTTAGATCAGGATTGTACTGCTTTCGCAAGGCTGTCTGCCAGATGTCCAGCCTGAGAGGTTGCGGAAAATTTAGGGGTACAACATGCGTGAGGATGTACAAGACGCACGAAAGTTTTCAATCCTGCGTAGCCGTAACGAGTACTGTAAGCGATGCATTACACGATGAATCACGATGGACGTAGAGCGCGTCAAATCGTCCTCGATATCCTAGAGAAAGGTTAACATGTGTTGAGGGACAGATATAACTAGGCCGGGGAGGGCCAATTCGCGGGAGGGGACGCGATTTGGAAGAGAAGGAAAAAGGTGGCGTGCGGAAAGAGAAACGTCTGGCATGGCAAAGAGAGTAGCAAAGGTGTAGAAGAACTGGCTGAAAACAGCCCATTTCCACTGGCGTCTGAGGAGGGTGACTTGAGTGGCGAAGGGGTCGTCTGATTGTGGATTGTGGGTGCCATCAGTGAGGGGAGTGGAAGAGGCGGGAGTGGCTCGGGCGGCAGCGCGACGAGGCATGCTACTGTACTTTAGTGTCGATTTGATACACGGACTCGGATTTAATAAAAGAACCCCAAGACCGCTTGTCTGGAAAAGAAACTGGGATGTGCTTGACACTTGCGAAAATAATAACGAGATGGACGCGCAGAGAAAGGGAGGGAGAGAGAGGAGAGTACGAGTAGAACGTCTGACACTGTGAGTACGACCTCAGCCGCGGCCGAGTGGCCCAGTTCCCTATTTGGCAATTGGCACTTCCACCGCTCTTTCCCCCCACTAGCAAGTGTGCTTGTCCTATGAACTTATAATTTGTTCGCTATCTTTCTCTTATCCATCTCGATTTTTCGAACGCCGCAGGCCGCTTTTAATCACTACAATTATTCCCCACCTCGTCTGGTAGACCGCGCCACCTCGCACCATTTTATAACTATCAACGTAATTCTCAAAAATCAATAGACGCAACTCTCCATGTCACGACAGATGGTTCGCCGCCTCCGGAGACCGAAGGGAGCGTGCATGGCTTTGTCCAAGCATTCGCCATGATCATTTTCTCCGAGATCGGCGACAAGACCTTTCTCATCGCGGCCATTCTGGCCATGCGACACCCACGCATCGTCGTCTTTGCCGGGCACTGGGCTCGCTCGTGGTCATGTCCATCCTCTCCGCAGCGATGGGCCACATCCTCCCCACGCTGATCCCAAGCGCTGGACGCAGCTCGCGGCCGGCGTGCTCTTTCTCGTCTTTGGGGCCAAGTTGTTCGTGGAGGGCAAGAACATGCCTGGTGGGAACGAGAAGGTCCTCGAGGAGATGCGCGAGGCGGAGGAGGAGATTAATGAGGATGTTGCGGAGCATGATGGGACTGGGCGGGTGACGGCCACCGGGGACGTGATTCCGCTCGAGGAGATCGAGGCCGGTGGTGCCAGACCTGTTGCGGATGGCGGTGGCGATGGCGGTGGCGGTGCAGGAGAGAGGCCAAAGTCCGCTTCGGCGATGAAGGGTATGCTCGATGGAACGCGGAACTTGTGCAGTTTCCTGCTGGGGCCTGTATTCGTTCAGGTGTTCGTGCTCACGTTCTTGGGGGAGTGGGGCGACAGAAGTCAAATAGCCACCATCATGCTGGCTGCTGCTCATGTGAGTTGGAGCCATACCCTACTATCATCCGCGTACGTTCTGCTGAAACTGGGCCCCTGACGCAAGAATGTATACATCGTGGCACTTGGAACTATCATTGGACACACGTTCTGCACCGCGCTCGCCGTCATCGCGGGTCGCTATGTTTCTACCAGAATTTCGGCAAAGCATGGTATGAACTATTTCCTTCTGCTAGTTCTGTATAACTTAACTTCTCTCCACAGTCACATTGGGTGGTGCAGTTTTGTTTCTGTGCTTTGGCCTCATCTACCTCTACGAGGCCGGCCAATCAACGGATTTCGATCCCCAGGATCATATACCGAGGGGTTAGAATGTTTTAATCTTATTACGCAACTTGAATACAGTTCTCGTCCTCCACACGTAATCGGAATCTTGCACTCGTCCCAGGCGATCCCAGGCTGTCTGATTTCAGTCTAATCTGACAACGTCCGGAAACAAGTTGCAAGTCCCACCAAAGGAATGGTGGTGATGTCAATGACGACGTGCGAATGGCGTCGTGCGAGTTCAGCCGGTTGAATATGAAGTGTGGAAATTGAGGACGTCTTTTACTGAGTGATGTCTGCCAACGAGATGTCATGGACGCATTTAAGCAGACGACACGAGGCTCGCTTAGGCTAGACTATCCCCGTCGGCAAATACCGAGCAGTAGTCTCAGCCCAATTCGCCCAGATGGTAACATTGTCACGAAGCAATACCCACGTTCTTGCCTGAGAGCACAACGTGAAGGCATGGCAAGTATCCAACCTGCCCACGCTGTTGCCGAGCGGGTGGACATTCACAAGTCTTGCCGGGCTCTCGAGGCCATCGTTAATCTTCTCGATGATTATAGCGAAGCCGCCCGCGCCATTGTGACTTTGCACAAGAAGCTCGCCAAGGCGTTAAAGGATGCCATCGGCGTGAAACCTACTGGAGAGATTCCTGGTGCGTTGTTATCCCCTTTTGTTACCCTTCCGTAAACGAATCGTAAGCCAGGTAATGCATTTAGCGCGAGTGCCAGCGTCTTCGAGGTGCTCAGTGACGTAGACGTGAAGTTTTCCAAGTTTGTGGACAAGGAATGTGATGTTATCAACGGGGAAGTGAAGAAATGGTTCAAGAAACTTCAGGTATGTCGCAGCACCGTCATTCCGAGCCTGCATCGTGCCGATATTTTCTCGTAGAAAGAAGAGAAAGCCCACGACGAAAGGATAGCGAATGCCAACACGAAAATCAAGCAGGCAGGTACGCCTATGCCGTGTGGAATCATTGCGTGCGCCCTGACGCCCAGCCTCAGGCCAGTTGTACGAAAAGAAAGCAAAGAGAAACGCCATGGACGCCTCCGAAGAACACAATCGTTATATAAACCTCCTGAATACCCTCGGTCCTGAGATATCCCAAGCCAAATAGTGAGTCCAAGTCTTCTTCTTTCCTGCGGATTCCGGTCAACTCAGACCTGTCCAGTGATCACGCTTTCACCATCAGCCAGAAGAACGCCGCTGTGACATTTCAAGTCGCAGCGACTCTGTCCAGAGTCGCCGAGGCGGAATGGCTGCGCACCGCAGAAGGTCTTCGGCGGTTCTCTCCGCTCATTGGGCAACTCGGTGAATGGAAGGCGTTTTGTGAAGGTGGATGGACTGGTCCTGTTCCCGGAGATTTGCGCGACGTGGACCAGAAGCCAGACCCTCCTCAGGAAATACAGGAAGCTGGGCCTGAGGCCAAGGATTTTGGTTGGTCTTCGGGCACTCCCTCTGGAGGTCATCTCACGCTGAGTTTCATGGATGTCTAGGCCCGTATCCTGCTCCGCCACGGCCTCTACCAGTACCGAATCCTGCAACGGCCTTGTCTCTAAAGCCGCCTCCAGCCGTTTATGATGATGGTAGCGTTCGTTCGATCGCATCTCTTGGGTCTTTTCCTGAGCCTCCGACCCACTTTCCAATACCCCCCTCGCGACAAACTTCTCTTCCAACTCAGCAACCAATACTCCAATTTATTACCACAACCCCACTAGCTTACAAAGCGATGGCCCAGGGCAATCTCGAACGTCCTCAGATATGTCCGGGACTAGTTCGGGCCCAACCGCAGTCTTACCCAGAGTCGCGGAATCTCCAATGGAGGAAAGCACAAGCCCAGCCTTTACAAATGGGTCATCAGAGTCATCACGAGCCCAGCCCATGAGGCCTTTCACTGCGCCAGTCTCAGATGTCAAAAATGAGATCTCTGCGGCCGTAGAGCACCCAGGACCGAATTCTGATGTGCCTGTTGAGGCCAAGATTGCACCATCTCCTCCAACCTCCAATATCGAGTCCGGCTTGCTCCCGGCCTCCGTATCACCGTTACCTCTTCCCCCTGTGTCGAGAACCAGCAGCGTCAGCAGGAAGATCCATGTCCTACAATCAACTCACGCACCAGTTCTTCCACCGGTGTCAGCAGCACATTCAGGAGAGGAGATTACCTCGAAAACCGGGAGTTTGGCGTGGATGGCTCTACGGATGCTGCGCAATTGAAGGCGAAGACCCTGGACTCCGCGCAGCGGCGTATTGAGGGAATCGATACCTCGAAAGGCAACGGAAGCGTAGTTGCTGCGATCCGTGACAAATATACCCGAGCTGTGAGTGATTCTTTTCGCCGCCTGAACCACCACTTAGATTCTAGCTAGACTGGTCCAGCATCACCACCGCCTCGAGATGTTCCTCGTCTGCCACTTAGCGTTGCTACTATTGCAACAAAGTATCAGTCCGAAAACAGCAGTGAATCGACAACCTCTCCTAGGTGGCAAACTAGGTCGCCCATCAATGATCTACCGCGTTCTCGTGACCCAGGGTCGAGCTCACCTCATCCGCAGCAAGCGCAGCAGTTCTCATCCGGCTCCGTTCGTGTTGATTGGCCCACCGATGAACTAGCGCTCAGACGACTGCGTATCGAAGAACTCGAAGAACTTGACCGGCGCGAACGAGCGTTGGAATTGAGAGCCCGCGAGCGCGAGGCACTCCAGCGTGAGCGTGACGAGACGCTGCGCAGCCGGGTGTTTGATGGATACGCGAGCGATACCTTACAAGTCCACAGGCTGCAGCAGAGTCGGCCGACCGCCCTTTCGCTCACGTCGGGTCGCTCGCACAGCACCACGAGCCTTCTGCCACCTGGTGCGTCGGCCCCTGCGACCACTGCGGCCGCGCAGCGGGCGGCGATCAACAATAAGGATGGGCATGCGCATCTCCCGGATTGTCAGTGCCTGCGTGTACTGTTGCGCGCTATGCGGAGACGCCGCTTACTGCGCGTCTGCGCCCACCACAAGAACGGGAGAAATCGAAGGGCGGATGGATGCGCCGGCTGAGCATGCCCGTTGTGGGCAACGCTTTCTCGTCCGATGCTAAGAAGGCGGGGGCACTTGGTGGGAGGGGCGTGGGCCCAAAGGCATTGGGGCACTCGGCGAGCAAACCGGAGCGCTGTAAGCCTCGGACTCGGAAGACGATAACCATGTTCAACTTTTTTATTTTTCCGTGTCTGTATTCTGTATAACTCCTTTTATTGTATTTTGCGCTCGCGGATCACGGATCACTCGTGATTAATATAATTTGTCATGTCGGGACTTGAAGAGTTTGGGTCGGCACTTCGGGGAAAGGCGGAGTGGGTATATATTCTCGAGGGTCGATGATGTTCCTGTGGTGGCTAGTTACTCGCGAATACGCAGGTACAAGATATGCCCCCCACCTCAGCCGGGCACTCTGGCGCGGATTCCGCGCTGTCTGCTTTCGACCTGTTGGTGACTCATACCACATGAGTAAGAGTGTAGGTGTCTTCTCGCTGTGATACCCCTGTGCTCTTGCTCATGTCTCTTCGTAGCGCGGGGAGGTTGATATGGCTGTATGCAAAATCAATTACCCCAGGTCATGGCCACACGGCGTCAGACGTATCGTCGATGCTGTGAGGTGCCCCCCCCCCTCCCATCCTCCTCACACCCTCTTCACGACACCACCCTCTACCCTCCCCCAACCTTTAATTGATGCATCTCGATCTCGAGGTGTAACAGTTTACTGTCTTGATTCACGAAAATGTGTTTCATGTCAAGTGAAGCGGCGATTACTGTTGTTACCCCCGAACGGGTGGACTACCGTTATAACCGCAAGCGGCGACTGTTGTTGTTGCCCTCGCTCCGAACTCTCGCGTTTTATTATGCCTGAGGTCGACTCGAGCGATCCTTTCAAATCAATTACCCCAGGTCATTTACATTCGACACATTGTGGCCGGCCCAGCCGCCTATCGTTGAAATACAGTACATTTCTACTCTTACTCTCCTCCACATCACCTATAGCACAACTGCTTGGTGACGTTTATGATATTCATAGGCACGAGTGGGGATTTCTTAAGCTGCCAAACTCTCATACAGATTTATGCGCTGGGCTTCTAGCAGCGGAATTCAGCGTGGAATTCGCGGTCGCGGCTCTCGCCGCGGGAGAGCCATACTATAGCGCGCAAGTATACAACCCCTTTGGTCAAATCAAATACTCCAGGTCATCCTCAGCGTCTCGTTTGTAGCTTGCTTCAGGCTTCTTACTTGTTCGCTACGCGTAGTCTTGTCAATTTATGATTTACGCACTCATGTGGTAAAGGGCCCTAAGTGTCTGAGCGTGCAACGCGTCCAACTGCGACTGCGGAGGGATGGCGCCCATCGCCCATAAGCCCGAAGACCACAGCAGCCTGCTCGCGCCTCGGTCAAAAGCACGCTTGCATAACCCATCAAATTCGGTTTAGATCTTAGGTGTCTATGTGTCTATTGTTTGCGCAATAATATGTGAAAAAACGATTCCCCCCATGACTGCGCAGTTCAGTACCTTCGGTGCTTAGAGGGCCTAACACAGGGCACGTGGCGTGGCACAAACACACGCTTACCTCCTCGCGGTCTCTTGGCGCTTGGAAGGTACGGTGGCGGTCCATCCGCAGCTCAGTGGTCAAACCTGATTCACTAATCAAACCGATCGATTGACCTTGATCCGAGGGTTTAGGGGACTATCTTGCAAGGAAGTGATGAACTGTGAGAAGCATTCTGGAAACCAACGGGGTCTCAGGCAGAACGGACGCAGCCGGCCATCGAAGTCGTGTTTGGTGGCGGGTGCTTGTCGAAGAATAATTTTTTTGATCTGGAGGGTAGGGTGCGTGTGTGCATGGGTTCGACACGGGGCACACACGTCGCTGATGGTCACACGCAATGCGGCGAGGCGTGGCACGCACATATCAAATACTCGGATCGCGAGGTGGGGTTGGACGGAGCCGAGGCGTCTTCCCTAAGCCCATGGCATTATAGCCGCAGTAGGGAAAAACGTCTTCCTCTATAATGCACGCATCACTGCCGCCCAGTGCCGTACGAGTGGGAGGAGTACGGAGGTACACATTGTAGAAATACTTCTCATCACTCATCGCACACTCAACCGCCTGACTTCCAGTAGGCAATATCACCATCAACCACTGCGCAGCAAAGTGGTCAGCATCAACAGATCGTCACACGGTAGAAAAATCGCCTACTCTCGTATGGCTTGCCCTGCTGCCTGAGCTTACCGGCGGCCTTAACAGCCGATTCACTTCCGTGTTCGTGCAGATCTACATAGCTCATGATTTCGCCGCAGACAAATTTGTTTTCGAAATCAGAGTGGATGACGCCAGCTGCCTGAGGCGCCTTCGTTCCCTTGCGGATGGTCCAGGCACGAACTTCATCAGGTCCACAAGTAAAATACCGAATTAACTGTGGTAAAGTACGAGTACCAGCTGTATCAGTGAAACAGGCGTTACAGAGGAAAGGGAAACTTACGTCTAGTGAAGTGTATCCGGCCTGTGTGATCTTGCCCAGCGCGCTGGTTGCGCTGATATTCTTTTCTTCTTCGGCTTTCTCTTCAGCGGACAAAGGTGCAAGACGCTCCTCTAGTGCAACAGAAAAGGGGATGAGTGGGTCACCAGGGTTGTTTGCATCGATCCAAGCTTTGATTCGGGGTAACCTGAGTCTAATTCAGCTTATCTATTATGCAAATGGCGATCAATAGATTTACCATTTATTTTTCTTGCGGATATAATCCCTCTCAGAAAGGTTGATAAGATATGTAACCGGTTTAGCGGTGAGAAGAGAAAGTCCATTTACGACGTCGATCTATGCGCGATGGTGATGTTAGTATCTCGGTCATTTGAGAGAGTAAAAAGACGTCGGAAGTGGTCAGAAAGAAGGATATCTCAACGGCATGTTGGGGCGTTACTCCCGCCTCGATGAGCTGGGTTTGATCGAGCAACATGCTCTTTGTCATCTCAAGAACGAATGTACGAAAGGGGGGAGACGATAAAGGAAGGCAAGAGACTTGCCTCTTTGTTGGTCCAATCGCCTTTCCGAACATCCTTCTTGTCGTCGCTCAGACACTTGAGTACTTTCTCGACCGTGGCCTGACAAAAGGTGTGATCTCGTATGCGCCTCAATCCTCATAGTGAGGCACTTACAATCTCCTCTTTCCTGGCTTTATCCGCAAGGGAGGAGCTGCCGAGACTCCGCCCAGTCTTTTTAAGGGTTTCTATTTGCTTTTGGACCCATTCGATGTCTTTAAGACGGAGCTCGTTTTGAATAATCTCCATGTCGCGCGTGGGGTCGACGTCGCCCTCAACGTGTATGACTTCCGCGTCGTCGAAGGCGCGAACAACTTGGAATATGCCATCGACAGCACGTACATGAGAAAGGAATGCATTTCCAAGCCCAGCACCTGTCGAAGCGCCCTAGGTTCAATAAGTTTGCTTGTCCTGAAAGATAAGTTATGAGGCTGCTTACAGCAGTGAGACCAGCAATGTCTATACAAGTCAAGTGCGCAGGGACGCGAGAGGCGGGCTTGTAAGTCTCGCATAACCAATCGAAACGTGGGTCTGGGACAGGTACGCGAGCTTCCTAGGGGAAAGATTTGAGCGGTGGATCGGGGATGACAGATGAAGTAACCTGCCTCAGGATCAATGGTGGCGTAGGGAAAGTTGGCAGCTTTTCCGAGATCTAAAAACTGAGTCGATACTGGGACTTGTCGTATAAGAAAGGCGTTTACCTGTCTGCGATAGACATTGAAGAACGATGATTTCCAACATTAGGGAGTCCTATAGGATGGCAAAGGAGTGAATGGCAAGTGAAGAGTTACAAGAAGGAACGCACCGACGATACCAATCTTGAGGTTATTACTGGGGCGACCAAGGAGAACCTTTTTCTCTTGAGGCGGTGCCTTTTTTGGCGGCATCCTCTTTTTGACGGAGGCGCGAGGCGCAAAGGAGAGAGAAAAGGATCGAGCGGTGGAGGAGAAGCGAGTGAGCAAACCCAATCGATCCCACATTTCCTAAAACGCGCTGTGGAGCACAAAGGAAGCCACACCCTCACTCACACGCAGCGGCGACGTCCGCTCACCGTCCGCTCCTTGCTCGCTCCCCATGAAGTCCTCAAGTATCCTTCTGTTTATCTTTTCCCTCGTATCTTCCGGCTTAGCTCAACAGCTTACTACCACCAATGCGTATGTTGCCATCCATACCTCTCCTTATCTACCGTCCGTTAACCCCCATCAAGGGCCGGCATCAGCATAGTCGAACAGGTTACCACTAATGCCCTTGGCCAGACAATAACACAAGTATTGTGAGCGAGCTTTTTCTCCATCTCCCCGTCCGCTTCTTACGCCGCGTGGATCCCAGGCAAACCTTAGGAGGAGCAGCTACGACATCTGCTGCCCAGACTACGTCAGCGACCTCAGTTGCTGCCGCGGCTGCTTCGACAACATCCCCTCTACTACTACTGCCACTGTTGCAACGACAACGCAGGCCCAACAAGGACCTGTTGGCCAGCCAGCACCAACACCACTATCACCAGGCGGGCCAACCCCGTATACATATACGACTACGGACGCGAACGGCAATCCCGTGATCGTCTCTGCCACATTCACACCCTCCTTCCCTGGTACGACGCCGTATACTCCTACGGGTAGTGGTACGGTGCTTGGATACAGTCAATGGCTCAGCCAGGTAGGAACGCACACAGGCGCCCTCACTGGCTCTCAGGCAGCGAACCCTGCGTCGCGCGCGGGTGTTCAACTTGGGGTATTACTAGGTGCGGTATCGATGGCCATTTTGTGTGTGATAGGCGGATCGTTAGCTGTTTCACTATGAGAGTATGGACAGTGCTATCCTGCGGACTATTAGTTTTTAGCATTTAATTATGAAATTGATGTGCCCCGGTCCGAGTGTGCCTGAGCTGCTTAGCCACATCCATTGTTACCGTTCCTTGACTCCATACCCATGGCCAGTCTGCATGGCCCTCCACCAACACTGGCAGTCGCTATCGTCATCGACTCGAGCATCAAACTCGCTTCCGAATGGCACCACATCCACCACAGCTACATCCCTCAACTCCTCAGACGTCTCGCCGGAGACAGTCCCTCCTCCCTCTCGGTACAGCTTCTTTTCTTATCTCGCTTCTGGATCCATTCTCATTCTTCCATCCTCACAGCACCTTCGCCTCGGATTTGTCACTTACGGACCCCAGCATTGCGATAACTCACCTCTTTTCGTCAAACACTTCTTCGCTCTTAACGCATACGATAAGCTGAAGGATGGCCCGACGCTTGCGTTAGGCCGCACGGTCACCGGAGGCTCCTTAGGGATGGCTGTGCTTGAAGGCTATGCAGCTGCAATAGAGGTACTTGTATTTTGCACTCTATCCGCACTCATACGGTGTCCTAAGTAACGCTAGATGTTTGACATGCTCAAGAGCGGCGCCAATCAGAAGTCTCTGCGCCCCCTAAATATGAACGAGTCTCGCGATAGGCATAAAGAGGAGTTTTCTTGTCACTTATGGCACTTTGCAGCCGGGAAACCAGATGATGCCAAGTATCCACTTTGGAATTCCTCGCCTACCCTTGACAGTCTCACATGGTCAACGGTTCCTGCTGAACTAAAGAAGGTGAGTTCCCTGCTATGGCCCCGTGGAACCTAACGGATCTATACCTTCCTATACAGCGCGATATTAACTGTTCAATGCTACTTGTCAGCCCTTCTCCCAAACTCTCGGAGCTGTTTTTCGCCGTGCGTCACTTCTCGTCAAAGTCACATCACCTCCCCCTCACCTTACAGCATCCAATAGATCGCAGATGCGCGTTTAACACCATGGTTTCCTACCCGCTCGAGTCATACCGTCCTACTATCGGGCTTTTCGCCGTCACCTAAACCCAGAGGTACTCCTTCGACGCACGCTATAAGGCTGTTCACTGACCGTACCCAGCTGCGGTTCCACCCACAATCCCCGCCAAGCGTCCTGCTGAGACTCCCGCGGAGCAACGCTCACCGGGCCCGAAAATCGCAAAACCTCCTTCACAGGCCGCATCACCTGCCCTGACAGCTGCGAAAAAGCAAGCTCCCCAATCCAGTCCCTTGGTCCCTCCTGCCACCGCCCCTGTGCCACTTCCCTCTTCATTATCATTATCCTCCCCATCACTCAACACCTCTCCACCGAAACATCCCCCTCGCGAGGCGCCGGACCCCGTCATTGATCTCACACAACCTACACCAGAACTTGCGCCTGCAGCGGCGCAGAATCGTACCCAGCCCTCCAAACCAAGCCAGGCCCCTGTTTTGCCTAATCCGGCACAAGTACACAGTCTATTCAACCTCCGACCCAAGGCCACCCACCTACCACACCATCAATGCAACCTCAACCCCCTCCCCTGGCTGTGAGGCAATTAGCAAGTCACGATGTAGGAATTATGCAAGCTAAACTCTTGCAAGTGGAGATGCGTATGAGGGAGACGCATAAGAGGCTAGTTGAGGCGGAACAAGCTGGGGATACCGCCGTGATGAACAATCAACGGAACATATTCACCCAACAGGCGACCGCTTACAAGAAGGCGCGTCATTATGTGGCGCAAGTAGAGAATGCGAAACAATTGGTAGCAGCTCAGGCGCAGGGGTCATCACAGCCTCATGATCCCGTGCTGAATCCTGGTACAAGCCAGCACCCGACGCCCGCGGTATCTGCGACCCCACAGGCCACAACTCCTATGAACACACATTCCACGCCGCGACTTGCAACGCCACGGAAACCGGGGATGCCAGTGAACCAGAATCCGATGTTGGGAATGAATGCATCCTCACCCGATATCAACCCCAACTCGGGGGCAAGCACAGGCCCTAGCCCGGCTGCGAATGCGAATGCAGCACTCCTACAGGCGTTCAATCCTACCGTGACGCAGACCCCGCCACAGGTCAGCTTAGGTGGTGTATCTGCGCATGATCCACATGTACTCGGTGCGACGCCTCAGCACGGGCACACCCACAACAACAGCCTCGGGAAGCAGCCGCTCCAAATGCCTCCTGGCGTTACTGCAGCACAGATGAAGCAGTTTATTGAGCAGCGTGGTCTCGCGCAGGGAAATCAAGGCTCATCGGTGAGAATGGTCCTCCAGGAACGAACGCGGGCAGGGTTGGAGAAAGGACGGGCCAACAATGGTCAGGGACGCTTACCTGGCAGGGGACGGATACTACGCGGAATGAGAGGAAGGAGGTACGCGCGCAGGTCACAGCGACCGCATCAAAGGGCGACCCGTGCGCATTTTTTTCTATGGATTTCTGTCAATTGAAAACTCATATTCATGCACTCATCCAGAATGGCATCAACATGGCCAAAAGTTTTGTCACTTGTGCCTGCTGGGCCCGCAGTGTCAATGGAGGAGTTACACGACTGGATCGAAAAGAACAAGCCTGTGGTAATGCACATCCGGCCTACTCCTGGGACGGATGAACACAGCTACGGGCAGCTGGTTAAGTTGCTCAGGGACAAGGGCTGTGTAAGTCATAGGGTCACCTGCCGAAGCCGTCCTCTAACGCTCTTGACAGTATGCCATGGCGGGTTGGGAAATTCCGGGAAAGGGCCTAACTACGACGAACCTTCTCATCGCGCCGTTCTCACAGGGCCTCCTTGGTGCGGTATTCCCAACCACTGGGATGCCTGGGATCCCAAAGCCGCAGCTGGATCCCGCCCTGCGCCAAAGAATCCTCAACATGCTGCCGCCCAATGTACGGAGCCTGCCTGAGCCTCGACTCAGCCAAGTGATCATGCAAATTATTCGCCAACAGCGTTTCAAGGCAATGCAGCAGGGAGGGGGGGTTCCGTTAGTTAACGCTGCTGCCCTACCCCAGCAGCAGCAGCACAGCAACAACAACACAACAGCAACAGCAACAACCTCCACCTCCATCTCTACAACAACACCAACAGCAGCAGTCAGCGGACCACTTCTCTCAAAACCCTGGGGTTAATATGCCACCTACAGGCCCTGTGTTCGGGAATATGGGGCCAAAGCAGGGGGAACTCAATCCATTTGTGCCTGGGAGCCAGGCGAATGCCATTGCAAGTGGGCTGTTGGCCCAGCCGACGCAATTGCAGCAACTGCGACACCACCAGCAGCAGCAACAGCAACACCACCACCAGCAGCAGCAGCAGCAACAACAACAACAACAACAACAACAACAACAGGCTCATGCTCAACAACAGCAGCAAGCGCAGCGTGCCATGATAGAAATGCACCGTGCGCTGAGTGGCGGGCTTGGCGCCGGTGTCGGTGGAGGCCTCGGCGGTGGGCTCATGAACACGAGTGGCGCGAACAGCTTGTCTGGCGGCCTGGGCCCGCTAGGAATGGGTGGGAGCATGGGCTCGACAGGGGTCGCAGGAGGGGGCAATGCCCCCGGGGTAAGCGGGTTTCGCAACGGCGGCGGTGGACTTGGCCTAGGTCTGGGCCTGCCCGTGAGCGGTGCCGGCTTTGGCGGCTTGAGTTCTGGGTCGGGCTTCGATGGCGGTGGTGCACCCGGGGGCGGGGCGGATGGTATGGGAGGAGGTGGTGGGATGGGCGGGGTCGGGATGGGCGGGATGCCTCATGGTGCCCCCGGCGGCGTGACGCTGGGCATGTACCAGTCGTTTATGCAACGCAATGGGGAAGGTGGCCAGGGCCAATGAACGATCTTCATCTCCTCGAGATCACATCACCATCCATCATCACTTACATCACCATTGTTGTCTCTGCAGCCCACGTTAACTTATTACTCTCGCATTTTGTCCGTCGGCTGTGTAGTATCGGGGAAGGATGATATGGAAATTCTAGAAATATGAGAAACGTTGACGCAAAGTGAATCTGCGAGTGAGTGGGGCACGACGCCCCGCAGATTCTCACGGAAGGGACCGCCACCCATGCTTTCGCAGCAATGTTCTTTCACGCTCATACCTGAGATCCTGACGTACTTCAGGTCGCTCAGTCGCGACAAGGCACTTATTGGACCGAGAGAGATTTGCCCCCGCGTAAACCCCGGTCTGCGGCTACGGTGCAACGATCGTCGGTGGGACTACTCAAACGGTCCCGGCGGTGGCCGCTGGCACTCAAATTGTTCGCCTTACCAGGAAACTGCGGGAGTTTTTTTCAGATTGCGCGCATCTGACCTGGCCAGTCGGCACCCGGCACTCTACTGTAGGTGTTTTGATGCGGTGGCGGTGGCGGGCCATGGCGGCACCCCCTCTGGCACTGACTGGCGCCCAGCCTGGCACCCGCCAGAGGGCCTGGCTGTATGGCTTAGTTCGAAGTTTCATACTCCTCCACCCTTCTTGAGGATCCCGAACCCGGGCCATAATTCGGGCGTTTGGGCGTTTGGGCGGCCGGGACTGCCGGGTGCCATTGATTGACTCTTTCCCGATCCGCGCTATCTGGCGCCCCGAGTAGGTGCCCTCCACGCGCGAGCTGCCGAGAACGGTGTGTGATCGATGTGATCACTGGCAATCTCTCTTGATCAATTTGTTCATATTCAACACGTGAGTGCCGAAACCGAACTTCCAAAGTGCCTAACTGAACTTTAACATACGAACAATGCCCTACAGAAAGTGCCGTAGGGCACTCCGTTCACGCTACGTCGTGTGAATGGGCACCTCGTGACCGTGAACTTGAAGATATAAAGTGCCATTGCCGGGGCATGTTCAGTCAGTTTTGTACGCCTCCTGCCCCTCTTGCTTTCGTGGTCTTTTACTGTCATGGAAGGAAATACACTTCTCCTATCTCCGGTCTCGTACAAAACACCACTCATCTTCGCTCTTGTTCGTTCTGTTGGCGATGGTCGGCAGACAGAGTGGCTCAACTTCGTGCGCGGTTTCACCTATACACGACTCAACCGCCTCACCGGAGGAAACCTCCCGCGTCGGGTAAGTCTTAGTCTCACTCTCATGCGACCCAGGCTGATCATCATTGGGTCAGCAGACCAATATACAATTCATCACGTATTGCCGTGGTTCCCTCGTCTCCGTCTTCCCCTCCCACATTTTGGGCGGGGATGATGTGGTAGAGGTGATTCCTTTTGATGACACAACAACGCAGGATACGGTCGCCCTCTTCGGTTACGAGACCATAATCAAGGTACTTGAATGTCGCAGTCCATTTGCGTCTGAAAGGTACTCAGGATCGCTAGGTGATCGAAGGCTTCCAGAAGGGACCTAAGCAAGACCCTAATGAGCAATTCTCATATCACTTATGGCATATCGCAGCTGGAGAATATCCTCATTTTGATGTTTCACCTGGCCCTTGGGACCCCGAATGGAACCTCGCCTACAGTGAACTAATGAGGGCGAGTGTACTGTTGTAATCACTGGGGTGTCGTGGAACTAATTATTTGCGGATAGCTCGACATTGACCTCTCGATGATGCTGATCAATCCTTGCCCAAACTTCCGGCAGATGTTCTCTTCGGTGTGTGCCCTCTCGTCGACTTCATGTTAACTCCCCCACCTTACAAATATTTATGGATACAGCGTACGTACATGCCTCTGTGGGACCATTACTGCCGTGACTGCCCTCACCACACGATCCTACCATCGGGTTTTGTGCCCCCCAGTGAACTAGGAGGTAGTGCACCTCTCCATGACCTCCATGGTCTGTATATGTGTTATGATTTCACTCAGGTGTGATGCCGTTCACGGTCACCGCTAGCTATCCTATATTATCGAGTTCCGTGCCTTCTGCTATCGTAGGGGTAATGCGCTACCATACGATCTCCACAGTCTATGCAACAATGCAGCAACAGGCTCACTAGCTCCTCTAATAGCGGTGCTTCACTCGCCACACATATCCGCTGCCCACGGAACACAATACATGACGGATGGTCAGTGGTTGGGTCCGCCCATTTACCAGTGCACGGGATCGGGTAGCCATATGCATGTTCCAGCAACGGGCCCGGTTCTCAATTGGCACGAAGGCCCGCAGTCTTCCAGTCCAGCAGCAGTCCAGACCCAGCCACACTTCGACTCAACGACTGATATGCACGTGCCTGGCGCACAAGGATTTGCCCCGGTACACGGGCTTGTGTCTCGCCATGGTAGCGGAGTCGAGCAGCAGCAACAAATGACGCACGAATATATGGGGGCGTTCAATGTCAGTGAAGACCTTGCAAACACAAATGCAGGCAATACGACGCTATGGATTGGGACACTATTTCTGAACGGCGTACGCGCCCAAGCGCGGGCTCCGAAAACTGAATCAGTTCGCGATCCGTATGTACATTCTTTCCACGAAACATCTATCAATCTCACATCCACGCAGGATGCTTTCAGCGTGGCCAAATATTTTGTTCCTGGAATGTGTGGCTGCTTCCAACATTTCAATGCTCGATATCCAGGCTTGGTTGCGTGAGGCCGCTGCCGCGGTGGTGCGCATAGATGGGATGGACACCAACTTTGGCCAGTTCGTTGGGGAAGTTAGAAAAGGCGGTGATGTAAGTCTCCCGAGTTGCTGGCTTCCTACCCTCGCCGTCTCACACCTTTGGCAGTACGCAATTGTGAAGTGGGATGACCAAGGCGTAACTCTGGAGCGACTTTCCTCGTGCCGGTTGGCAACATCTTGCTCTGCGCTGCATTCCCCAACGAAGGCATCCAGGTCGACCGAAGCAGCAACCGCAGCGACAAATCCGCGTCTTGCCGCCTCTCAAGAAGGAAAAGAAAAATCCTCACCAGGGTCTCAGCCTGATCCCGCGGCCACGGAAACGCCCCCTGACGGGCCACACGTCGAGGCAGCGGAGGCCGATGTCAGTTCCGTCGGATCGAGTGCGGACTCAAGCTTTGGTGGCATTCCAATCACAAACTCGGAAGCAATCGAGTACGAGTACGTGAATTCGGGTGATGAAAGTACCTGAGACAGCCACTATCACTATGGAGTCATAACGATTTTTCTGGGTAATACTCTTGGTACTGCAAGATGGATTCAAGTTTTAATTCGGATATGAAGTGTACGACAACGCAGGGGTGGTATACACGACGTGGGTAATAGTACAATGTGAATGACACGTAGATTGGCAATCGCTAAGATTACAATCTGGAGGGTTTCTTTCTAACCTAACCGGCTGACCTCCCTCAGCGCGGATGAGACGACTAATCCCCCTCCCCCCGTCTGCTAGTCCCACCAGTAACGGTGGTAGACTCATCACCCAAATAGCGTGCCCACGAGACACAACAAAAGATGGATGATCGATGGTCCGCAATCACGGGTGCTCCCACAAACGCGGTTGAAGGAGTGGAGCTGCGTGAGCCACGAGGCCACCTTGGATCTTGTGCAGCGGCTTGCTGCGGCCTGCGCTTTAATCATGCACTCGAGGATGGTGACGCGCACCTTGGTGTGACAGGTGGTCCTCGACGGCGAGGAGAGTCCCGAGACTGCCCCCTGAAACAACGATAGCGACTGTTGTTGTCATTTACATAGGGGTTGTGTGATGGTCCCGAATTGAGTCGAGCTAGGGTCCCGGGGACGTTAGTTCCTGAAGCGGAGGTTGAGCGATCTCGGCTGGGACAAGCAGTGTGGGGAAATGACTCACCGAAGATTGGTCGAGCAGGTTCCCGACAATCGAGGAACGCAGGCCTTCGAGGCCACAGACGATGGTGTCGCTCTGGCCAGATAGCAGACTCAGTAGTGAGTGGACATGAGGCGTGCGATCAGGGTGATGGTGGTGGATAAACGTGGGGAAGGGATTACGTCCGACGTCGAGATGAGACGATCATCCTCGCTGATGACGAGATATTAGCGGTCTGGACTTGAGGCCCAGGAAGAGAGAACCGGCTGATCTAAGGCGCAGTACGACGGGCTGTGCACACAACATTATAAGGTGGAGCAATAAGTAAAGGCCGAGAAAACGTGTTCGTTGTTCTCTGTTGGACCAGGCGTTTCCAGTCCCGAGGTTGAACTTTTCCTTGAGCAAGGGCCCCAGAGAGCTCTTCATCTTCGGAGCCTCCCAGTCCTAGTGTGGTAGCCGTCATCGGCTGCTTCCTTCATACTTCATAGCCTTCTTTTCGGCATTCGGCGGTGCGGTGCGGGTGCGGCATGCGTCTTCTCCTTCTGGAGCAAAGTGTTGCACTGCCTTCCCAGTAAATGCAGAGGCGAGATTCGGCTAGTCCACGATGTATTCGTAGTGGCGGAGGTAAGCGTCGACGGTGGTGGAAACCAGGAGAAGGCGGATTGAAGCTCGACGGCCAGCGGTATACGCTGTGTTGGTATCCAGGTGCTTTTTCGAGAGCGGAAGTCAAGCAGTCCTAAAACCGATGTCGTGTTGTGAAGACCCTCGACGATAATAAGATCCCACTCGGGACCAGTGGGCGCCGGAGCAAATTGTGACATTAATTGGCAGTCACTTGTGACGTTGTGACCGTGATCTAGTGGCCGCGTCACAACAGCACAGCAGTCAACGTCAACGGAACGCCGACAACGCTGTGCAGTGTACACTCAGTGACCTGAATTTGGAATTGTATTTCCTGCCCACATCTTCGGCTGGGATTTCAACATGATCCTCCTTGAAAGCCCTGAAGCTTTCTAGTTGTCTCACTAAAAGGAAAGTCCCTCAGCTACCCTACTCCAAAGTTGAAGCTCGTAATGTTGCGATTTGGAAACTTGGTCTCTGGCGGGCATTTCTTGCGTCAAATCATTTGACCTGGCCACGTGTACCCATTGCTGTGTATCCGATGAACGTACTACATACGCACTGGTGGCCCACCGCCACGGTGACCTTGTTGAACGTTTTTTTTTGCTTATCGGAAACGTGGACGATCCTGGTGAATCGTACTAGTACTAGGATACCCTTTTGGGGCTTTTCCCTGGAACTACGGTATTCGGAACTTGACGTTGCTGAAGATATCACTGCCCCGTAAGTGGCGTCTCGAACACACAGGTAACCTATAAAAAGGTGACAGTTGCTCTGTACATCTGCTCCCCTACTAAGTACCCTTACTTTCGTGGCCTTGTACTGTCATGAAAGGCAATACACCTTTCCTATCTCCAAGCTCGTACAAAACACCACTCATCTTCGCTCTTGTTCGTTCTGTTGGCGATGGTCGGCAGACAGAGTGGCTCAACTTCGTGCGCGATTTCACCTATACCCGACTCAACCGCCTCACCAGAGGAAACCTCCCGCGTCGGGTAAGTCTTGGCCTTACTCTCATGCGACCTAGGCTGATCATCATTGGGTCAGCAGAGCTATATACAATTTATCATGTATTGCCGTGGTTCCCTCGTCTCCGTCATCCCTTCCCACATTTTGGGCGGGGATGATGTGGTAGATGAGATTCCTTTTGATGACACAACAACGCAGGATACGGTCGCCCTCTTCGGTTACGAGACCATAATCAAGGTACTTGAATGTCGCAGTCTATTTGCGTCTGAAAGGTACTCAGGATCGCTAGGTGATCGAAGGCTTCCAGAAGGGACCTAAGCAAGACCCTAATGAGCAATTCTCATATCACTTATGGCATATCGCAGCTGGTGAATATCCTCATTTTGATGTTTCACCTGGCCCTTGGGACCCCGAATGGAACCTCGCTTACAGTGAACTAATGAGGGTGAGTGCACCTTTGTGATCTCTGGAATGTTGTGGAACTAATTATTTGCGGATAGCTTGACATTAACCTCTCGATGATACTGATCAATCCTTGTCCAAACTTCCGGCAGTTGTCTGTGGTGTGTGCCCTCTCGTCGACTTCATGTCTTCCCCAAACCTTACAGATATTTTATAGATACAGCGTACGTACTTACCTCCGTGGGTCTCCCTCTGCGATGACTGCCCTCACCACGCGATCCTACCATCGGGTTTCGTGCCCCCCAGTGAACTAGGAGGTAGTGCACCTCTCCATGACCTCCATGGTCTGTATATGTGTTTATGATTCTCACTCAGGTGTGATGCCGTTCACGGTCACCGCTAGCCATCCTATATTATCGAGTTCCGTGCCTTCAGCTATCGTAGGGGGTAATGCGCTACCATACGATCTCCACGGTCTATGCAACAATGCAGCAACAGGCTCACTAGCTCCTCTAATAGCGGTGCTTCACTCGCCACATATATCCGCTGCCCACGGAACACAATACACGATGGATGATCGGTGGTCGGGTCTACCCATTTACCAGTGCACGGGATCGGGTAGCCACATGCATGTTCCAGCAACTGGCCCGGTTCTCAATCAGCACGAAGGCCCGCAGTCTTTCAGTCCAGCCGCGGTTCAGTTCCAGTTTAACTCGATTAGTATGGACGTGCCTGTCACACAACTTGAAGGACTAGCCCCGGTACACGTGCTTGTATCTCGCCATAGTAGCGGAGTCGAGCAGCAGCAACCAATGCCGCACGACTATACGGGGCCCGGGGCTCTCAATGTCAGTGGAAACCATGCAAACACAAACACAGGTAATGCGATGCTGTGGACTGGGTCACTATATTTGAACGGCGTATACGCCCAAGCGCGAGCTTCGAAAACCGAAGCAGTTCGCGATCCGTACGCACATTCTTTCCGTGAAACACCTATCAGTCTTACACTTCCACGCAGAATGCTATCAGCTTGGCCAAAGATTTTGTCCTTGGAATGTGTGGCTGCTCCCAACATTTCAACGCTCGATATCCAGGCTTGGTTGCATGAGACCGCGGCGCCACTGGTGCGCATACATGGGACGGATAGCAACTTTGACCGGTTGGTTGGGGAAGTGAGAAATAGCGGTGATGTAAGTCTCCCAAGACGCTGGCTTCCTGCCCTTGCCATCTCACGCCCTTGACAGTACGCAATTGTGAGGTGGGGGGAGAACCAAGGCGTAATCCTGGAGCGACTTCTCCTCGTGCCGGTTGGCAACATCCTGCTCTGCGCTGCATTCCCCAACAAAGGCATCCCAGGTCGACCGAAGCAGCGACCGCCGCGAAAAATCCGCGTCTTGCTGCCCTTCAGGAAAGGAAAAAGAAAAAAATCCTCACCAGGGTCTCAGCCTGATCCCGCGGCCACGGAAACGCTCCCTGATGGGCCACACATCGAGGCAGCAGAGACCGATGTCAGTTCCGTCGGATCGAGTGCGGACTCAAGCTTTGGTGGCATTCCGATCACAAACTCGGAAGCAATCGAGTACGAGTACGTGAATTCGGATGACGAAAGTACCTGAGACAGCCACTATCACTATGGAGTCATAAGGGTTTTTCTGGGTAATACTCTTGGTACTGCAAGATGGATTCAAGTTTCAATTCGGATATGAAGTGTACGACCGTAGGGGCGGTTTACACGACGTGGGTAATAGTACAATGTGAATGACATGTCGACTGGTAATCACTAAAATTACGGTCTGGAGGGCTACTTTGTGATTTGACCAGCTGACCCCCCTCAGCACGGATGAAACGACCAATCTCTGAAGTTAAGAGTCTTGACCGAACCCCCTCCCTCATCCACCTGCCAGTCCCACCAGTGATGGCAGTAGACTCCTCACCCAGATCTCGTGCCCACGAGACAAAATACACGATAGACGGTCGACGGTCCAGGGCTCACCGGTGCCCTCGCCAACGCGGTTAAACGAGTTGAGCAACGTGAGGCCACCTTGGATCTTGTGCGGCAGCCGACCGCGGCCTGTGCTTTGACGATGCACTCGAGGGCGGTGACGCGCTCATCCCGGTGTGCCAGGTGGCCCGCGACGACGAGGATAATTCTGAGTGTCGGACAGGTGCCCCCCTGGAACAACAACGACGACTGCTGTTAAAGTCGAGCCAACTGATGATGGTCCGAACGCCGCTCCGATTGGGTCGAGCTGGTAGTTTGATCCCGGAGACGTTAGTTCCTGAAGCGGAGGGTGAGCGGGGTCGGCTCGGGATAAGCAGTGTGGGGGTATTGCTCACCGTCAATGGTGGCCTCGGGCCGAGTAGGTCAACAATCGAGGAAACGTAGGACCTCGAGGCCGCAGCCAATGGTGTCAATCAAGCATAGACGCGCAGTCTCCCATGCGCGGTCCGAGTCGATTTCGTAGCCGAGCGCATAGTCGGCGATGTCTTGCACGGCCTTGTCGAGCTCCAGACAGATGGCAGACTCAATAGTGAGTGGACATGGCGCGTGCGATCAGGGCGATGGCGGTGGACGAACATGGGGAAGGGATTCCGTCTGACGTCGAGATGAGGCGATAATCCTCGCTGATGACGAGATATTGGCGGCCTGGCCTCGTAGCGCCAGGAAGAGAGAACCGCGCTGATCCAAAAACGCTGTACGACGCCCGGGGCTGTACACGCAACATTATTAGGTGGAGAAAATAAGTAAAGGGTCAAAAAAAACGTGCTCGTTGTTCTTTGTTGGAGCATGCGTTCTGGTCCTTGAGGTTGAACGTTGACTTGGGCAAGGGGTCCAGAGGGCTTTTCTCCTTCTGAGTCTCCTAGTGTTGCTTATAGTCACCCTTGTCATCAGTTACTTCCTTCCTAGCATTCTTCTCGGCTTTGGGCTGTGCAGGTGAGAGCTGTGAGGCGTGAGCCTTCTCCTGGGGGAGCGGTGTGTACACTGCGGCACTGCCTTCTCGGCGAATGCGGTGGAGTAGAAAGCTGTACGGATCTCGTAGTGGCGTAAAACATTTGGAAGATCCACGTAGAGGGGAGCATCGATGGTGGAGAAGGCAGATTGAAGCCCAGCGGCAAGCACAAATATCTGGAAGGTAAATGCGCGCTGTTGCAAGGAACGCCGTGTTGGTAGCCAGGAGCCTTTCGAAAGTCAGGCAGTCCTGAAAAAGGATGGGGATACGATGGTAATAAGAGCCCACTCGACTCGGAGAACCACTGGCAGCTCGGGAAAGAAATTGTTGTTGCGGAAGTGGCCGAGTCACAACGATTCCCAAATCAAGACGGGGATTCACAGTGGACCACACCTTCAGCTGGGAGATTACTATCGGCTAGGGTGCCCCGGGGACGTGGCAAGCAGTGGAGGGAATGGGGATTTGAGTGACCACTGAGCGTCTTGAACGAAGTGTCGAACATCAAGCCAAAGGAAATCCTGAATGTATCTTATTTGATTTCCAGTCCGTCTCGAGATCTTTTCATACAGTGATAACAACACCGCACGCCTCCAAGCCCAACACCGAATTCACTGTCCTACGAATTTCTTTCCACACCGTTTCATAATTCCCCCGCTTTGCAGGCTCTTCCCATCGAAACGGTCGCATTTAACGCACAGCGTCAGTTTTCCTTTCGAGCGTGTGGACGGCACCGTGGGGAGACCGGCTGAGAGGTCAATGTCGGGCAGCATCGGGGTGGTGGCTATCAATGCCGTGTGGTTAAAGGCAGGGTCGGGGGCAGGAAGATGGAAGCTTTGTGAAACAGTGAGAGCACACACGATCCTCTTCTCGTCCTCGAGGGTGCTCAGTGTGGCGAGGGTTCTCGATCCCGAAGTGGCTTGCGAGCTGTGAGTAAGTAGGGGGAGATGTGAGTATGCGCGCACCGCAGAAAGCGGTTACTCACGATTACTGTAACTGCAACATGATCCTTGAGGGCCCCGGGGTCTTCTACTAGTTTCACTAAAAGGAAAATCCCTCCAGGTCCTTACAAATGCTTGAATCCCTTGAAAGAAGTGAAAAAAGTCAAAGTCATCAAAGTCAAAGTCATCCCTGATGCACCTGTCACGGTCAGCCCTTCTGCAAGGGTCGTCGGTGGTACGAGCAGCCAGCGCCACGGTAACTCCGCCAATGTTGCGATTTGATCACTGGCGAGCGTCTCTTGCGTCAAATTATTTGACCTGGCCAGGACCCATTACGGGCAATGCAGTGCACGGATCTAATGAACTTCCGACACACGCACTGGTGGCTCACTGCCACGGTGACCTGGTCCAGCCTTTTTTTGCTTCTTATCAGGAACGTGGGCGATCCCGGCGAATCCTACTAGTACTAGGATCTGGCTCTTTGGGCTTCTTTCTTGGAAACTATTCGGAAGTCGAAGTTGCTGAAGATGTCGCTGACCTGTAAGTGGCGTCTCGAACACGAGGTATAAAGTGGTGACAGTGCGCTCTGTACGTCTACCCAAAGTACCTTTTGTTTTCGTGCCCTTGTACTACCATGACGGACACATTGGACATGTCAAGCTCATGCAAAACCATTGTCCTCTTCATTCTTGTTGATCATGCTGTCTCCCTTGGTCCGGAGTTGCTCGACGCCCTACGCAACCACTTCAGCCAAGAAAACCACCTACATCAGGTAAGTCGGTATTTTCTAACTTCTGGACTTACTTTCAAGTTAAACCTCATTGCACTATCAGATCCATATAGAAATAGTCGGGGATTGTCATGGTTCCGTCCCCTTCTTCAACGTTGGGGGCGAGCACGATGGGGCGTGGGCGACTCCTCTAGTGACCATAGCCGGAAACTCTCTGGATGACGACGTTTTCCGCGGTTACATTTCTGGAATCGAGGTACTTAAATTTTGTTTGCATCTGAAGGGTACTCAGCATCACTAGATGATTGAGGATTTCCGGAGGAGATTTGAGCAAACCTCTAATGTGTTCTCACATCACTTATGTCACGTCACTGTTGGCCGACGCGACGACGCTGAAAACATTCCTGAATACCCCGATTTTCTCACCAAGTTGCGTGCCCCTTGGCACCCCAATTGGAAATATGTCAGGGATAAACTAACGAATGTAAGTGTGCAGTTGTGGTCACCGGAACGTTATTGAAGCAGTTTTTCGTTCATAGCTCGACATTAAGCTTTCGATCATGCTCATCAATTCTCGTCTTCAGTTCCAGCCGTCGTTCTTTGAGGTACGTTTCCTCTCGTCTACCTCTTTCTTACTTTACAGATATACAATAGATATCATGTACGAGCGCACCACCAGGTCCACCGCAGCTGTACGCCAGCCCCTACGACATGATCCTATTATCGGGTTTCATGCCCCCCAGTGAACTAGGAGGTAATGCGTTACTATACAATTCCCACAGTCTACGCAACATGCTGAACAGTTCCTCTATTAACGCCGCTAGACTCGCTCACTGAACCCGTTACCTTTGAAACACATTACACGGATGATCTATCGTTGGGAGCGCCCACTTCGCAGTACACTGGGTCGGATGTCAACATGCCAGCACAGGTTCCAACAACGGACCCGCTTCCCAGTCTGTACGGACTCGGAGCCCCGCAGGTGTCAAGTTCAGCCGTGGTGCAAACCCAGCCTCACGGGTATAGTGCACCAGGACTAGATCCGATGCTTTCCAACGGCAGTGGAGTCGAACCGTCAATGCTGCACGACCGTACAAAGGAGCTCAGCGCTGGTGGAGATCCCGCAAACGCAGGTGCCGGTCCTACAGTTAGCGAGATGAGCAGTGATGATGTTGAGTGGGATGGCACCCTTTATTTGAACGGCGTAAGCGTCCGCGCGTGTGCTCGAGCAGATGAAGCGGCTGGCGACCCGTTCGTGCTTTCGTGAAACTTCTATTCATTGGAAACTTACATCCAAATAGAAAGCTTCCAGCGTGGCGAAAGAATTTGCCACTTGAACTTGTTCAAGCTGATGATCCCGTTACAACACTCGATATCCAGGCATGGATCCTTGAGACCAAGGCCCCGGTGGTGCCACTGAGGAGCGCGGACAGCAACTTTGGCCGGTTGATTGGGGGAGTAAAAACTGGCGGTGGTGTAAGTCGCTCGAGTCGCCGGGACCCTGCCCTCCGCCGTCTCACGCTTTGACAGTATGCCATTGTGAGGTGGAAGGACTGTGGCAAGACCCTGGACCGTCTTCTGGTCGCGCCGACTGGCAGTGTTCTGCTCTGCGCTGCCTTCCCGGACGACGGCATTCCGATTCTACCGACGCACCAACCGCCGCGAAAAATCCGCACATTGAAGAGGAAAACAGAGTCCAACGTACAGTCAGAACAACCCCAAGGGGTCAGCATTGCTCAAGATGCTGAGGAATCCATGCAAGGCGACTCCGACCCATCCAGCTCCTTGGACCAGGAAGATGCGCCCGCGCAGCATCAGGAGATGTAGTTAGACGAGATGGACGTTGACGAAGAACCGGACGATGGGCAGACGGACGCTGGCTGGGACTCTGACTCGTCCGACAGTTGACTTGGCGCCAGACTCTGTTGGATCGAGTTAGAGAGCAGCGAGAGTTTTTGTACGATGAGGAGATCGGACGTTCGTTTATCTATCTACGGCGCAGACTGTACTTACGTCTTGAAATGGAACGCTCGAGAGAACTTGAAGGGACGCACTCGAGTCTCGTCCGTTGCAAGTAGATGGGAGATTCGGGGGGACGTCGGGCTACGTCAGGTCGCGACGCTCTGACTCAGGCGCGCTGGCCCTAGGGTTATCGTTATGATTTACACTGCACTGAGTCCTTGACAATCTATCCTGTTTTGCACAGCAGCACAGGGGGAAGGCCCGGCGCCGGCCAGTCCTTCACTTGTATTGACAAGGCGATGAACGCCATCGTCTGGTCCCGGGGTCATGTCCGCAGTCCGCAATCCCCTCCAACAAGATAAAGTAGATTTATTTATGATACATCGCAGTGATCATGATACGGTAAGGGGATTAGAGTCATGTATATGGGCTGGCAGCTCGGGCCAGGGTGCAACGCCACTCCCCTCTCCCTTCAGATGCCATGAAGCCGGATGACATTGGTTAGCTCAAGTTGATCACAGCTTCGTCATCGATATCCAAGCATAGATCCGTGAGATCAAGACTCCGGTGGTGCTACTGAGTTGCATAGATGGACAACTGGCACAATGACCAGATGGTTGGGGCACCTGGAGATGGCTGTGGCGTAAGCCGAGTCGCTGGCTTCCTGCTCTTGTCATATCACGCTTTGACAGTGCGCAGTTGTGAGCCGGGAGAACTAAGGCCTCACCCTGGGGCAACCTCTCGTGCCGGTTGGCAGACTCCTGCTCTGCTCTGCATTCCTCAACGTCAGCATCCCGAATCGACCGACGCACCAACAATCACAGCCAATAGGCGTCACGAAGCAGAGTGAAAAGCTTTCAGAAAAAGAAAAAGAACTGACCAGAGCTCCCCAATCGCACCCGTCAGCAGTATCAGGGGCTTGTATGGCGGAGGCCTGACGTTTGGATTAGCGTGACTCCAGACCCTACAGGTGGGCGACGCAGGACACCGTGTTGCTGTCTACCCCAGCAGCAGCAGCAACAGAAACAGGGTGCTGCGAGTATTAATATAGTTGGCCTCAAAGAGAAAGGGGGGCGGGATTGGAAGGGGATGGCGCATGGCCGCCACATGACGGCGGCTAAACTAGCGTCATTGTCCGAGGGCGAGGAGAAAGAAAGAAAGAAAGAAAGAAAGGGAAAAGGGGAGGCGCCGGTAAGGTGGAACGAAAGGAATGGAAAAATCGCCGCGTTTTGTTTGTTCTGGCGATTGGTGATGACGGGTTCTTGTCGAGAGAGAGGCTGTAAAGGGGGAGACGTAAGGCGGGAGGGAAGGGTGGCAGTGGGCGGCCCACCTCCCTCAAAATCTTCATGTTAACATACCATCCATGGGGAACTCATCCTACTGTACCTGGAAGCGAATGCAACTGAAGGCGTATTGTTGGCCCAACTGACGCTGTTGCAGCAACTTCAACAGCAACAGTAGCAATAAACAAGCTCACGGTCGACAGCTTCATTAAGCGCCAGCGGAATCAACAGCGTGCTATGATGGAAATGCACGGTGCGCTGAGTGGCGAGCTTGGCACCGGTGTCGGGCTCATGAATACAAGTGGCACGAACATCTTGTCCGGCGGCTTGGGCCCGCTAGGAATGGGCCTTGGAGTAGGCGAGTTTCGTGTGGGCCTGCCCGAGAGCGATGCCAGCTTTAAAGGATTGAGCTCCGGGACGGGCCTGGATGGCGTCGGAGCGGCGAGCGTTGGGGAGTGGGGGAAGCAGACTGAGCGGGGTCGGGATGGGTGGGATGTCTCATCGTGACGCTGGGCATTTACAAGTCGTTTATGCATCGCAGTGGGGAAGACGGCCAGGGCCAATGAGTGATCAGCGATCTTCATCCCCTCGAGTTAACGATCACCTATTATTGCAGCCGACGTTAACTTATCATTTTGTCCAACCTGTTGTGAGGTATCGGGGAAGGGAAGGAGGCTTTGGGAAAGCGTGACGTAGAAATATGACACGAAGCGAATCCGCGACGAACGACCCACAGAATGCCCCGCGGCCCTCCCGTCTACGGCTATCCTTTCACAGCAGTGTTCACGCATACCTAAGATCGTAATGCACCTAAAGTGAACATATGCGCTCGGTCGGATCAGGCTTGCATTTTATTGTCGTGACCGGAAAACCAACCCGAGAAAGACTTGTGCTCCGGGCTTTTTCCCCCGCTGAGTACAAGTTGCGGCGATGCCCGATTGCTGGTTTTGAGCCATGACATGAAGCACTGGTGTGACATGCTCCCAGGCCGGAAGCGGCAAGTGCCGCTCGTAAATCCCGGCAGAAACCCAAGTTGCCCCACCCTTCCTTCGTGCCAAAGTTTGCTGAGATAGACATGGAGATGGGAATTAGAAATTCCTCTTGGCCTCCGTGCGTAACGTGCATGCAGCGAGGACTTGGTAGGCTGTCTTGACCAGCCTAATGGCTTTCCCAAGGGCAGACAGTGGTGAATTAAATTAACGCCTCCCCACGTTAAACAGGTTTGCTAACTCGATGCCGGTGCAGAACAACCTTTGGGTTATACCGGCCGACAGCGCCGTTCTTTATGTTGCGTTTTAGAAACTTCATCGCCGGCGAGCGTCTGTTGTGCCGGGCCAGGGCCCAGTGGGCACTTGTCTGATGATGAACTTTAGCGTGGCACTTCCACCGGCACTACGACCAGGCTTTGGATGACTGTGGCCCCTCCTTCATCACCACCTGATCCATCATATTTTTCTTCTGATCGAAAACGTGGCCCGGATTCAAGTTTGTTCAGGGTCCGCTGTATGCCTCGGCACTCTTTCTAATCTGTTATCAACGATGCAAGGCACTCCGTATGCAAGTGCCGAGGCATCCGAACCCGGAAAACGCTTAATCGATGCGAAACAGAACGCGTAATGCCAAGGCAGGTACGGGTGCCAGTGCCAAAAGCACGTCGACTGCCCAACGGCACCATGGCCACGGACATAAAAAGTATATATATGTGTGTGACAGCATCTTTTACTTCCCCTCAACGTGCTTGACATCGTTGACACTCCTTTCACTCTGACCGTCCAAAGCATTGTCTGTCCTTTGCCCTCACGGACCTCCCAGCGTGCCCCCTGTCCACTGCTCACCGCGCCTTCCCGCCTCCTCTTCCAACAGACCCTCCCTTTGCTCCCCCCAGACCAAGCACGTTGCGTGCCTTTCTATTGCCATGTCGGACACATCATCCATGTCAAGCTCATGCAAAACCATTGTCCTCTTCATTCTTGTTGATCATGCTGTCTCCCTTGGTCCGGAGTTGCTCGACGCCCTACGCAACCACTTCAGCCAAGAAAACCACCTACATCAGGTAAGTCGGTATTTTCTAACTTCTGGACTTACTTTCAAGTTAAACCTCATGCACTATAGATCCATATAGAAATAGTCGGGGTTGTTATGGTTCCGTCCCCTTCTTCTACGTTGGGGGCGAGCACGATGGGGCGTGGGCGACTCCTCTAGTGACCATAGCCGGAAACTCTCTGGATGACGACGTTTTCCGCGGTTACATTTCTGGAATCGAGGTACTTAAATTTTGTTTGCATCTGAAGGGTACTCAGCATCACTAGATGATTGAGGACTTCCGGAGGAGATTTGAGCAAACCTCTAATGTGTTCTCACATCACTTATGTCACGTCACTGTTGGCCGACACGACGACGCTGAAAACATTCCTGAATACCCCGATTTTCTCACCAAGTTGCCTGCCTCTTGGCACCCCAATTGGAATATGTCAGGGATAAACTAACAAATGTAAGTGTACAGTTGTGGTCACCGGATTGTTGTTGAAGCAGCTTTTCGTTCATAGCTCAACATTAAGCTTTCGATCATGCTCATCAATCCTCGTCTTCAGTTCCAGCCGTCGTTCTTTGAGGTACGTTCCCTCTCGTCTACCTCTTTCTTACTTTACAGATATACAATAGATATCATGTACGAGCGCACTACCAGGTCCACCGCAGCTGTACGCCAGCCCCTACGACATGATCCTATTATCGGGTTTCATGCCCCCAGTGAACTAGGAGGTAATGCGTTACTATATAATTCCCACAGTCTACGCAGCATGCTGAACAGTTCCTCTATTAACGCCGCTAGACTCGCTCACTGAATTCGTTACCTATGAAACACATTACACGGATGATCTATCGTTGGGAGCGCCCACTTCGCAGTACACTGGTCGGATGTCAACATGCCAGCACAGGTTCCAACAACGGACCCGCTTCCCAGTCTGTACGGACTCGGAGCCCTGCAGGTGTCAAGTTCAGCCGTGGTGCAAACCCAGCCTCACGGGTATAGTGCACCAGGACTAGATCCGATGCTTTCCAACGGCAGTGGAGTCGAACCGTCAATGCTGCACGACCGTACAAAGGAGCTCAGCGCTGGTGGAGATCCTGCAAACGCAGGTGCCGGTCCTACAGTTAGCGAGATGAGCAGTGATGATGTTGAGTGGGATGGCACCCTTTATTTGAACGGCGTAAGCGTCCGCGCGTGTGCTCGAGCAGATGAAGCGGCTGGCGACCCGTTCGTGCTTTGTGAAACTTCTATTTGTTGGAAACTTACATCCAAATAGAAAGCTTCCAGCGTGGCGAAAGAATTTGCCACTTGAACTTGTTCAAGGTGATGATCCCGTTACAACACTCGATATCCAGGCATGGATCCTTGAGACCAAGGCCCCAGTGGTACCACTGAGGAGCGCGGACAGCAACTTTGGCCAGTTGATTGGGGAGTAAAAACTGGCGGTGGTGTAAGTCGCTCGAGTCGCCGGGACCCTGCCCTCCGCCGTCTCACGCTTTGACAGTATGCCATTGTGAGGTGGAAGGACTGTGGCAAGACCCTGGACCGTCTTCTGGTCGCGCCGACTGGCAGTGTTCTGCTCTGCGCTGCCTTCCCGGACGACGGCATTCCGATTCTACCGACGCACCAACCGCCGCGAAAAATCCGCACATTGAAGAGGAAAACAAGTCCAACGTACAGTCAGAACAACCCCAAGGGGTCAGCATTGCTCAAGATGCTGAGGAATCCATGCAAAACGACTCCAACCCGTCCGACTACTTGGACCAAGAAGATGCACTCGCGCAGAATCAGGAGATGTCATCAGACGGAATGGACGTTGACGAAGAACAAGAGCCGGATGATGAGGAGACGGACGCTGGCTGTGAGTCTGACTCGTCCGATAGTTGATTCGGCGCCGGAGGTGCCGATGTTATCGGGTCGAGTCAGAGAGCAGCGAGAGTTTTTGTACGATGAGAGACCGGGCGTTCATCTATCTATCTACAGCGCAGACTGTACTTACATCCGAGTCTTGAAAGGGAGCGCTCGAGTCTAAGGATTACTTTATGAAATCTTGCATGTGTCCGTTATAAGTAAAGGGGTGACTTCAGGCTTGGAGCAGCGCGATCGAATTCGCACGCTCGCACTTAGGCACGCTTGCATAGGGACATCGTAAATCGTCGAGCGAAGGACTCTGTGCAATGTCCTTTGCATTGGAAGACACTTAGTAAGGTCCGTCCCGGCTCGTTTATCACTTGGGTCACTGAATGCCAGCGAGATGTCTACAATTCCCTCTCCAACAAAAAGTAAAGTAAGTACAGATTTATCCAGATACATTGCAATGGTCATAATAATACAAGTCTGCATGAAGGTTGGAAGGACAAGCTGGTCCTGTTTTCCACCTGCCTCAGACTGCTGGAGGAAAGCATCCCTCTGTTCCTCTGCCAGCATGCGACTACTGTACCCCGGACCGAGTCTGGCAGGCCGTCAAACCAACTAGCGCCTTCACGTGCATCTCTCTCGTTTCTCTAAGATACCGTACCGCCGTTCTTCAGGTCGCACCGAGTCTGCACGTTTGGGACGAGCGAGCACGCAAAAATGCCAGCGGTGCTCGAAGATTGCGTCGTAGACGAGGGTAATACAACCCACGTTGGCCATCGTTGCAGTGGTGATATTTTGTGCCATTTCTCGAACTGTTTGGCTGTTTGCTGTTGAGAAACACAGTAAGTGGGCGCCCGCTAAGCACAGGTGAAGTACTGACTTCATGGTGGTTGGATAGACATTTGCTGTAAGTACGCGGTGAAGATCACGTACCTACTTTCGAGTATTGCTTTAGTTCGACGCGACATACGATCAAATGAAGAGACCAAATCAGTGGTACCCCAGATACGGGTGCAAAGGGAAATAGTGGGTGACAAGTACTGTAAACGACACTTAACGTCAATGGACAGAAGGTGAAGAGCATTTATCAACCATTTACCTCCTAAGACCAAGACGAAATTGCTATTGGGTGACTCGTGACCTGTCGCGTGGCAACGAACTGTCCGACGCCTTCCTGGACAAGTCCCGATGACTGGAACCCCTCCAGGAAAATATTTTTCAGAGTGGGCAACACTTCTGTCGCTCTGCTCCCAACGAGCTCTTGCAGGGCAGGCATGATACGTGGCGCAACTTGCTTGGATAAGTAGAAATTCTTCACTGCCATAAATGGGCGTAACAGCTCCAGCCATAGCGTGTTCTCGACGTTGTCCCGCCAATATCCGACCTTGTCCATGTAGATGTAGAGGTCGTCCAACGAGGAAAGAGGAGGCAAGCACGAGGTACAGACTTGTTCCAGAGACGAAACTTGCCAGTCCAACTCTCTGCATTGTATTTTCACTGTGAGTTCTCCGAAGCCAGATGTCTGCGATGAGAGGTTGATCCTAGCAGCGCCATCCGCAAAGGCAACACGGGCCTTTTCGAGAGTTTTCAACGTTGGCGTGCGACTGATGAATTGGATAAATTGCGGTGTGTCGAATAGGATTTGATTGAAGAGGGTTATATCCAAGTACTTCAGTCGAGGCGCATCGATGCGGGCCGCGATGTCTTCCAAGTATTCGCTAACCCCTTTGAATAAGACATTTGTGAGATCGGGGAGGATAGAGCGTGTCGGGGGCGGCAGACGTCGGCTTGCCCAGTCAGGGCCAGATCGGGGGGATTGGAAATCAAGGTGAAGGGCTACGAGGCTGGTCAACGTGGAGAGGGCATTGAGCATCTCCTCGGGTGAAAAATATCCGGAATGAGAGATGTTAACAAGGTAAAGTTGGACGAGGTGAGTGGCAGACAAAAGTAGTTTTGGTAAACCAGGAAATGGAATTCGATTCAGCCAAAGGAATTGCAGACGTGGGGCACATCCACCCAAAAAGGAATCGGGAAAGATTGTTTCGGATTCATCAGACGAACTGAGCTCCAGATGAGTCACCCGGGAATGGCCCTTCATCGCTGCCAAAACATCTTCCAAAAGGGACTTGGGATGTACATAAGGTCGATTTGATACACGCGATCACTGTGCTCGAGTACAGCAACGATGTTCTCCACACTATGTGTTGTATAGTTGCCATAGCACCGAATGAAAAGGGGCAAAGCTGGCCAAACATCTAGCGTGTCCCTCGCAGGTGTTTTATCTGTGCACACGAGTCGTAATTGAGGCGACGTGGTGATCCGAAAACAACCTTCGCCATCGCCGGCATACGTGTACCAGTGACTGCCACGCCTCTATCCCCTTTTTAGTAGGTCGATCTTCATCCATACAAAAATTGAATATTTCTAGGAGGACATCATCAGGGAACGTGTTGATTGGTGTCACTTGGCCTTCATGGCATCGAATCAATCAGCAACTGTTGTGACCGTTACACAAATGACACACCTCGAAATCGGTTGGTCAAATTCTCCCTAGTCCCGCGACGTGCATGACTTTTTGTTATCAATGAGCCCTCGGAACGGGAATCCATTAGAATCGGTGACCCCTAGACGGGTAGGAAATGATGGAGGGCAAAGGACGGTAGAACTTGAATATGGTAGGGAGACTTGATGACTCGATGACGGCCCGGGGCACTCCTGCTATTGTCATTTTGTAGTAACGATCAGTGCACCAGGTGAATTTCTCCTTGACATACGGCTGAGACAGGAATCGGGGCTGGGTAAAGGAAGGGGAGGACAAAGAAACAGGTTGCCTTGTCACAATTTATACAATTTATGGCCTACGTAAAATGTACAGTAACGTCTCGGAGTAAGTTATTCCATTTCTCAGTTACTGGCCTAACTTATGGTAATCACTCGAAAATGCTCCGAGTCGCACCCTTCGTACCGGTCATCGGAATTGTATGGATACCGGCCGCGGCCACAAATCCGCACCACGCCACGAGCCTTGGCGAGTGCGCCACCAACCCTCATCCTCGTGTTTTTCAAACAGATTTTGATACACTAAAGCCTCAGATGGAATAGAGGGGTTGCCAGACTTTATTAACTTTTGGCAGACCTTTTGAAAGCCTCGCAACACATGCTGTACCCTCCGTCCCATCCCCACCGTCACCGTGGTAACTCGGGAGCGGGCTCTCCGGAGTTGCCAAAAGCGGCGTCCACGGAGCGCTTGATCACCAACACCCGGACCCTTGACTCGAGGTAGTGCTGCATGTGAGCCGTTTGCATTCTTCGGCCACTTCGGTTATCGCCTCCTCCTACCTAAACCGAGTCATACGCCCGCCGCTCCGAGTCCTGCCCAAGCACGAACCGCCAATGAATGCAGTGACAAGGACCGATTCTGCTGCCTGTGCAGCCTGTCTGCACGAGATGTCAAGGTTGTTGCACCTTTTACAACGACGCTTTTTGCATTAACCCCTCCGGGACACTTAGATCCGGCAGTTCATTAAGCATTACCGCGCAACACGTTGCCTTTCATAGGCCATCAGGAATGAAGCCGAGTGCGCAATTTTTAGGTCACAGTTTGTCCTTTGACGGTGCCGCTGTCCAATCACAATTAGGGGTACTCAATTGTAATGCAGAGGAAGATTTTATAGCGAGGACACGGGGCCAACGATCAAATATGCAGCTCTGAGCACACCATTCAAGACCCGAGGGCCCAGAGCTGCATTTGGGGGGAAGTCACTCGGAACGCCCGGACAACGGAGGTGATGTGGACGAGCAGGGCGGAACGGCGTACGGTGTATAGCATGCGTGGCGCACACGCACGCATATATTTTGTCCTATGCCCCACCTTAGCTGCCCACTCCGCGCGGATATCATACCGGTGAGCATTGTCCTTACCAAGCTTTCCAATACCTGTACTTACTCCAAGTAGCATAACGTACATGTTCTCCGTTCAGGACGAGCAACATCGCGCACCTTCAAGTTGATTCAATAATATTAAAAGTTCAGAGCGTTTAATTATAGTTCCATTCTGCAATTATCACACCTCGACCCGAGTCCACCATGCCTCATATATAAATGATAGTAAGTCTCATAAGCAATTAAATGGCCTCGACGAGAGCGACTATAACTGCGATACCACTACATGGTGGCACTACTGCAGGCAGCGGGCCTGCCAGAGCGGTATGGGTAAGTGTGACGGAGTGAGAAGGCGATTCCGGATCTTTTTGCTTCATCACGCTTCTGGAGTTTGCAAACCCGGATCAACGGTTACTGCGACGTAGGTTGCCACGAGAACAACTCATATCCGTTGCCTCACCGTGGATGAGTCCCCCGACAGCGACCAGTCGTTCGTCGACAGCTGGCCGGTCATGTCGGCGACCTGAGGCTGCCTCCACGAGGCTTTCGAAGCGAGGTCTGACACGGGCGGCCCGGCAAAAATATAAGCCGCTCCAGGTGAGTACACGCTTGAATCGTTTTAATTGTACGCGCCCGGGCAGAGGCTGGTTTTGTTGGGCGTGCCCGTTTTCGAGTCGCCGATGCGGATTTGCGTGCAGATGAATAAGACTCAGCCACGCTGAGCGTCACAGCTAGGCTAGGGTGCGTGATGATCTCGTTCTGGACTAAATACTCCCCTGGAGCTACTTGCATCCGGAGCGTCACAGTGCTGGATTTGCCGTTCACTGTGCGTCGTGACGGCGTAATAAAGGACAAGTGGGCTGGGCAAGTGCTGAAGGGTTTCTGATCAGCTGACCCTAATATCACACTTAGTATGGGCGAAACGACTAATCCTCGAGTTCAAAACTCTTGCCCCCCATATTATCTATATGCCACCCATTCCTCCAGTTACGGTACTACACTCGTCACCTAAATCCTCTGCCCACGAAACACAGGACATGACGGATGATCAGTCGTCGGGGACGCCTATTCGGCGAACGGGACCGGACGTCTACACACAAATACCAGCGACGAACCCGGTTCTCAACCCTTACGAAGCCCTGCAAGTATCCAGTCCAGCCGCGGTGCAAACCCAGCCACACGTGCCTGACGCACAAGGAATCGGACAAGCCCTGATGCCCTCGACGGTATCTCCTTACGGTAGCGGGGTCCAGCAGCAGCAGCAGTCAATGCCACACGGCTATACGGCTGCGCTCAATGTCGGTGGAGATTTTACAAACGCAAACGCAGGCCCTACGGCGCTGGGAGCGTTTCGTGAGACGAGCAGTGGTGGTGATGATTGGACTCGCTCTGTTTGAATGGCGCACGTGTCCATGCGCGGGCTCAAGCAAGGTTCGCAATCCATACGTGCTTTCGTGAAACTTCCATTAGTTGGATATTTACATTTCCACAGAACGTTATCAACGTTGCCAAAGGATTTGTTACTCGAACTTGTTCAAGTTGCTGATCTCATTACAACACTTGATATCCAGGTATGGTTCCATGAGACCAAGGCCCCTGTAGCACGACTGAGTGGCATAGATGGACTTTGACCGGTTGGTTGGGGAAGTTAGAAATGGCAGTGGTGTAAGTCGCCCGAGTCGCCCGGACCTTGCCCTCCGCCGTCTCACGCTTTGACAGTATGCTATTGTGAGGTGGGAGAAATGTGGCGAGACCCTGGAACGTCTTCTTGCGCCGAGTAGCAGTGTCCTGCACTGCACTTCCTTCCCGGACCACGGCATCCCGAGTCGACCGACGCACCGACCGCCGCGAAGAATCCGCATAGGAAGGGGAAGTCCGAACTACAGCCAGAACAACCCCAAGGGGCCAGCTTTGCTCAAGATGCTGAGGAATCCATGCAAGGCGACACCAACCCGTTCGACTCCTTGGACCAGGAAGATGCGCTCGCGCAGCATCAGGAGCTGTCGTTAGACGAGATGGACGTTGATGAAGAACCAGATGATGTGGCTGGCTGGGCGGCTGACTCGACCGACATTTGATTCGGCGCCAGAGCTACAGATGCTGTCGGATCGAATTAGAGAGTAGCGAGAGTTTTTTTTTTAAGATGAGGAGATCGCGCAGAAACGTCAAGTTATATGCGTGCTATTGTACTTACGCGTTGGAAAGGAACATCGAGAAGAAATGGGGATTGCTACTTCGTGAAAACTTGAAGGACGCCGTTGCAAGTAAAGGGGAGACTCTGGGGGAAAGTTCGCGGCACAAATTGCCAAATTTGCATGCTCGGACTCGGGAACGCTTCTCGGGACAACGTAAAGACTACGAGGCTCCGCAGTGAGCCCTTTGCATTGGAGAGATAAACTATCCTGTATCGCACAGAAGGGTGGCCCTCTTCACGACAGAATCAAAGGCGAGGCCGAGAGAATGAGTAAAAATGACACCGAAGAGGATGGAGAACGGCTTCTTCGGCCCAGCCGGTCCATCACCTGTGAAACGTGGGTCATCGACGAGGCAATGACTGGTCCCGGGATGATGCCTGCAATCCCCTCTCTGACAGGAAATGTCAGGAATAAGTACAGATTTATGTGGACAAATGGCTGTGTCGGTGGAGATTCATTCACGAGTGGCAGGAACAGCGGAGGCTGAGTGTGCGACGGCTTGGACCCGCCAGGAATGAGCGAAAGCACGGACTCCATTATAGGGACCGCAGGTGGGAAGCTGCCACTGGGACGTTGGGGCCATGGCGGCGTTGAATTCAGGCTAGGCGGGTTTCGTAGTAACAGCCGCGGTGGACTTGGCCTAAGTCTGGACCTGCCCATGAGCGGTGCTGGCTCTGGCAGTTTGAGCACTGGGGCGGGCGGCGGAGCGTCGGGAGGTTGGGAGAGGGGTGTGGCGGGTGGGCTGAGCGGGGTTGGGATCGGGTCCTCCGAGTCCCTTCCTCCTAAGCTTTCTCCCTTGGGATCTTTTGTTTCATTACGAAATGTATATAACAACGTATGATTAAAATTTGGGGTGCGTGTGTGCAGCGAAGTTTGTTTACATATTGCAGTACATGATGCATGATGCATTGCGGTACTATGTGCCAGTGATTCAACCAATCTTGCAACCAATGATCCACCTCGGAAAAAGTTGTGTGATTGCTCCAAAAGCTCGTATAAAAAGGCACATCTGATAGTACAATTAGGGTCAAAGTCAATCCAAATGCATCACTAGCCCATCATACGTCGAACCAAGAAAGGCATCTCTGATTAGATGCGAGAAAGCGAATCCCAGACGAGTTGTTACATAGAAAGTTGCGATGCTTCCTGAACGGCCTGAACTGTTAGGCTGAGCTTGAAGCTTGAAGCGGTAGCCGGAAACGAGGTCGGAAAGCACGGACCTCATGACGGTTGGATAGGCAACCCGTCATTTGCTGCAAGTATACTGTCAAAATCACCTACCTACTTATATCGCTATTGCCTCCATCGGACGCAACATCAAACAAAGGGACCAAATCACAGTGATACCGAGAAACGAGTCCAGAGGAAAATAGTGGGTACGACACAAAAGTGACAAAACGTTAACGGGACAGAAGGCGAAAAGCATTTATCAACCGTTAGTGTCCTAATGCCAAGCAGAAACTGCTATAGGGTGACTGGCGAGCTGTCGCGTGGCAACGAACTGCCTAATGCCTTCATGGACAGGGCCCGATGACTGGAGCCCCTCCGAGAAGATATTTTGCAGGGCCGGCAACACCTCTGTCGTCCTGTCCCCAACGAGTTCTTGAATGGCAGGCATGATACGTGGTGTCACTTGCTTGGATAGGTATAGGTTCGACACAGCCGTAAATGGATGTAATAGCTCCATCCATAGCGTGTTCTCGATGTTGTCTTGCCAATATCCAACCTTGTCCATGTAGATGTAGAGGTCCAACGTGGAAAGGGAAGGCAAGCATGAGGCACAGATCTGCTCCAGAGCCGAAACTTGCCAATCCAGCTCTCTGCATGGTATTTTCACTGCGAGCTCTCCAAAGTCAGGTGTCTGTGATGAGAAATTGATCCTAGCGGCGCCATCCGCAAAGGCAATACGGGCCTTTTCGAGAGCTGTCAACGTCGGCGTGCGACTAATAAATCGGATGAATTGCGGGGTGTCGAATAGGATTCGATTGAAGAACGTTACATCCAAGTACTTCAGTTTAGGGGCATCGATACGGGACACGACGTCCTCCAAATATTCAGTGACCCCTTTGAACAAAAAATTTGTGAGAGCTGGGAGGACAGAGCGTGTCGGGGTAGGCCGACGTCGGCTGTCAGGGCGAGATAGAGGGGATTGGAAATCAAGGTGAAGAGCCGCAAGGTTGGTCAACGTACAGAGGGCGGCGAGCATATTTTCGGGTGAAATGTATCCCGAATGAGAAATGTTAATGAGGTAAAGTTGGACGAGGAGAGTGGCAGACGAAAGTAGTTTTGGTAAAGCTGGAAATGGAATGCGATTCAACCAAAGGAATTGCAGACGTGGAGTACATCCACCTAAGAACGAATTAGGAAGGGCTGGCGCCGTTTCATCAGACGAGCTGAGCTCGAGATGTGTCAGCTGCGGGAATGGCTCCTGCATTGCTGCTGAAACTTTTTCCAAATAGAAACTTGGGATGTACATGAGGTCGATCTGACAGACGCGATCGCTGCGCCCGAGCACAGTAATGATGTTATCCACGCTTTTTGTTGTGTAGTCGCCATAGCACCGAATGTAAAGAGGCAAAGGAGGCCAGACGTGCAACGTGTCCGTGGCAGGTGTTCCCGGTGTGCAAACCAATCGCAGATTGAGGCGATGTGTAGACTCAAAAACAACGCTTCGCCATCGCCGACAAACTTGGACCAGTAGCTGCCACGCTTCTACCTGTTTTTTTGCAACGTGATCTTCATCCCAACTAAAATCAAATATCGCTAGTAAGACATCATCAGGGAGCGTGTCGATTGGTGACACCTTGCCTACATCGCATCGAGTCAGTAAGCAGCCATCAAGGGATGTTGAACAAAAAACCTTCCGAACGGGAATCTATTATGATCAATGTCCCAGGGTGAGTCGGAGATGATGGAGGGCTGGAGGAAGTACTGGAGTCTTGGCGGGCACGCTTTCGAAAGAGGCTATTTGAGATCTTGTTAGTTACATGGCGGGCGAATTTCCCTTTGACATACGGCTGGTACCTCATTGATAGGGAATCGACATTTGGGGGGTGAAGATAACAGTCGCCTTGAGGTTGCAGATTTATACGATGCACAAAACCTATTTCACAGCCCGCGTGCCACTCAGTGTTGTGCCAGATGGTGGGAGACTAGTAGACTAGAGTGCCTTGTACAGTGCAGTCTCGACCGCAGCCTGACATGTGACCGCGGTCGCTGATATAAGCCAGTGAGGTTATCACGTGGCACGAACAGCATTGGGCGGTTCCGGCGGCGCCGGCGGTCATTCCAGTCGTGCCAACCGACTCAGCGCCTAATTCCAACCGCAAGGCACTGAGGTGTAGTATCATTCTTGGTACCATCAGGGCTTTGTTGTCTCCAGTTTTCTCTTTCACCGCCGCCTGTTTTCGTTTTGCGTTCACGAAACGTGATTATTTCTGGAAATGTTCCTCAAGACTCTGCGCGTACCCAAGCCACTAGGGCTAATGCGGCCAATGCGGCCTGACGAGAAAGGGATAGGGAGCGGCGGAATCAAATGTGGTATCGGCGACTTCGATTGGCTAAGCGGGCCCCATCAGAACGTCCACACGCGGACGACGTTCGTGTGCCGTGTCCTTGGGCGTGTCAACTTCCGCGGTCGTTATGATCGTACAACTTTCCTTCGGAATCCATGAGACAGGCTGCGACGAGGCAACCCTTTATCGACGCACGTCCTCGATCACCTGCCTCTCCACCAGCAAACGGCCATCTCATGACTTATTCTAAGACTTCCTCAATCGCCATCTTGTGATTGGCCGTGACCTGCACAATAGCGCTATTTGCCAGTGTTTGGTGAAGTAAAATGGCATCATGGGGCACTGAGAGTACTGAGCCACTGAACTGCCACTGAGTGTACAAGGTGCCGGTGCCATCGCGTTCACATTCCGGCGTTCCACACCCACCTCCTCTATGGCTTATTGGTCAAATTTGTAGCGGTGCTTACATCGATAACCACACGAACGACCCCGATCCTGGAGAGATCCCCGAGGTTTTGCGGGACATGCTCCTCTAGGGCCTAGGTTATGACTCAAATGGTCATGTTTGCTTGCAAGAAGCCCCAGCCAGTGACAGTTGGCAACTTTTGAAACAGCCACGCAACCTGGCACAACCACTGGCACGCCTCTTCCTCGTGTTTCTGATACATACGGTGAACTTTTCGAGCCTGAGGATTGGTGTCCGTTGAAGCGATTGGCAATTTGCAGACTTGGGCTTATTTCAATTTGGGCACAACTTGTCACCCGCCACTGATCTTTTGGAAGCCTCGCAGCACATACAATTCTACCCCCACCTTGATATTTGGGGGGGAGGGTTCTTCAGGGTTCTTCAGGCTGTCAAATGACATTTCCGCCATCGCGACCACCTCCTTTTCAGTGCGCAGACACTCCTAACTCAAATCGCCGCTTCTCACACAACTCGCAACGCCGCTCCGAGCCCATTCCCGCTCAGCGCGAATTGCCAGTGAATGGACCGGGACTCGGATGTTGTCTGTACGACACGTCGACATTTAACATAACATAACGACGCTTTTTGCGTACGGAGCAGTTAGATCTGCAAATAACTTCCGTGCAATAGTGTCACGCAATACATCGTCTTTCATGGGAGATCAGGCAGGCTGCACCCCGATTTTGAGTTATAACCTCTAACCCTGCCGCTGTCCAGTCTTAGTCAGGGGGTACTGGATGATGCCTCGTGGCAAGGGGCCTGGGCACGAAGTCAGTGATCGAATATGCGGCGCAGAACAACTTGCTCGACACCCTGTGGCCACGCCTTTCGGGGGAGTGCTATCTTGATGACAGTTCCCTTCTGTAATCATCTAATCATCACACCTCATCCGTCCGTCCCCTAAGTCGAAGTTTCATAGATGACAGTTGGTTCTCTAGTAAGCAATCACATGGTCTCGACGAAAGCAACAACAGCTGTGATACTACCACTGGCTATGACGCACTCAGCTAGCTAGCGGTATGGGCAAGAGATGTATTTATCTACTTTATCAAAGTACTGTCTGTTACATACATGGCAAGTCTGTGCGATGAAGCAGATAAAAAAGAGAAATCGATTATAGATTTCTCACACCCCAGTCGATCAAACATGTGGGTAACATGTGTGTATCATTGTATGTAGGTAAAAAGGAAGGATGTGGTGGTGAGCGATCATGAATAATAAAAGACGTGGCGGGTGGCACGCACTCGCATGGAGCCTGTGCTGCGCGATGCCACGAGAGCGACCCATCTGTTTCTATAGTTTTACAAACTCAGTTCAACGAACGGGGACTGTAACGTCAGTCGCACACCATAACCATTCATCCTAGCAATTTTTGCCGTGGACGACGAGTCGTCAGTCGACGCGTCGACTCGGCCAGCTGGCCAGTCATGTCCGCGGGGGAAAACAAGGTTCGACGGTCCGGAAAAGGCTGGTGGTGTTTGCACGCTCAAGCGCTCAAGCGCTCAAGCTCAAGTTTTCATTGGTACACCTGGCCGGCAGAGGGCAGTTTGGTTGGGCGTACCAGACGCCCGTTACACACTGCCAGTGTAAACAGATGGGCTTGCGGTTCACTGTGCGTTGTGAAGGTGTGGGAAGAACTTTCAGCGCTGTAGCAACGTGGATGTCAAGTGAGTTAGGTACGAGCATCGACATCGAGTCCTGTCACCCCTGGGGGCCAGAGGTTAGCCCCACGCGATAACTTAGCGCTTACTTAGCTCCCGCACTATCGCCAATCTTACGCCACAACGAAACCCACGTTGCGCACCAAGGTTCCCCATGGCCTCCTGTCGATCCGAACGAGAGACTTCTTTGCAACTGGATAACGTGTTGATGCACGCGCTCAAGCACGCTTTTCTTACCCCCCGTAGACTGTCGCTTTTATTCCATCTAGTCAAATGATTCTCACAGTCCTACAGTATTTAAGACCTTCGATTCCGCGCCATTCACCTCGGTCCTTGGCCTCGCCATTCACTTCAGCCTTGCCTGAATCGCGCTCTCCATCGGCGCGCTTAATCTTATCGCTACACTTCAACAGCACTGTCTACATACTGTACCAACGATGGACCCGCCGGGAGCCGCTCGTGAATGGACTGGGACACTCTATATGAACGGTACATCCGTCCTAGCTCGGGCTCGAGAAATTGAGGCGTTTGGAAACCTGTATGCGCCTTTCTTGAAAGGTTTATTAGTCGGAGATTGACACCCACGCAGAAATCCATTTCCCTGGCCAGCTCATTTGCAACTTGAACCTGTCTCTGATCCCAATTTTAACATCCAGGCATGGATTAATATCACCGGGGCCCCGTGGGTGCCGCTGAGGTGCTACGATGAGACATTTAGTCGCCAATTTGACAATATGGTTGCGACGCTTAAAAGTGGACATTGTGTAAGTCGCCCGAGTTGCTGATTTCCTCGCCGTCTCACGCTTTGATAGTACGCAATTGCGAGGTGCATGGACTGCCAGGGCCGGACCCTGGTGCGACTTCTCCTCGCGCCAGTTGGCGAAATCCTATTATGTGCAGTAATCCCCGATAACGGCATCCCGATGCAACCGACCCATTAAGTTGCCCCCAATAATGGTGCCAACCAAGGCCAGCTAGCGGTGTTAGCGCCCCTCAGGGGACCATGGTTTGAGGCAGCGCAGAGAGTAGTCTTATCGCAAACTCGGAGGCAATGGAGGATATCGAGTTGTACAAGTACGAAGGATGGGATGACAACGGAGCCCGGAACGTCGAAAACGATAACTATGACTGAGCCTCATGACCTTTTTTCGGGGTCGTACAGTATTCTTTCTGACACTTGACACCACAATATATGTATTTCAGATTTGTCTTTATGACGTGTTCGACAGCAGCGGTGCTGGATGTCACGGTACAGTAATTGTAAGGTGTGGACTTGGCAAGCGCTCCAGTGATCTGAAGGGTTTCTCCTGACCCGACCAGCCGACCCCTACCTGCGCACGGGTGAAACGACCTATTTCCGAGATCGGGATTCATCCTCCCCATCATCGACCTGCTACCAGTTCCTCCAGTAACGGTGCTGGACTCACAACCCAAATCGCGTACCCATGGGGCACAATACACGACGGATGATCGATGATCACTCAATCAGTGGTTGGTGTCCCTCAAAACCCTGGGATTAACAAGCATCTACTGGCTCTATGTTCGTGAATATAATTATATGGGGCCCAAGCAGGGAGGACTCAGTCCGTATGTGCCCGGAAGCCAGGCGCCCGAATGCGATTGCGAGTGGGTTGTTTACCCAGCGACGACGTTGCAGCAACTTTGACAGAGACGTCAGAAACAACAGGCCCATGCTCACCACCAGAATACAAGCGCAGCAGAATCAACAGCGTGCTATGATGGATTGAACCATGCGCTGCCGGTGAGTGGCGGAACTGGCGCTGCTGTCAGTGGAGATCTTGGCGAGTCGGTGGTGGGCTCATGAACACGAGTAGCGCGAAAAACAAGTTCAGATTGTCCGGCGGCTTGGAGGCTTGGACAGGAATGGGCGAGAGCATGGGCATGTGTCTAGGCCTGCCCATGAGCGATGCTGGCATTGGGGGTGTGAGCTGAGATGGGCTTGGATGGCGGTGGATCGTCAAGGCGGGTGGAAAAAGGGGAGAGAAATGTGGTGGGGGATGATTCGTGGTTCCACTGGCGACGTGACGCGGGGCATGTACAGTACCAGTCGTTTATGCCTCGCAATGAGGAAGGTGCCCACTGCCCAGTACTGCCGCAGTGCCCAGGCGCCCACTGGAAGGTCTAATGAGTGATCTTCTGATCATCATCAAGTTCACTCACCTACATCTCCATGGTTGTCTCAACAGCCTACGTCAACTTATCACATATTTTGTCCATCTGAGGAAGGAGGGTTTGGCAACGTAGAAATATGAGAAACGATGACACAAAGTAAATCGGTGAGTGAGACAGGGGACGATGACTCGGAAATATCCGACCTGCAGGAATGCCCTCACAGAAGGCACCTAGTCGTTTGTGGTTATGCTTTGGCGGCAGGAGGGATACAAACCCTAGATCCTAACCTAGTACTTACAGACAGTAGACGAACATATTGTATTCACTCGGCCACGAATTTTGCGATCAGGACGAGGTTCACATTTATTTTGTGGGACCTGGAAACCCTCCCAAGAGAGGTCTCTCCCCCGGCGTCAATTACACTACAATTGTTGATCGCTGGTAGTGCCAGCAGCCGCCGCCGCGCCGAGTTCCTGACTCATAAAATCATGTGATGTTGCGTTTTTGGAAACGGTGGTGCCTTTGGACTGGGCACTTGAGTGGTCACTCACTGCGGCACTTCCTGGCCCTGGCACAGTATGGCCCTTAATAGGCCTTAATCCCCCCAGGTCCGTCATTTTTCTTATCGGAAACGAGGACGATCTAGAATTTCCAAGTTGCCTAGATTCGTTACTAGAAGGCACCGTTGTATGCCACTCCCAATTTGCATTATCAAAACTGCTAGTCACCCAGACCCCACTGGCACAGGCGAGGTGCCGAGGATACTACGTGACCAAGCTTTGTCTATATTCACGCAAGTGTCGAGACATCAGAACCGAGAAGCGCGCGACTAAGGAAACTCATAAATGAAACGTGCAGCGTGGATGTAGATAAGAGGTGCCACTGGCACATCGATCTCGAAACGTCGTGTAAAGGGGCGCCACTGGCTTTTACCCATATAAAGGTCTACTACCCTTTACTTTCGTGCCTTTGACATGGTTCGACACTCACGCCCTCCACACAAACTCTTCATTGGTGTTCATAGCTGAATTGAGAGGTAATGCACCGCTGCATAGTTTCCATAGTCTGCGTAATGTGTTTACGGTCTTCACTCAGGTGCAGTGTCGTTCGCGGACTCTGCTTGGCATCCTATACCATCACGTTTCTTCCCTTCAACTATACTTAGAGGTAATATATGATTTCTAGTCTCTTTTATATGCTTACCAGTTCGTCTACAACGGCGCTAGACTTGTCACACGAATACCCTGCCATCGGAACCCATAGCACGATGGAAGCTCAGAGGTTCTGGATCCCCAATTCGCAATCATCCAGCCCAGCCGCGGTGCAGACCCAGCCACACGTGGCCGGCGCACAAGGATCAGCCCCGATTGACTGGGAGATGTCTCCACAAGGTAGCGGATTCGAACAGCAGCCGCCAATCCCTTGCAACCATTCGGAGGCGAAATTTTTTGGTGGCGACCTTGAAAACCCAAGTGCAGGCCCTACGGCGCAGGGAGTGTCTCATGAGAAGTGCGGTTATGTGTGGACAGGGTTGCTTTATTTGAACGGCATATGCGCCTACGCGCGGGCTCAAGAAACTGAAACAGTTCGCAATCCGTACGCACATGGTTTTCGTGAAACGTCTACCAGTCTTACATCCACGCAGAATGCTATCAGCGTGGCCAAAGCATTTGCAACTTGAACCTGTCTTTGATTCCCAAATAAACATTCTCGATATCCAGGCATGGTTACGTGAGACCAAGGCCCCCGTTGTGCGGCTGAGCGGCATGGACAATATGGACAAACATCACTTTAGCCAGTTGGTTGAGACACTTAGAAGTGGTCGTGGTGTAAGTCTCCAGAGTAACCGACTTCCTATCCTCATCGTCTCACGCTTTGACAGTACGCCGTTATGAGGTGGGAGAACAAGGGCCAGATCAAAGATCGACTTCTCCTCACGCCGGTGGGCGGAGGCCTGCTCTGCGCTGCGTTCACCGAGGACGGTATCCCGAAGCGACCCACGAAACAAGAGCGACAACGAATCCGCATCGTGAAGCACCGTGAAAGCTCTCCGGAAAAGAAAATGCCCCCACGAGGGCCTCAGCCTTTCATGGCAATGACAATGGTTCCTAAGGGACCACCCTCCAGGTTGCGCAGAGTTCGATAATTCCGCCGCAACCACAGTCAGAACAACGCCAATGGGTATGCAGCCCTCAAGACGCTGTGGGACCCACGCAAGGCTACTTTGACCCATACATCCATTCGGACCAATCGCAACAGTCGCGACAGTCGACACAGCTGCAAGCGGAAAACTCCTTTTCAATATCTTTTTACGAAGGTAGAAAATATGGAAGGTGTGGCCTTTTCAGTGACCGGACAAATGCGTTCGCGATGGGAATGCCAGCTCAGCCGATGTTGCCACAACAAATCCAATCGCAGCTGCGAGCTCAGCAAAGGCAATCGCGGAGGAATGGAGAGTATGATGTTTGGCCCAGTGCGACCCCGTCAGACCCGACCATGCAGGCAGGTCTTACAGGCAAGTCGTCCCAGAAATTATGTTCTTGCCTTTCTCAGGCTTGCGGGTACGAATCTTGGCCCATTGATGATTCAAAATTACTTCTATGAAGTTCTGTCATTCACTTTGCTGCGGAATTCACGGCCCGGTCATGGTGATATAGACACCGCTGTGTTCAACCACACACATTTTATTGCAGTGCCACGGTCTACATATGTACAAGAATTCATGTAACTATTACTGTACTATCGACCCTCCCTACCAAGCTCGCTCCCTAAATAGTAAATACCCATGTGCCCACACAGTCACCTCGATGAGGTGAGGAGGGGATCATGTCGCGTCACAGTCTCCCAGAATGAGGTGAGGAGGGACGGCGACATCGGGTCACGTCCCAGAACGATGTGTGAAGGGACACAACATAACGTCGCGTCCTACAACGATGCGCGAAGGGACGCAACATGTCAAGGACAAGGGGAGGGGGAACAGCCGCATCGTGTCGCGTTCCCGTCTCCCAGAACGATGCGTGGAGGGATGGCGACATCGTGTCACGTCCAGGACGAGGCGAACGGGAAGGGAACGGCGACACTGGTCACGTCCCAGGGCGAGGCGAGGGGAACGACGAGGAAAAGAGGAGGGGAATGGGCATTGCGTCGCGTCCCAGAACAACTCGGAGGTGGGGCAGAAATGGACGACACTGTGACAACTTGTCGAAAAAAAAGAAGTCAGCGTTGACTGTACGCTTTGCTATTTGACGCTGAGCACGTGACACTCGTCCACGTTGTTTCGACCGTCAGGTAATGCGGCAGAAACTTGGGTCTCAGTGACCAGAATCCGATGTCGGGAATGAATCCAAATATTCACCCTAACTCAGGGGCAATCACAGGCCCTGGCACAACTACGAATGTGAATGCAGTACCCCTACTGGCCATCGATCCTACTTTGACGCAGATCCAGCCACAGGTCGACTTAAGTGCTCCTGATGCACATGTACTCGGTGCGACGTCTCAGCACGGGCTCCCCCACAACAACAACCTCGGAATGCAACTGCCACAAATGTTTCCCGTTATTGTCGCAGCGCAGATGACGCAGCATGTTGAGCAGCGTGGACTCGCACAGGCAAGCGCACAGGGGCCAGGGCAACCCGGGGTTCATCGTCGGTGGGGATGGTTCGGGAACGAACGCGGGCGCGAGTCCAGGATCTGTGGGGCAAGGTGGTGAAAGGATAGATCAACAGTGGTCAGGGACGCTTGCATGGCGAGGGACAATCCGGACGGACATCAGCATTGAGCGGAAGGAGGCACGCACGCAGGTCACGGCGACCGCATCAAAGGGTGACCCGTGCGCATTTTCCCATAAAATTTAAGGCTTATATTTACACGCCTTCCCAGATTAGCATCAACATGGCCTAAGGTTTTGTTACTTGCGCCTGCTGGGCCCGCAGTGTCAATAGGCGAGTTACACGATTGGTTCAGGAAGAACAACCCTGTGGTGATGCGCATCCGGCCCACTTCTGGGATGGATGTGCACTGCTATGGGCAACTGGTCAAGTTGCTCAGGTTTAAGAGTTGTGTAGGTCGTTGGTGTCCCTGCAGAGCCGTCCACTAACCTCCTAGTCCTTGACAGTATGCCATTGGGGGTTGGGAGATTCCAGGAAAGGGCCTGTCTACTTTGAATTTTCTCATCGCGCCGTTCATGCACGGCCTCCTTGGTGCAGCATTCCCAACGACTGGGATGCCTGATATCCCGAAGCCATAATTGCCGCAGCTGGATCCTAAAAGTGCGCCAGACAACCTACAATTTGTCATCACCGGATGCAGATCTTGCCTGAGCCTCAACTCAGCAGATCTTTGTCGGTCAACAAAATCGCTTCAAGGAAATCCAGGGAAGGAACATTCCCTACCCGACGCTGCCTTCCACCAGCAGCAGCAGCAGCAACAACCTCAACCTCCATCAGGTCGCTCACCACGTGACCAACGTTCTATTCTCATGCATGGGTCTCAGTTCAATCCAAGCGATATTGTCCCATCAATATCGACTGTATTTTTCCGGAAAATACCATACTGTACGTATTGTCAGTTGTGTGGTTGACCTCAGGTTTATCATGCCGAAATATGTTCCCAGTTCATTACAATACTGATGTATCTTTCGTGCCGGGACAGATTCCCGGCCCTCAATTTCCCTCAGTTGGCGCATGACAGCTGTTCCTGGTAGGCAGGCAACGCGATCACAATGCAACCGTTTGGAGAAGAAGGGGCTTTAGCAAGCTCAAACGGTCAAACCAAACATGACGATAACGGTCCCCTCTCCTGCAACGTTGGCGTTCGGGGTTGCGGCTCCTCTCAGTGTGGGATGCTCACGGCACTCATCTTTTACGTTACCCCAAGCTCGTGATGTACCAGCATCTTCACGCTATGGTATACGGCGCTTCGCGGCCTTTCTATGTGAATTCCGAGATTCTAACCTGGCTCAGTCATTTTGGGAGGGATCACATTGGGTGCGCTGTCATTCTGCGGATTCCGAACGAAGGCCCGCAGGTGTCAAGTCCAGCCGCGGTGCAAACCCCGGGCCAGCCCCACGCGCCTGGCGCACCAGTAATAGACCCGATGCTTCCCAGCGGAAGCGGAGTCGGGCGCTAATGCTGCACGGCCATACGGAGGAGGAGCTCGAGTGGACTGGCACGCTCTGTTTGAACGACGTACGCGTCCACGCGCGGGCTTCAGCAACTGAAGCGGTTCGCAATCCGTTCGTGCTTTCGTGAAACTTCCATTAGTTGCATATTTATATTCACACAGAAAGAAAGCTATCATCGTTTCCGAAGGATTTGCTACTTGAACTTTTTCAAGTTGCTGATCCCATTACAACACTCGATATCCGGGCATGGTTACATGAGACCAGTGCCCCAGTGGCGCGACTGAGTGACATGGAGGGGAACTTTGACCAATTGCCGGTGGTGTAAGTCGCTCGAGTCGCCAACATCCTGCTCTCTGCCAGCTCACGCTTTCACAGTATGCCATTGTGAGGTCCAAGGAGAACTGTGGCAAGACCACGGACCGTCTTCTCTTCGCGCCGATTGGCGATTTTCTGCTCTGCGCTGCCTTTCCAGACGAATCTGACGGCATCCCAAATCTACCGACCCACCAACCGCCGCGAGAAATCCGCAAGTTGAAGAGGAAAATTCCAACGTACAGCCAGAGCAACCCCAAGGGGCTAGCATTGCTCAAGATGCTGAGGTATCCGTGCAAGGCGATTCCAACCTGCCCGGTTCCTTAGACTAGGAAGATGCGCTCGTGCAGTACCAGGAGATGTCGGTAGACAAGATGGACGTTGACGAAGAACAAGAACTGGGCGAAGAACAGGATGGCGGGGAGACGGACGCTGGCTACGAGTCTGACCTGTCCGATAATTGATTCGGCGCCGGAGGTGCCGATGTTATCGGGTCGAGTCAGAGAGCAGCGAGAGTTTTTGTACGATGAGGAGACCGGACGTTCATTTATCTATCTACAGCGCAGACTACTTACATTTTGAAAGGGAGCGCTCGAGGATTACTTTATGAAATCTTGCATGTGTCCGTTATACGTAAAGGGGAGACTTACAGGAGCGCGATCGAATTCACACGCTCGCACTTAGGCACTCTTGCATACAGTAGAGGCATCGTAAATCGTCGTAAATACACCGCGAAGGACTCAGCGCGGTGTCCTTGGCATTAGGTCCGTCCCGGCAAGTCTATCACTTGGGTCAGTGAACGCCAGCGGGATGTCTACAATCCCTTCTCCAACAAATAAGTACAGTAAGTACAGATACATTGCAATGATCATGAAGTTTGGAAGGACTGAAGGCGGCTCGGGCCGGGATGCAGTCCAATCGATCAACAACTTGAAGGTGATTCTGTTTTCCACCTGCCTCAGACTGCTAGAGGAAAGCATCCTTCTGTTCCTCTGCCAGCGTGCGACTACCACAGACCGTGTCTGGCAAGCCGTCAAAACAACTAGCGCCTTCATGTGCATCTCTCTCGTTTCTCTAGGATACCGTACCGCCGTTCTTCATGTGAATCAGGTCGCAACGAGTTTGCACGTTTGGTACGAGCGAGCAAGCGAAAGTGCCAGCAGTGCTCGAAGATTGCGTGGACGAGGGTAATACAACCCACGTTGGCCATCGTAGTGGTGGTATTTTGTGCTATTTCCCGAGCTGTTTGGCTGTTTGCGATTGATGAAATACCGTAAGTGGGCGCCCGCTAAGCACACGTGAAGTACGGACCGTATGGTGCTTGAATAGACATTTGCTGTAAGTACGCGGTGAATATCACGTATCTACTTTCGAATATATCGCTATTGCCTTAGTTCGACGCGACATACGATCAAATGAAAGAGACCAAATCAGTGATATACTAGATACGGGTGCAAACGAAAATAGTGGGCGACAAGTACTGTAGATGACACGAAACGTTAATGGACAGAAAGCGAAGAGCATTTATTAATCATTTACCTCCTAAGACCAAGCCGAAATTGTTATCGCGTGACTGATGATCTGTCGCGTGGAAATAAACTGCCCAATGCCTTCCTGAACAATTCCCGATGGGTCGAGCCCCTCCAAGAAAATATTTTGCAGGGAAGGCAACACTTCTGTCGCTCTGCTTCCAACGAGCTCTCGCAGCGCAGGCACGATACGTGGCGCAACTTGCTTGGATAGCTGGAGATTCTTCACTGCCATAAATGGGTGTAATAGCTCCAGCCATAGTGTGTTCTCGACGTTGTCCCGCCAATATCCGACCTTGTCCATGTAGATGTAGAGGTCCTGCAACGTGGAAAGGGGAGGCAAGCACGAGGTACAGACTTGTTCCAGAGACGAAACTTGCCAGTCCAACTCTCTGCATTGTATTTTCACTGTGAGTTCTCCGAAGCCAGATGTCTGTGATGAGAGGTTGATCCTAGCAGCGCCATCCGCAAAGGCAACACGGGCCTTTTCGAGAGTTTTCAAGGTTGGCGTACGACTGATGAATTGGATAAATTGCGGTGTGTCGAATAGGATTTGATTGAAGAGGGTTATATCCAAGTACTTCAGTCGAGGCGCATCGATGCGGGCCGCGATGTCTTCCAAGTATTCGCTGACTCCTTTGAATAAAACATTTGTGAGAAAGGGGAGGATAGAGCGTGTCGGTGGCGGCAGACGTCGGCTTGTCCAGTCAGGGCCAGATCGGGGGATTGGAAATCAAGGTGAAGGGCTACGAGGCTGGTCAATGTGGAGAGGGCGTTGAGCATCGCCTCGGGTGAGATATATCCGGAGTGAGAGATGTTAACAAGGTAAAGTTGGACGAGGTGAGTGGCAGACAAAAGTAGGTTTGGTATACTCGGAAATGAAATCCGATTCAGCCAAAGGAATTGCAGACGTGGGGCACATCCACCCAAAAAGGAATCGGGAAAGATTGTTTCGGATTCATCAGACGAACTGAGCTCCAAATGAGTCAACACCGGGAATGGCTCCTTCATCGCTGCCAAAACATCTTCCAGAAAGGGACTTGGGATGTACATAAGGTCGATTTGATACACGCGATCACTGTGCTCGAGTACAGCAACGATGTTCTCCACACTATGTGTTGTATAGTTGCCATAGCACCGAATGAAAAGGGGCAAAGCTGGCCAAACATCTAGCGTGTCCCTCGCAGGTGTTTTGTCTGTACAGACAAGACGCAGGTTGAGGCGACGTGGCGATCCAAAAACAACTCTTCGCCATCGCCGACATACGTGTACCAGCGACTGCCATGCCTCTATCCCTTTTTTTGTAGGCCGAGCTTCATCCATACAAAAATCGAATATTTCTAGGAGGACATCATCAGGGAACGTGTCTATTGGTGTCACCTGGCCTTCATCGCATCGAATCAGTAAGCAACCGTTGCAGGTGTTATGCAAAGGACGTACGTTGGCATAGATTGGTTGATATCGATGACCCAGAACGAGCAGGGGGGTGAAGGGTGTTGTTAGAGTTTGATAGAAAAACTTGATCGCGGACACGCCTTCGAGCGGGGGGCCGGGGGCTACGGGACTATCGGTACTTTGTTAGTTACTTGAACTGCAGCAGGTAAAATTTCCCCAAGACATACGGGTGAGACATCAAGCTTCATCGATGGGATGGGGAATCGGGTTTGGGAACCGGGGCGGGGGGGGGGGGGGGGGGGGGGGGGGAACTTGAAGAACGTAACGACAATTTATATCGTGTACCTTAACAAGAGCCCATTATTGTCCTCTGGGCATTCTACGGCATTCGCTGCATTCTACGGCATTTCACAGACAAATTTTCACGCAATTTTATTCTGCTCTTTCATTCGCCGAGTTCATAGACCCTTCATAGACTCTTCGGCTATTCCAAAGAGCCGGCCGGGAGAAAGCCTCAGAGGTGTTTGACGCCACGAGCCTGGCACGAGGTCCAAGTCCAAACGTGGCGTGGCGTTTTGATCAGCACAGCATTTACAGTAAGTTAGTTCGAGCCTCAGGCCTCAGGCCTCAGTGCTAGACTAGAGTGGCTGACTTGATCTTTACAGTATTCACTTTAGCACGACCTTTTGCCTGAAAGCCTCACGGGCCTCGGATACAGTAGGTTATTGTACCCTCCCATCCCCACGGTCACCCTGGTAACCGGGGGGACAGCGTTTTCCGAGCTGCCCACTCGCAAAGGCCGACCGGCGTCCCCACGCAATACGATCCCGCTCACACACATCACGACGCCGAGTTCAAAACCGGGACCGGGATCGATGTCAGCCTGACTCGGGGACGAGTCAGAGGGTCACATCAGAGGAAGTCAGTTGATTACTTGTAAGTCAAGGAGTCAGACGACACTGCTTCCAGCAAGACCACCAGCCTGTAGAAAGTTCTCACGGACCCTGTAGCCATCACTAGCCGTCAGTCAAAAGTCAACTAAGACGACAGGTCGTCATGACATGACAAACACCGTGACTGACCCGGAAGGACTCGGCTACTGTACCTCAGTACCTCTCTCTGCCTTCACCTCTCCATCATGTACAGTACGCGTCAAGGCTGTTTGACATTCATAACGACGCTTTTTTGCATTAACCCCTACCGGGCACTTGTATCAGCCGATAGTTTCCATAGAGTAATGAGATCTAATGAGACCGAGTGCCCCGATTTTCACAATTCACAATACAGTACAGTATGTTAGGACTCGTGGCAAGGACACGTGGCCACCGATCAAATATGCAGCGCTCAATATCCGAATCTGAGGACCCCAGGCCGCACTTTTGGGGAGGTCGCTCCGAGTGCCCAGACAATGTCACAATGAACGGTCAAGCGAACAGTGGTGTGGATCCGAGCACTGTGTAACGGTACTAACAGCGTATGGCACTAGTATTCAGTAGCACCGCATCCGCACGCCGTCAAACGCACACAATACACAATTCTTTGCTCTATATGTGTCACCATCAGTTGCTGCCCTCTACGCGCGGCAAGACACGCGGATATCATACTGAGGTGGGTTGTCTTTACTTAGCTTCCCAACATCTGTACTTACTCCATGATCCCAGTAGCATAAGCTGCTTAGTTCCCTTTGTCCTCAGACGAGCAACACCGCATGCCTCAATTCATTTATTAAAAGCTGCAGAGTTGATGACAGTTCATTTCTGCAATCATCACACGGTTCACACCTCGACCGGCCCTCATATACTATAATAATAATACTTGCTCAAATATGATTGACAACATGAATGATAGTAGGTCTCAAAAGCAATTACTGTAAATGATCTCGACAAAAGCAACAGTAACATACCACCACCCGGTACCAGTATCGCAGGCACTGCCAGCCTGAGGCCGCGGTATGGGACCACTGCATGGGTAATCAGGGTAAGCCTGAAGTGACGGAGTGAGAAGGCGCTTCTGCCAGTGCTATATCCGAGTCGCGCTTCTGGGGTTCGCAAACCCGGTTCAACGGGTGACTGTGATTCCGACCGGTCCGTTTTGCGACGACGCTTACAAAGACTACGTTACCTCCTGACCCGCCCCCTATCCCGCTCCCTCACGGACTCGATGGTAAGCAAGGCAGAAGCTCAGAGGCGCTATCGACAAGAACGTGCTCTCGCCGGCCCAGACGCGGACGCACGTCGGCGCAGAGACGCCGCACTTTAGCGTGAACGACAAAAAACCGACTGGTGTGTTCCGCACGTACACACACGCTCGACGAACAACCACCGGCCGGGCAGTCTGCAAACTCCAAAGCAAACTCCAAAGACACCGTCGATCCCCCCACCGCGCTCCACCCTCCCTCCACACGCCTTACTCACACCTCGGCTCAGGCCGAAAACTGACCGATTATATCGGTCACACAAGAATTCAAGTCCTGATCGTGCTGTTCTCCAAAATGCTCGAAGACGCAGCGCCCCAATGGGCCGATTTGAACCGCTTTGAGAAAAATCGCGTGCCGGCATGACCCCCCCACCCCGAGCGGTCGGACCTTGCCACGCTTCCGGGGCACCCTAGTGTAAGTTGTCCACCAGAATCACCCCGAGTCATAGATGTTGCATCGTCACTGGGGACGACGGCGACGAGTTCCCTGCTTGGTTGATCATGTCGGCGATCTCCGTGGCGGAAGCGAGGCCTGACACGGGTGGACCGAGAAAAATCCAGGCTCCCAGGTGAGTACATGCTCGGATCGTTTTTCGTTGTACGCGCCTAGGCAGAGGCCGGTTTTGTTGGGCATGCGCGTTTGCGAGCGGATTTGCGTACAGTCTTACAGACTCCGCCGCGCTGAGCGTCACGGCTAGTAGGCTAGCCTGAGGGCGCGTGATAATCTCATTCTGGCTCGTTCTGGACTAGGTACTCCCCTGGAGCTACTTGCATCCGGGGCTTCACAGCGCTGGGTTTGCCGTCCGTTGTGCGTCGTGAAGGCGTAATGAGGACATGCAGGGCGAGGTTCTGAGCCGAGTCAGCTGACCCTACTATCACCTTTAGCACGGGTGAAACAACCAATCCTCGAGATCAAGATTCTTGTCACCCCCATTATCTATATGTCACCTGTTCTCCAGTAACGGTACCAGACTCGTCACTTAAATCCCATACCCACGGAACACAGCACATGACGGGTGATCAGTCTTCGGGGACGCCCATTTGACGAACGGGATCGGACGTCTACGCCCAAGTACCAGCAACGAACCCGGTCCACTCCACTGCGAGCCACGCCCACCACCTCCAAATCCTCCCGAGCGCCCACCGCCTTCGTATCCGCCGCCGCCCGCACCACCACAAGGAATTGGACAAGCCCTGGTGCCCTCGACGGTATCTCCCTACGGTAGCGGGATCCAGCAGCAGCCGCCAATGCCACACGGCTATACAGCGGCGCTCAATGTCGGTGGAGATCTTACAAACGCGGTTTCGTCAGCGTTTTGTATCGCACAGAAGGGTGACCCTGTACATGATAGAATCAAGGCGAGACCGAGAGAGTAAGTAAAAATGAGATTGAAGAGGATGGAGAACGGTGTCTTTGATCCAGCCGGTCCATCACCTGTGAAACGTAGGTAATTGACGAGGCAATGACTGGTCCCTGGATGATGCCTACAATCCCTCTCCAACAAGAATAAGCACCGATTTATGTGGACAAATGGCTGAATCGGTGGAGATTCATTCACGAGTGGCACGAACAGCGGGGTCGGCTTGTCCGACGGCTTGGGCCCGCCAGGAATGAGCGGGAGCACGGGGACTGCCACGGGCTCCGTGATAGATTGCAGGTGGGAAGTTGGAACTATGGCGGCGTTGAATTCGGGCTAGGCAAGTTTCGCAACTGCGGCGGTGGACTTGGCCCAGGTCTGGGCCTGCCCGTGAGCGGTGCTGGCTCTGGCAGTTTGAGCACTGGGACGGGCTTCGATGGTGGCGGAGCGTCGCGAGTTGGGAGAGGAGCGTTGCCGCGGAAGTGGTGGGCTGAGCCGTGAGCAGAGTTGGGATTGGCGGGACCCTCATGGCACCTCGACGGTGGGCACCCTGTCATTTATGTATCGCAACGAGGAAGGCGGACAGAGCTAATGAGGGCTTCACCCCCTCCGAGATCCAATCACTTACACCTGCATTGTTGTCATGCAGCCCATGTTGCTGTGACTTAGTACTTTCGCATTTGATCCATATGTTGTGGACCGAGGAAGGAGGCTTGGGAAATGTAGGAATATGATAAAGACAGCAACTGGATCCGCGAGTGAGTGGAGAAAGGCGGCGAAAGATCCACATGGAGGACTGAAAGCAAAGCAAAAAATTGAAAGGCATCACCGCGTGTGGTTATTCTTCCGCGGCGGCGTTCTTCAAGCTTCAATGCTCAGGGTCGCACACATATATCCTTTCTGTCGTCGTGTTACGATTGGGAACTCGAGTAGGATTTATAACTGGCCGCCGGGCCGGCGCTGCCGTACTTGTCAAATCATCTGACCACCTGAGCACTTTGATGAGCCGAGCTTACTACGCCCAGTGACAGTCTGGCACTTTGAACGGGCGCCAGCCTGGCTGTATGGCTCCTTCATGATCTATTTCTTATCGGAAACGTGGACGATCCCGAATCCCTGGACCCGGTTCCGAGTCTTTCAGTTGGGCCTTGCTTTGGGCTTTCCCCTTGGGAACTACTGAAAATATTATAGGTTCTTGCCCGGTAAGTGGCCCAGATTGGTTAGGCTGCATTGCACTTCCCAATCCACGTTATCAAGAAGCAGCTGGACATCCAACATGAGTTGTGATCGAGTTTCACGCGGTTGCCGACTGGACACACCCGAGTCGAAAACGCTTACTGTAACTAACTCGAAAATCAAACGTGAAGTGCCGACGCAGATACGGAGTGCCAAGGCACTTGGGCCCTTATGCCTTCAATATAAAGGTGCCACTGTAGGCACTTTCTCGCCTACCACCTGTTACTTTCGTACCCTGTACTGCCATGGCAGTTTTATCTTTGCCATCTGAACGCTCACATTTCATCTTCATTCTTGTTAATTCTATACTCGTTTTTGATCCAGGGTGGACCAACTTGATCATCTATTACATCAACCCCTTGCTCTCCCACCTCAGCGAAGGAAACCTCCCGCGTTTGGTATATCTCGTCACGTATTCCCCTGATTCCCCCGTCGTAGTTGGCCCCTTCTTCGTTGCGGGCAGGTTCGATGAGGGGAACTTGATGTCTCCAACTGCCGGCATAATGACAAGAAATTCCCTGGATATGGCCGCTTTCGACGGTTACATGTCCATAATCGAGGTACTTAAATGTCGCACTCTGTTTGCATCTGAAAGGTATTCAGCATCGCCAGGTGATTAACGACTTCCAGAAGGGCCACAACCAAGACCCTAATGAAAGGTCCTTATATCATCTATGGCACGTCGTAGCTGCTCAACATGACGACGCTGAATACCCTCATTCCAACGTTTTGACTGCCTCTCTGGGCTCCAGTTGGGAAGCGGTCCCTGGGGAATTAACGAACGTGCGTGTACTATCGGGGTCACTGGAATGTTGTAGAACTAATTCTTTGCTGATAGCGCAACATTAACCTCTCGATGATTTTCACTAATCCTTGTCCGAAACTCCGACAGCTGTTCTTTGCGGTACGTGTCCTTTCGACAACTTCGTGGTCAACCTCCCTCACCTCCTCACCTCACGAATATGTAATAGACATCGTGTACGCACATACAACCATGGTTTGACACCTCCCCCCACCACGAGATTCTCTTATCGCCAGCATTCGTATCCCTCAGTGACCTAGGAGGTAATGCATCACCGAGCTCATTGCTTGCGGAATGTGTTTACGGTCCCCACTCAGATGCGGTGCCGTTCGCAGTCTCCGCCGAGCACCCTGCACTATCTTGTTTCGTGTCTTTAACTACGGTAGGAGGCAATGCGTTCCCATATGACTTTCGTGGTCTGTGCGACGTGGACACCGTTATCAATCCGGTCGAAGGCACGCAGGCATCCAGCTCTGCAGCGGAGCAGACCCAGCCACAGGTGCAAAGCGCACAAGAACTAATCCCGATGCATCTGCTTGCGAATGATACAGGTAGAGATCTTGCGATCCCAAGCGCCGGTCCAACGACGGTGGGAGCGATTCATGTAATGAGCGATGATGAGTGGACTGGGAGGCTCTTTTCCAACGGTACATTTGTCTACGCGCAGGCTCAAGCAAAGGAAGCGGCTCGTGATCCGTACGCAAATGCTTTTGTCACACTTCTATTGGAAGACTTAGTACATTCACGCAGAATGCTATCGGAATGGCCAGAGGATTTGCAACTCGAACATGTTCCTGTTCCCAACATTTCATCACTCGATATCCAGACATGGATGCTTAAGACAAAGGCTGCGGTAGTGCGACTAAGGTGCCCAGATCAGATGGACAACTGGGTTTTTGACCAATTTGTTGAGGAACTCAGAAACCACCGGGGTGTAAGTCGGAGTCGCCGGCTTCCTACCTTTGCCGTCTCACGCCTTGACAGTACGCAGCTGCGAAGTGGGAGAAGCAAGGCCAGATCCTGGATCGACTTCTCCTTATGCCGGTTGGTACAGTCTTGCACTGTGCTGTATTCCTCGACGGGAATATCCCGGAGCGACCGGGGCACCAAGATCCGCGACGGATTCGCGTCTTGAAGCCCAGAGAAGGCTCTCGGAAAAAGAAAGGGTCCCGACGAGGTCCTCGTCCCGATCTGGTAGCAATGCCAACACCTCCTGAGGGAGTTAGAGGGACTATCATATCACGAGGCAGCGCAGAGAGTAATCCTATCGCAAACTCGGAAGAAATGGAGGACTCCAACATGGATTCGGATGGTAACGGAGACTGAGACTGCCACTACTGTCACTGCCACCGGTATGCAAAAGTTCACAAGGAGAAAGCTTGGAGGAAGGGACACGAAGGGTGATTTTGTCGCATATGCATATATACGAACTTTTGTTTCATTACGAAATGTATATGGCACCGTATGATCAAAAATTGGGGTGCATCACCGTGCGTGTCAGCGAAATGCGTTACATATTGAAGTGCATGTTGCATCGTGCTTTGCGGTATGTGCCAGTGACTCGATCAATCTTGCAACCAATGATCCACCTCGGAAAGGTTGTGTGATTACTCCAAAAAGCTCGCATAAAAAGGCACATCTGATAGTACAATTAGGATCAACGTCGATCCAAGTGCATCACTAGCCCATCATACGTCGGACTAAAGAAAGGTATCTCTGATTAGATGCGAGAAAGCGAACCCCAGACGCGTTGTTACAGAGAAATTTGCGATGCTTCCTGAACGGCCTGAACTGTTGGCTGAGCTTGAAGCTTGAAGCGGTATCCAGAAACGAGGTCAGAAAGCACGGACCTCATGACGGTTGGACAAGCAACCCGTCATTTGATGCAAGTATACAGTCAAAATCACCTACCTACTTTCAAATATATCGCTATTGCCTCCATCGGACGCAACATCAAATAAAGGGACCAAATCACAGTGATACCGAGAAACGAGTCCAAAGGAAATAGTGGGTACGACACAAAACGTTAACGGGACAGAAGGCGAAGAGCATTATCAACCATTGGTGTCCTAACGCCAAGCAGAAACCGCTATAGGGTGACTGGTGAGCTGTCGCGTGGCAACGAACTGCCCAATGCCTTCCTGGACAGGGCCGACGACTGGAGCCCCTCCGAAAAGATATTTTGCAGGGCTGGCAACACTGTAGTTCTGTCCCGAACGAGGTCTTGAATGGCAGGCATGATACGTGGTGTCACTTGCTTGGATAGGTATAGGTTCGACACAGCCGTAAATGGATGTAATAACTCCATCCATAGCGTGTTCTCGATGTTGTCTTGCCAATATCCAACCTTGTCCATGTAGATGTAGAGGTCCAACGTGGAAATGGATGGCAAGCACGAGGCACAGATCTGCTCCAGAGCCGAAACTTGCCAATCCAGCTCTCTGCATGGGATTTTCACTGTGAGCTCTCCAAAGTCAGGTGTCTGTGATGAGAAGTTGATCCTAGCGGCGCCATCCCCAAAGGCAATACGGGCCTTTTCGAGAGCTGTCAACGTCGGCGTGCGACTAATGAATTGGATGAAATGCGGGGTGTCGAATAGGATTTGATTGAAGAACGTTACATCCAAGTACTTCAGTTTAGGGGCATCGATACGGGACACGACGTCCTCCAAATATTCAGTGACCCCTTTGAACAAAAAATTTGTGAGAGCTGGGAGGACAGAACGTGTCTGGGTAGGCCGACGTCGGCTGTCAGGGCGAGATAGAGGGGATTGGAATCAAGGTGAAGAGCCGCAAGGCTGGTCAACGTACAGAGGACGGCGAGCATATTTTCGGGTGAAATGTATCCCGAATGAGAAATGTTAATGAGATAAAGTTGGACGAGGAGAGTGGCGGACGAAAGTAGTTTTGGTAAAGCTGGAAATGGAATGCGATTCAACCAAAGGAATTGCAGACGTGGAGTACATCCACCTAAGAACGAATTAGGAAGGGCTGGCGCCGTTTCATCAGACGAGCTGAGCTCGAGATGTGTCAGCTGCGGGAATGGCTCCTGCATTGCTGCTGAAACGTTTTCCAAATAGAAACTTGGGATGTACATGAGGTCGATCTGACAGACGCGATCACTGCGCCCAAGCACAGTAATGATGTTATCCACGCTTTTTGTTGTGTAGTCGCCATAGCACCGAATGTAAAGAGGCAAGGAGGCCAGACGTGCAACGTGTCCGTGGCAGGTGTTCCCGGTGTGCAAACCAATCGCAGATTGAGGCGATGTGTAGACTCAAAAACAACGCTTCGCCATCGCCGACAAACTTGGACCAGTAGCTGCCACGCTTCTACCTGTTTTTTTGCAACGTGATCTTCATCCCAACTAAAATCAAATATCGCTAGTAAGACATCATCAGGGAGCGTGTCGATTGGTGACACCTTGCCTACATTGCATCGAGTCAGTAAGCAGCCATCAAGGGATGTTGAACAAAGACCTTCCGAACGGGAATCTATTATGATCAATGTCCCAGGGTGAGTCGGAGATGATGGAGGGCTGGAGACAATACTGGAGTCTTGGCGGGCACGCTTTCGAAAGAGGCTATTTGAGATCTTGTTAGTTACATGGCGGGCGAATTTCCCTTGACATACGGCTGGTACCTCATTGATAGGGAATCGACATTTGGGGGGTGAAGATAACAGTCGCCTTGAGGTTGCAGATTTATACGATGCACAAAACCTATTTCACAGCCCGCGTGCCACTCAGTGTTGTGCCAGATGGTGGGAGACTAGTAGACTAGAGTGCCTTGTACAGTGCAGTCTCGACCGCAGCCTGATATGTGACCGCGGTCGCTGATATAAACAAGTGAGGTTATCACGTGGCACGAACAGCATTGGCGGTTCACGGCGACGCTGGCGGTCATTCCAGTTGAATTCCAACCAACACTGCCAACCGACTCAGCGTCTAATTCCAACCGCAAGGGCCAGGCGCTGAAAAAAGACAGGTGCCATCTCCTTTTTGGGGTAGACTCCTGGTACCATTTAGCGCCCTTCCGAAGTTGTCCCCTTTGTTGTCTCCAGTTTTCTCTTTCACCGCCTTTCAACGCCGCTTGTTTTCGTCAAGGTTTTCGTCCTGCGTTCACGAAACGTGTTTATTTCTGGAAATATTCCTCAAGACTCCGCGCGTACCCAAACCACTAGGGCTAATGCGGCCAATGCGGCCGTATGACGAGAAAGGGATAGAGAGCGGAATCAAATGTGGTGTGGGCCCCATCAGAACGTCCACACGCGGACGACGTTCGACGCACGTCCTCGATCACCTGCCTCTCCACCAGCAAACGGCCATCTCACGAGTTCCTCTAAGACTTCCTCAATCGCCATCTTATGATTGGCCGTGACCTGCACAATAGCACTATTTGCCAGTGTTTGGTGCCAGTGAAGTAACATGGGTATATGGGGCACTCAGCCACTGAACTGCCACTGAATGTACAAGGAGCCGGTGCCATCGCGTTCACGTTCCGGCGTTCCACACACACCTCCTCTATGGGCTCATTGGTCAATTTTGTAGCGGAGCTTACATCGATAACCACACGGACGACCCCGATCCTGGAGAGATCCACGAGGTTTTGCGAAACATGCTCCTCTAGAGCCTAGGTGACTCAAATGGAGGTCATGTTTGCTTGCAAGAAGTCCCAGCCAGTGACAGTTGGCAACTTTTGAAACAGCCACGCAACCTGGCACAACCACTGGCACGCCTCTTCCTCGTGCTTCTGATACATACGGTGAACTGTGAGCTTTTCGAGCCTGAGGCATGGTGTCCGCTGAAGCGATTGCCAATTTGCCAGACTTGGGCTTATCTCAACAATTTGGGCACAACTTGGTGCCTGCCACTGATCTTTTGAAAGCCTCGCAGCACATACAATTCCACCCAGGGTTCTCAAATGGCATTTCCGCCATCGTAACCACCTCCTTTTCAGTGTGCAGACACTCCTAACTCAAATCGCCGCTTCTCACAACTCGCAACGCCGCTCCGAGCCCATTCCCGCTCAACGCGAATTGCCAGTGAATGGACTGAGACTCGGATGCTTGTCTGTACGAGACGTCGACATTTAAGATAACATAACGACGCTTGTTACGTACGGAGCACTTAGATCCGCCAATAACTTCCGTGTAATAGTGCCACGCAATACATCGTCTTTTATAGGAGATCAGGCAGGCTGCACCCCGATTTTGAGTTATAACCTCTAACCCTACCGCGTGTCCAGTCTTAGTCAGGGGTACTGGATGATGCCTCGTGGCAAGAGGCCTGGGCACGAAGTCAGTGATAAATATGCGGCGCAGCACAATTTGCTCGACACCGTGGCCACGCCTTTCGGGGAAGTGTGTCTGCTATTATCTTGATGACAGTTCCCTTCTCTGATTACCACTCCTCATCCATCCCCTAAGTAGTTGGTTCTCAGCAATCACATGGTCTCGACGAAAGCAACAACAACTGTGATACCGCCACTGGCTTATGACGCACTCAGTTAGCTAGCGGTATGGGCAAGTGATGTATCTATCTACTTTATCAAAGTTCTGTCTGTTACATACGTGGCAAGTCTGTGTGATGAACCCGAAAAAAAAGAGAGAAATCGATTTTAGATTTCTCACACACAAGTCGATCAAACATGTGGGTAACATGTGTGTATCATTGTATGCGGGTGAAAAGATGGCGGTGAGCGATCATGAATAATGAAAGATGTCGCAGGTGGCACGCACTGGCATGGAGCATGTGCTGTGCGATGCCTGCGAGAGCGACCCGTCTCGTTTCTGGAGTTTTGCAAAATTCGATTCAACGAATGGGGACTGTAACGTCAGCTGCCCACCAGAACCATTCATCTCGGCAATTTTTGCCGTGGACGACGAGTCGTCAGTCGACGCGTCGACCTGGACAGCTGGCCAGTCATGTCCGCGGGGAAAAACAAGTTCAACAGTTCTGGTCCGGGTATTTGCACGCTCAAGTTTTCATTCAATTTCATTGATACACTTGTGCAGGCAGAGGGAGAATCGTGAGATTGGTTGGGCGTTCCGGACGCCCGTTACACACTGTACACGGATGGGCTTGCAATTCACTGTGTGTTGTGAAGGTGTGAGAAGTCGAGAGCGCTGTAGCAACGTGGATGTCAAGTGAGCAGGGCAAGCGCCGAGGTACGAGCATCGGCATCGAGTCCTGTCAGCCCTACGGCGTCAACCCTGCGGCCAGAGGCTAGCCCACGCAATAACTTAGCGCTTACTTAGTACTTAGCTCCCGCACTATCGCCAATCTCCTGACGCCACAACGAAACCCACGTTGCGCACCCGAATGGGAAATGAAAATTCCAAGACCAATACCATGGCCTCCTGTCGATCTGAACGAGAGACTTTGCAATACACTGGATAACGTGTTGATGCACGCGTTCAAGCACGCTTTTTTTTACCCCCCATAGATTGTCGTTTTTATTCCATCTAGTCAAATGATTCTCACAGTCTACAGTATTTAAGACCTTTTATTTTGCGCCATTCACCTCGGCCTCGCCATTCACCTCAGTCTTGCCTGAATCTCGCTCTTGATTAGCGCGCTTTACCCTATCGCTTCACTTCAACAGCCCTGTCTACGTACTGTACCACCGACGCCGGATATGAACGGTAATGATTGGACTGGGACACTCTGTTTGAACTGCACATGCGCCCACGTGCGAGCTCAAGGACGTGAGGCAGTTAGCAATCCGTACGCGCCTGCTATCTTGAAAGGCCGATTAGTCGGAGACTGACATCCACGCAGAAATCTAACAGCGTGGCCAAGCCATTTGCAACTTGAATTTTTCCCTGATCCGCATTTTGATATCCTTGCATGGATCGGTAGCAACGGGGCCCCGCATGTGCCGCTGAAAAGTTTAGACGAGACGGACACAGTTAACTTTGACAATTTGGCTTGGACACTTAGGAGGGGCAGTGGTGTAAGTCACTCGAGTTGCTGACTTCCTATCTTCGCCGTCTCACGCTTCGATAGTACGCAATTGTGAGATGGAATATCGGGGGCCGGAACCAGGAGCGACCGAGAGAGCGATTTCGCCTCGCGCTGGCTAACCAAACCCTACTATGTGTGGAATCCCCCGGCGGCGGCGGCAGCAGCTAACATCATGCCAGTGGCATGGTGAAGCTTGAAGCTTGAAGCTTGAAGCGCCGACCAGGGCCTCAGCTGGCGATCCCAACGTCCCTCGGGGGGCCATACTAGTTTGAGGCAGCGCCGAGAGTAACTCTATCGCGAATTCGGAAGCAATGGAGTGTATAAGTATGTGGATCAGGATGGCAACGGAGCCTGGAACGATCACTATGGTTGAGTCTTATGACTCTTTTTTCGGGATTGTATTCTTTCAGTCATTTGGCATCACCATATATGTACAGTATTTTAATTAGTCTATGACGTGTTCGACAGCAGGCGTGCTAGACGTGACGTGCAAGCTGACGTGGGTAACAGTAAGTTGTGGGCTGGGGAAGCGCTAGCCTGACGGGTTTCTTTCTCGACTGGCCGACTCCTGAGTACCTCCCTCCACACAATTGAAACGACCGAATTCCCGAGATCAAAATTCTTCCTCCCTCGCCATCTAGCTGCCACCAGTTGCTCCAGTAACGGTGCTGGGCTCACCACCCAAATTGCGTACTCACGGGACAATACACGACGGATGATCGATGATCACTCAATCAGTGGTCGGTGTCCCTCAAAACCCTGTGATTAACAAGCATTTACTGGCTCTATGTTCGTGAATATTGTTATATGGGGCCCAAGCAGGGAGGACTCAATCCGTTGTGCCTGGAAGCCAGGCGCCCGAATGCGAATGCAAGTGGGTTGTTTACCCAGCGACGACGTTGCAGCAACTTTGACAGAGACAGCAGCAACAACAGGCCCATGCTCAGCACCAGAATACAAGCGCAGCAGAATCAACAGCCTGCTATGATGGATGGATTGAACCATGCGCTGCCGGTGAGCGGCGGAACTGGCGCTGCTGTCAGCGGAGATCTTGGCGAGTCGGCGGTGGGCTCATGAACACGAGTAGCGCGAAAAACAAGTTCAGATTGTCCGGCTGCTTGAAGGCTTGGACAGGAATGGGTGAGAGCATGGGCATGTGTCTAGGCCTGCCCGTGAGCGATGCTGGCTTTGGGGGTGTGAACTCTGAGATGGGCTTGGATGGCGGCGGATCGTCAAGGCGGGTGGAAAAGGGGGTGGGGGATGATTCGTGGTGCCACTGGCGGCGTGACGCGGGGCATGTACAGTACCAGTCGTTTATGCATCGCAATGAGGAAGGTGGCCACTGCCCGCCGGCCGCAGTGCCCAGGCGCCCACTGGCAGGTCCAATGAGTGATCTTTTAATCATCACCAAGTTTACTCACCTACATCTCCATGGTTGTCTCTACAGCCTACGTCAACTTGTCACTTATTTTGTCAATCTGAGGAAGAAGGTTTTGGCAACGTAGAAATATGACAAACGATGACACAAAGTAAATCGGTGAGGCAGGGACGATGACTCGGAAATATCCGACCAGCAGGAATGCCCTCACAGAAAGCAGGTTATGTTTTGGCGGCAGGACTCACCGCAGGAGGGTCAGATACAAACCCTAGATCCTAACCTACTTACAGATAGTAAGACGAACATAATATATTCACTCGGCCACGAATTTTGCAATCAGGACGAGGTTCACACTTATTTTGTGGGACTTAGGAGACCTGCCCAGAGAGGTCCCCAACGATTATGCCAGCAGCAGCCACCGCGCCGAGTTCCTGACTCATAAAATCATGTGATGTTGCGTTTTTGGAAACGATGTCTCCGGCGAGCGTCAAATTGCACGTGCCTTTTTGACTGGGCACTTGAGTGGGCACTCACTGCGGCACTTCCTGGCCCTGGCACAGTATGGCCCTTAATAGGCCTTAATCACCCCAGGTCCGTCATTTATTCTTCTTATCGGAAAACGAGGACGATCTAGAATTTCCAAGTTGCCTAGATTCGTTACTAGTACTAGGCACCGTTGTATGCCACTGATGGCTCTTCCCAATTTGCATTATCAAAACTGCTAGTCACCCAGATCCCACTGGCACAGGCGAGGTGCCGAGAATACTACGCGACCAATCTTGTTTATATTCATGCAAGTGCCGAGATATCAGAACCAAGAAGCGCGCGATTACAGGTGCCGTTGGCACATCGATCTCGAAATGTCGCTTATAAAGGTGCCCGGCACTTTCAGCTCTATGTCTACCGCCCTTTCTCTCGTGCCTTTGTGCACCATGATAGGCACTTCGTCTTTTCCATCTCAAAGCTCATCACGTACGTACATAGTACCATGCTGCTGCGCCCACTGCGCATTGCACACGAACCTATCACTGATGTTTGCGCCTGAAATAGGAGGTAATGCAATGCCCCACTGCATGGGTTACATAGTCGGCGTAATGTTTTACGGTCTTTCTCAGGTATGGTGCCGTCAGGGTCCCCAGCTGGCATACGCCATCAAATTCCGTGCCTTCAGCTATACGAGGTAACGATTACCATATGATTTTCATAGACTACTTAACATGCTCATCGGTTCTTCCATCAATGGCGCCAGACTTGTCACCCGGATACCCTGCCACGGAATTCACAACACGATGGGAGACTCGGATCAGAGGGTCTGGATACCCAATTTGTACACGGGTGAGGATGTCTACACGCAGGTTCCACCGACGTACCCGGTTCTTAGTCCGTGCGAAGACTCGCAAGCATCCAATCCAGCCGCAGTGCTGACCCAACCACTCGTGATTGGCGCACAAGGATCAACCCCGATGGACTGGGAGGCATCTCTCCAAGGTACCGGAGTCGAACAGCAGCAGCCAATTTTACGCGACCATACGGAGACGCTCAATTATGGTAAAAACCTCGCAGAGGCAAGCGCAGGTCCTACTCCGCAGGGAGTGTCTCGTGAGAAGTGCGGCGATGAGTGGACTGGGGCACTTTATTTGAACGGCATATGCGCCCACGCGCGGGCTCAAGCAACTGAAGCAGCTCGCAATCCGTACGCACATTCTTTTCGTGGAACGTGTATAAGTCTTACATTCACGCAGAATTCTATCAGCGTGGCCAAAGCATTTGCAACTTGAACCTGTCTTTGATTCCAAAATAAACATTCTCGATATCCAGGCATGGATACTTGAGACCAAGGCCCCCGTTGTGCGACTGAGTGGCATAGACGATATGGACAAACACTTCAGCCAGCTGGTTGGGACACTTAGAAGTGGTCGTGGTGTAAGTCGCTCGAGTTGCTGACTTCCTATCCTCGCCGTCTCACTCGTTGACAGTACGCAATTGTGAGGTGGGATAACAAGGGCCCTATCAAGGAGCGACTTCTCCTCATGCCGTTGAACGAACTCCTGCTCTGCGCCGCGTTCACCGAGGACGGCATCCCAAAGCGACCTACGCACCAACCGCCACGACGGATCCGTGTCACGAAGCGCCGTGAAAGCTCTCCGAAAAAGAAAAGGCCCCCACGAGGGCCTCAGCCTCCCGTGACAATGTCAACAGTTTTTGAGGGACCATCCCTTCCGGCAGCGCAGAGTACGATATCTCTGTCGCAACCTCAGCCAGAACGACGCCGAGGGACATACTGCCCTCAAGATGCCATAGAACCCGCCCAACGCAACCATAACCCATACTTCTATGGGGGCCAATCGCAACAGCTGCAACAGACGACACAGGTGCAAGCGGAAAACCAGGAAAGCCCCTTTCCAGCCAACAGTTCATGCGATGGTAGGAAATATGGGTCGAGAGACCCCTTCAGCGACCGGACAAACGCGTCGGTGATGGGAATGCAGGCTCAGCCGATGTCGTCACAGCAATTCGAATCGCAGCCACGAGCTTGCCTTGTATTGCATCCTCCTGAACAGTATGACTTTTGGTTCGGTATGAAACCCGACCATACACTGGCATACGGATATCGAAATAATAATGTTCTCGTTGTTTGTTCGTGTCTTTTGTTCGTGTGTATGACTAAGAATGGCATCCTGGCCGACTGATGAGTCGCTGGGGAAAAGATGCTGCTTTGTTCAACTACTATGCAATCCACTTTGTTTGCGAAAAAGGCAGCCCTGAGCGACACGCGTGAGTGCATTCTTCCGACTTGGTGTTCCTAAGGGTGTTCTAAGGCAAGGTCGACAAATCCCTTCACTGCCAGTGTCTGCTGACTCGGAATCAAATTGGTGACAAAAACTGGAATGCGGAATCCAAACGCGAAAGGATGCGTCAGCTTTGGACGTCCCTGTTCGGAATACAGTACTGGTCGCAGGCGCCACTCTGTTGCATGACTTGCATTTTCGGAAACTTTGTCACAGGTGAGCGTCAAATTACTCCTCGTATAAAGGTGCTAGCACTTTGGCTTTCTACGTCTACTACCTTTTCTTTTCGTGACATTGTGCCGCCATGACAGGTACTTCTGAGTCATCTTTTCCATCTCAAAGTCCCATACTTATCCTTCCGCTGCGCATTCTACACGAACCTATCATCGGTGTTGCCCCTGAAATAGGAGGTAATGCTATGCACCATTGCACGGGTTTCATAGCACAAGTAACATGTTTCGCTCAGGTATGGTGCCGTCCGAGGTCCCCGCCTGGCGCCCTACACCATCAAGCTCTGTATCAAGTCCCGTGCCATCAACTATACAAGGAGGTAATGCATTACCATATAATTTTCATAGACTACTTAACATGCTCACCAGTTCTTCCATCAATGGCGCCAGACTTGTCACCCGGATGCCCTGCCTACGGAATTAACAACACGATGGGAGACTCGGATCAGAGGATCTGGAACGCCTATTTGCACGCGGGATCGGATGTCATCACGCAGGTTTCAGCAACGCACCCAGCTCTTAATCCGTACGAAGACTCGCAGAAATCCAGTCCAGCCGCAGTGCAGACCTGGCCACTCGTGGCTGGTGCACAAGGATCAGCCCCGATGGACTTGGAGGCGTCTCCCCAAGGTAGCGGAGTCGAACGGCAGCCGCCAATCCCACGCGACTATACGGAGGCGCTTAATTTCGGCGGAGACTTTGCAAACCCAAGCGCAGATCCCACGGCGCCGGGAGCGTCTCGTGAGAAGTGTGGTGATGAGTGGACTGGGACACTTTATTGGAATTTGAACGCCGTATGCGCACGAACGCAGGCTCCAGTTCGCAATTCGTACGCACATTCTTTTCGCGGAACATCTATAAATGAAGTCTTACATCCACGCAGAATGCTATGAGCGTGGCCAAAGCATTTGCAACTTGAACCTCTCTTTGATTCTCAAATAAACATTCTCGATATCCAGACATGGTTACTTGAGACCAGGGCCCCCGTTGTGAGGCTGAGTGGCATAGACAATATGGACAAACACCACTTTAGCCAGTTGGTTGAGACACTTAGAAGTGGTCGTGGTGTAAGTCTCCCGAGTAGCCGACTTCCTATCCTCACCGTCTCACGCTTTGACAGTACTCAGTTGTGAGGTGGGAGAACAAGGGCCAGATCAAAGAGCGACTTCTCCTCGTGCCGTTGAACGAAGGCCTGCTCTGTGCTGCATTCACCGAGGACGGCATCCCGAAGCGACCCACGTGCCAATAGCCACGACCAATCCGCGTCACGAAGTGCCGTGAAAGCTCTCCGGAAAAGAAAAGGCCCCCACGAGGGCCTCAGCCTCCCATGGCAATGTCAGTGCTTCCTAATGGACCGCCCCTCCTGGTACCGCAGAGTACGATAACTCCGTCGCAAGAACAACGCCAAGGGGCATGCTGTCTTCAAGATGCTATGGGACCCGCGCAAGGTTACCTTAATCCATACATTTATTGGGGACAATCGCAACAGCCGCGACAGTCGACACAACTGCAAGCGGAAACCCCTTTTCAATCTCTTTTTACGATGGTAGAAAATATGGAAGGTGTGGCCTTTTCAGTGACCGGACAAATGCGTTCGCGATGGGAATGCCAGCTCAGCTGATGTTGCCACAAAATTCCAATCGCAGCTGCGAGCTCAGCGAAGGCAATCGCGGAGGTATGGAGAGTATAATGTTTGGCCCAGCCTGAGTGCGACACCCCATCAGATCCGACCATGCAGGCAGGTCTTACAGGCAAGTCATCCTGGAAATGATGTTCCCGCCTTTCTCAGGCTTGCGGGTACGAATCCTGGCCCACTGACGAGTCAAAATTACTTCTATGAAGTTCTGTCATTCACTTTGCTGCGGAATTCACGGCCCGGTCATGGTGATACACCCGAATCAGACACCGCTGTGTTCCACCACACACATTTTATAGCAGTGCCACCGTCTACATATGTACAAGAATTCATGTAACTACTACTGTCTATCGATCCTCCCTACCAAGCTGCTCCCTAAATAGTAAATACCCATGTGCCCACATAGTCACCTCGATGAGGTGAGGGGATCAGTAAAGTTGTGTCGCGTCGTAGTCTCCTAGAATGAGGTGCGGAGGGACGGCGACATCGGGTCACGTCCCAGAACGATGTGTGAAGGGACACAACATGACGTCGCGTCCTACAACGATGCGCAACATGACCACGACAGGGGGAGGGGAACAGTGACATCGTGTCGCGTTCCCGTCTCCCAGAACGATGCGCGGAGGGATGGCGACATCGTGTCACGTCCCAGGGCGAGGCGAGGCAAGGGGAACGACGAGGAAAAGAGGAGGGGAATGGGCGTTGCGTCGCGTCCCAGAATGACTCGGAGGTGGGGCAGAACTGCGACGACGTGACAACTTGTCGAAAAAAAGGAAGTCAGCATTGACTGTACGGTGCACGGTCGGGCCTTTGCCGCACCTCTACCTTTGCTAGACGCCGAGCACGTGACACTCGTCCACGTTGTTTCGACTGTCAGGTAACGCGGCGGAAACTTGGGTCTCAGTGACCGGAATCCGATGTCGGGAATGAATCCAAATATGCATCCCAACTCGGGGGCAAGCGCAGGCCCTGGCACAACTATGACTGCGAATGCAGTACCCCTACTGGCCATCGATCCTACATTGACGCAGATCCAGCCACAGGTCGACTTAAGTGCTCCTGATGCACATGTACTCGGTGCGACGTCTCAGCACGGGCTCCCCCACAACAACAACCTCGGAATGCAATTGCCCAAATGTTTCCCGTTATTGTCGCAGCGCAGATGACGCAGCATGTTGAGCAGCGTGGACTCGCACAGGCAAGCGCACAGGGCAACCAGGGGTTCATCGTCGGTGGGGATGGTTCGGGAACGAACGCGGGCGCGAGTCTAGGATCTGTGGGGCAGGTGTGAAAGGATAGATCAACAGTGGTCAGGGACGCTTGCATGGCGAGGGACAATCCGGACGGACACCAGCATTGAGCGGAAGGAGGCACGCACGCAGGTCACGGCGACCGCATCAAAGGGTGACCCGTGCGCATTTTCCCATAAAATTTAAGGCTTATATTTACACGCCTTCCCAGATTAGCATCAACATGGCCTAAGGTTTTGTTACTTGCGCCTGCTGGGCCCGCAGTGTCAATAGGCGAGTTACACGATTGGTTCAGGAAGAACAACCCTGTGGTGATGCGCATCCGGCCCACTTCTGAGATGGATGTGCACTGCTACGGGCAACTGGTCAAGTTGCTCAGGTTTAAGAGTTGTGTAGGTCGTTGGTGTCCCTGCAGAGCCGTCCTCTAACCTCCGAGTCCTTGACAGTATGCCATTGGGGGTTGGGAGATTCCAGGAAAGGGCCTGTCTACTATGAACCTTCTCATCGCGCCGTTCACGCACGGTCTCCTTGGTGCGGCATTCCCAACCACTGGGATACCTGAGATCCCGAGGCCTCGATTGTCGCCTCTGGACCCCATGATGCGCATTGTGGGTGGGATTGGTTCAGGGACCGCAGGTTTCAATACGGCCGGCGTGCTTAGCGAGAGGATGAGCCGACAGTGGTCAGGGACGCTTGCGTGGCCCGGGACGGAGTTCACGCGGAATGAGAGGAAGGAAGTGCGCGCGCAGGTCACAGCGACCGCATCAAAGGGCGACCCGTGCGCATTTTTTCCTATAGAAATTTTCTCAATTGAAGACTTATATCCGCGCACTCATCCAGACTAGAATTGACTTGGCCAGCAGTTTTGTCACTAGCACCTGCAGGACCTGCAGTGCCAATAGATGAGTTACATGATTGGATCAGGAAGAACGATCCTGTGGTAATGGACATCGAGCCTACTCCTGGGACGGATGGGCCTGGCTATGAGCAGCTGGTCAAGTTGCTCAGGGATAAGAATTGTGTAAGTCACTGGTGTACCCGCCAAGCCGTCCTCTGACTTTATTGACAGTATGCCGTTGCGGGTTGGGAGATTCCAGGAAACGGCCAGTCTACTATGAACCTTCTCATCGCACCGTTCAAGCGGGGCCTCCTTGGTGCGGCGTTCCCGATGACTGGAATGCCCGAGATCCCGAAGCCACAATTGCCGCAGCTTGATGCTCAAGTGCGCCAGACAATCTTCAGTTTGCTGTCACCCCATATGCAGGGCTTGCCCGAGCCTCAACTCAGCCAAGCGATCATGCAGATCTTTGTCGGTCAACAAAATCGCTTCAAGGCAATCCAGGGAGGGAGCATTCCCTTACTTAACGCTGCTTTCCACCAGCAGCTGCAGCAAATGCAGCAAATGCAGCAACAGCAACAGCAACAGCAACAGCAACAGCAACAGCAACAGCAACAGCAACAGCAACAGCAATAACTTCCACCTCCATCTTCACTACAGCAGCAGTAGCAGCAATCAGCCAGCGGCTTGCCTCACGGGAGGCTGACCACGTGACCAAATGCTCGCGTGGGTCTCAGGTTCAATCCAAGCGATGTGACATTGTCCCATCAATATCGACTGTCTGTTTCCGGGGAATACCGTACTGTACGTATTGTCAGTTGTGTGGTTGATCACAGGTTTTTTCACGCCAAATATGTTCCCGGTTCATTACAATAATGATGTATCTTTCGTGCCGGACAGATTCTCGGCCTCAACTTTCCTCTGTTGGCACACTGTTTGACAGCTGTTCCTGGTAGGCAGGCAACACGATCACAATGCAACCGCTCGAAGAAGAAGGGGCTTCAAGCAAGCTCAAACCAAAGGTGACAATAACCGCCCCCCTCTCCTGTGATGTTGGCGTTCGGGGTTGCGGTCCTTGTGGATCCTCTTTGAATGTGAGATGCTCATCTTTTACGTTACCCCACGCTCGTGATGTGCCAACATCTTGCCCGCTATGGTATACGGCGCTTCGTGCCTTTCCATGCGAATTCCGAGATTCTAACCTGGCTCAGTCATTTGGGGAGGAATCACCTTGGGTGCGCCGTCATTCTGCCTTTACCCCTGAGGTTTTGGGTGCCACATCCTGGCCCTTTTGTTGTGTATCACAATGGAATAATGATGCGAGGTATTGTTTGCGAAAGGGGATACCCAGGTTCAATCAGACGTTTTCTATGGTTGTGACGCTCGTTCTCTTCCATTCCTCTCGTGCCTATGTCTACTTTTTCCCACTGACATTTCCTAATATATGGACTATTTTCATACTAGGACGAGACGCTAGATTTTCCCTCCCCATTTACGAGCGCAGCGAGTCCGCACAGTTTCTGCCATAGTTCCTTTATCATCGAGTGAGCTAACCATGTGACTTGATGTGCCCGCTTTACTCTAGTGCCAAACTGCCAACACGTGCAGAAGAAGCAAGGCGAATATGATCATTATCAGCCGATCGGCTCAAATTTCTCTCTACGGCTCACGCAAACACTACACCACGCGGCCGTTTGGGTCTTCAAGTGCCAAAGGGTGCCAAAGAGCGGGCCGCTCTGGGCACTCTCGGGCGGGGGGATATAAGGTGCCACGCCTGCGTAAAACATCATGGTCTTTCTTCCCTTACGGGACTCGCTGTCTTCGACCAGACGTGCCGCCGGGAGCGTTTAGCGAGATGTGGAAGAAATTTTCTTTGGAATGGGACGACGCACGCTTCCATGCGCAGGCTCTAGCAAGTGAAGCAGTTTACAATCCGTGAGCATGTATTTTCGTGAAGCACTATTAATCGGAGACTTACATCCACGCAGAGAGCTATCGGCGTTGCCAACCGTTTTGCGAACTGAAATCGTCACTGGTCCCAAAATATCCAGTCTCGATATCCAGGCCTGGATCCGTGACACCGAGGCTCCGGTATTTAAACTGAGGGGCATGCTAGATGAGACGGACAGCTGGCATTTTGGCCGGTTGGTCGCGACACTTCAAAATAACCATACTGTAAGTCGCCCGAGTCACTGGCTTCCTGCCCACACCGTCTTACACTGCGACAGTACGCTGTTGTAGAATGGGAGGACCAAGGCCGGACCTTGGAGCGACTCCTCCTCGCGCCGTTGAACGAATACCTTGTCTGTGCGTTCATAAGTGACGGCATCGAGAAACGACCAACGCAGCAACCGCCGAAAGCGATCCGTGTCCAGAAGGGCAAATCGACGAAGGCAGACCGTGTCCAGGAGGGCCAACCGATGAAGGAAATCCGTGTCCAGAAGGGCAAACAGTCGAAGGCAACCCGTGTCCAGAAAGGCCAACCATCGAAAGCAATCCGTGTCCAAAGAGGCCAATCAGTGCTTCAGACTGATCCCAAAGCGGTGCCGACGTCTCCTCATGGCGAGGCAGCGGAAAGTACGATAACTGCGCCGCAGCCACCGCCCAAACAAACGCAGGCGGACCACCACCCTCTGAAGCACCACCCGGGTTCTCAGCCCGATCCCGTGGTGATGCTTATGTCTTCCGACGATGCAGCGGAGCGTACGATAACTTCGCTGGAGTCATCGTCCGAACAACTGCAAGCAGACTACCCTCCGAATCGCCGACCACGTCTTCAGCCTGATCCCGTAGCGATGCAGACGTCTCCTGACGAAGCAGCGGAGCGTGCGATGCCTTCGCCGGAGCCATCGCCCGATCAACAGCAAGTGGACGAGCACCCCTCAGACGCTATGGAAGTCAGCAGGACGACCCTGACGCGTTCTGGCACGAACAGCGGACGATTACGATGGCGCAGTTCCATGCGCCAATCACGATGTCGCCGCAACAGCAACAGCCTCAGCTCGAGCAGCAAGCTCATGTCCAAGCGCAGTGGGATCAGCAGTCTGTGTCGCGGGACGATATGGACGTCGACAGTTGGCAACCGACCGCAGGCGCAGCTCGCAGTTTAGCTGAGCCGTTCTACCGTTTCGTCGGTGATACCCATGCTATTGTACTGGGTACGGGTGGTGACACTGCTGGATCGGTGTACCGGGTTGGGAATTTCGCGACGAGCAGCCCTGACCGTGACGCCAACTGGGAGGGCCTCTACGACGAATTCTTGGATTTCAGCCAGAGCAGCTGTAACCCGGCCTCACGACGAGTTTTTCAGAATCATATCTCTGTGCTAGTAGTTTGGTACCACATGTATGAATTTTGAGAATGACGCGGTGCCAGACGTATCATGGGTAATATTACAGCGTGAATGACATGCGAACTGAGAAGGCGCTAAAAATACAGTCTGGGGTTTTTTCTCCTATCCACCTTTCTCCCCGTCTAAAGGGTGCTCCTTGGGGTGCTCACTGCGAAGGCATGCTAAAGTTGCCCTCCGTACCCTGAATCTTTTCGTGGTCGGCAAGATTGGCTTGAGACTCGTAAACCGTGATGACAGGGTCTTGTTTGCGCTGTTCGAAGAAGGATCGTCAGGAACATGAAGCGGTGCCGCATTGCGGATTCAGGGAAGAGAGGTCTCACCTCGCTCCACTGGCCGAGGAACCCGATGTAATAGATCCGAGTTGTCTCGGCACCTTGCGACGCCGGGAAGAACAGCGTTACGGTGGACACATTGGGAAATTTCGCGGGCCTGAAAGGAGGTGTAAGCTACGATCTGCGCGCTCTACAAGGTAAAACGGGGGGCATGGGAGTGGGACGCGAGGAACGGTGCATAGCTTACTTCAACGGGTACTCCCCGACTTCGCGTCCTACGGCGATGTCGAATTGTTGCAGAGGCTCCTTGTCTTGGGCGTCTGAAAAATCGAGATTGTCGACGTTCGCAAACTGAATCGGGCATTAGTGAAAAAGAGGAAATTCTGGATGTGCGTTTATCTTCGTAGAAAAGAATATCGCACGAGTGCTACTTTGGCAGGCGTCTGCTCGCCGGGTCCAGATTTGAGCAAGAGCGAGCGCAGCTTCACCGATCCAGTGAACGGGACGCGTATGATGCTGCCTCAGTTGTGAGGACCACCGGCAGACAAGGGAGCCAAATGAGCCGATGACCTACAGCTGATCATCCGCATCCGACTCGATATACTGCGGAAAAGTGAGACATGACCAGTTTCGCCTCATTTACGAGCATATACACACCACTTGCTCGTCCAATCGCTCGTTCCAAGGTTTGATTACTTGCTTGCCCTCGCCGATCGAGTTCAGCGCGACGACATTATCGCGGTCTATATGCATAAGACATTATCGGAATGTCCTCCGGTATCCGAGTGAGTGTGTCATGGTCATGACCATGTGCGTGATCGCCGTGGTCGTGGTTGTGCGACATGTTAGGTTGGTGAAGACAATCTCCGAATAATCGGTGTTAAGACACAAATCACGTGGTTCAAGGCCTATAAAAAAACGCTTGGCTTGCGTAGGCGCAGGCCACGGGTTATAGTAGTCATGGTGAGTTCTTTATACTCTTGCACTCATCTATCAGGATGTATTACTCGTAATTTGCGTTCGACTGCCATCATCCTCACTCCAAAGGGACACAAACGCCTATGTGTCCTGGGGGTGATGATATGAGACAATCCTTTCATTTTTCTGATCATCTCTCGTGTTTTTTCGATCTCATGATGCTTTTACTGAATTCCTCATTTTCAGGTACAATGCAAATTTTCAAAATCATTTGTGTAGTTTTCGTCCCACCCTATCGTCTCGTGATAAATATCAAAGTCCATTACATTCGTATCAATATATACAACCGCGTGTGTATGTATCAAGAGAATGTCAACAAGACGGCCTCCGTATCGTAGATATCGAGACCCTGGCTGACGGGTACCGTCAGTGTGCTAAGATCACCACTAACTTTCCCGTCTTGGGTCTCATACGTCTGCCCTCCCCAGGTCACACCCTGTGTGGCATTTGCAGTGCTATGCGCCTCAAATTATGAGCCACAAGTTGTACTCATTCGATTAAAACTTACGGGATGGAGAGCCGTTTGACGACAAGCGATGCTGGCTGTTTTCCATAACCAGAGAAATCGAGAGTAAGATGCACAGAACCCCGAGTACCAGTCGTGAATGCATTCAGGTTGATGAACACCGCGCGTACTAGCGCGTTGCCTTCAAAAACTGCGTAACCGGATATCTGTGCGTTGTTCACTGTCAGCTCGACGATCGTGGTGGAGCCTGAAGACCCGATGACTTCCGCTGCAACGATAGCAGCATAGTAGAGTGGTTGTATGTGAGGTGAAAGGGCTTGTGAGAGCGCTGAACCGTCCAGGATGGAATTCGTCAGCGTTGCGGGTTGAATCTACTACTAGGTGAGCGGACCATGTCGTGCATCAGAAGAAATTGCTCCGTACGAAATTGTACTTATAGCCTATGCCTTGGTGGAAATACAGCCTAGTAATACCGAGCTGGCCTGCAAACAAGGCGTAATCGAGGCCCCACAATGCCGCACCTGCGGTATTGCTCACGCCTGGCGCACCGTGGCATGAAATGCTGTTTGTCTCCCCAAGCACATAAGTTAAGCCCTTTTGCTTCACCGCGGCGATGTCAGCGGAAAAACTTGTGAGATTGCCCCTGATGTTGGTCTTTGACATGAGATCTTGCAGGATGCCGTTGGTGCCGCTGCAAAACGTCCCGCTGTAGTGGTGCTGCGAGATCCTACAAAAAGGATCGGTTACAAAGCACGGCCAGTGGAACGGTTGCCTGGATATGCCGTGATGACGTACAGGTTGATTTGTGAACCCGCAGGTGACGAAAGGATACCGTTCTGGAATATCGCTTGGGGCGAGAACCCGGTGGTACTACTATGCGATGACCCACTGAATGCGGCTCCTTGCAAAGATACGTTCGTCCCAACAATGTGGTTGGCTGCTGCCGTGACGTTTTCTGCGAACGTAATCCATCTGCATGCAGTACTCAAGTAAGCGTCGTGTTCACTGAGAATCCGGGATGTATAACATACTGGGAGACGTAATCCTGGACGTTGAATGAGCTGTCTCGTGCCCCATTACTTGTGTATAGATCGGCTTCATTCCCAATTTCAATCGCCTCTAGCGTGATATTCAAATTTCGAAAGGCGGCCGAGGTGAACGCGTTGGCGATGGCGGTCGCCTCAAGGAATGCAGCTGTGAGATTATTTTGCCCAAAATTAACTCCCCATATGACTTGTGTTCCTGAAAAACAAAACAAGAAATGAGCTGATTCCTTTCCATCGTTCGTCGCAGTGAGAGTGGGTCTAACCAGGTGGAAGCAATGACGCGAGGAGGTAGAAATTAGAACCGACTACATTCTCTGTGGCCTCAGGATATGGTACGATCGTTGAAATGGCGGGGAATTCGCTTTCTGAGAGCTACAGTATATGAAAAAAAAAGCTTAAGAATCGCTGCTTGTGCCGAGACGAGAGGCAGAGCCGTACTTGCACCGATGGATTGAAGTTTGTGCGGTCCTCCGAGTCTGCCCCAATCCTGATCCTGGCGGGCTCCCCTGTAAGCTGCTTCAAGTTGTTCAGCGTATTAAGGAAGAATGGATTCCCCGCCCCCTGGCCAACCCAGTCGCCCCACCTGTCCTGCTCGAGAGAAAAAGAGACAAGCGAGCGTGAGAGCGGTGGCGCCGATGCAGGGGCGGTCAACGGAATGGTGACGGTGACCCCCTGCGCCGAGACTGGAGTCCACTTCAGCACGAGCAGCACAAGTAGCTTCACATGCCAAAGCGAGAACACCACCATCGTCAGCAGAACGCTTCGGCGTCCTTAACTTAACTCTGAAGTTCTATTTAAACGAGATAGTGGAAACACGGGCGCTGTTGACTGCCGAATATCCCACGGGGCCACGGCGAAGGGGGCGCAATACGCGCGCAGTTTTCCTTGACAGTTGACTTGAGGCCCGATATAATGGGAAATAAGCTATCGGCAAGACAGTGCTCAGCTGCTTGAGAGCTTTGCGCTTGCCGCATTGGGTGGTAATCCACAACAGATGAGTAAACAAGTGACAACGATTACTGGACACAGGTGTAATCGAGCATTCTCAGAAAGCTTCTGAACTCGCGTTGGATTGCCCACTGTGTGTATGAATACATCCGGATTACCGAATATCGCTACATTTACCGCGTTTGCAAAGTTCTCCCACTGCGAGGACCGGTTAACACCGCAATCAGCGGACAATGAGGATAGGGTACGTACGTCACAGTCTTTCTCTCCGTACTCGCGACCTCCGTCTTTGCCCGGTTCAGCACTTTCTGGAACTCGGAAACGCGATGACGCATGCGGGATTGCATATACGCTTTTGAGCATTTGATATGATAATGAAGGTAGTCGCGGAACAGCTGGATGTGCGAGATCGTTCCAGCCGCAACATGGGGGTTGGCGAAGTGGCGTGGGAAGAGAACAAAGGTCACGTAGCCTATGTCATCCGAGTGTCTCAGACCCGGGACGTCTCTGATTTCGAGAGGAGGGTCCCGGTTGGTGAAGAGAACTTGGGGCGCATTCTGGATCTGAGGCAACCGGCGCGCGTCCACGAATTCCTACATGATCTACTTGGTATTTGGAGACAAGGTCACGAGGGATGTATTAGGCGTACCTGAAGAAAGACTTTTCCAAAGATGCGATCTGTCTCTTCCCGGAAGACTGTAGAGAATATGACAGTAACCCGGTCGTGAGCGGCTTGGATATAGATGGCCTCTTCATCACGATAATGGATGGCCATCAGATCTCCCTGTCCCGAAGAAGAGCTTTCAAGCTCCTTCTGTTTCCTGAAGGCTAGCTCGAAGGGTGCAGCCAACGCGTTTCGCTTCAGGAGCGCAACAGAATGGACGAATGTGTCCCTTTGTTCTTCACGATCGTCAATATGCTGAACAACCTGAGCCTTGGCATAAACACCTACCTCCTTCGGGAGGTGCTGTCTCAAGATCGATGAGGAGACTGATGTTGTATTCCGATTCTGGTTGAGCCTGGACAAGGGACCCATACTCTCGTCGAAGGACGTCCAAAGCACCGTATCGAACGAGCTCGTCCCAGCAACGGATGTGCATCGAAAGAAGAAGAGCCGTTTTACGCTCAAGTGTGGAGAGGTGAAACCTAACTCCATCAAAGTCTACGAACTGGACATCGAGGGAGGTGGGCCTATGACGAGATTAAGATTAATTCTGGACAGGATATCATATCGCGCAGCAGCGCACTTTGAGAATTTGTCGACCAGGGTAGTCTGGATGATATAATTGTGCGGCTATTGATGGTTCATTTCACGAGCCATGTGGGCTAAGATCGGGCTAATGCTCACCTCGAGAAGGATCATAGTTCAGTCTTGCGGGCGGCGCGGACGCGGGACAGGCGGAAACTGACCAGGCGGGGCCAAATAACGGTAAGCATCGACTTTTCCATCGCACCCGACGTCCAAAAATTGTGTATAATCTCTACACAGCAAAACTACCAGCAAGATGCGTCAGTCCTCTCGTCTATATCATCCATCGCAGCTCCAACTGATCGTATGTTCAGCACCGAAAAAGGGTCAAAAAATGTCTCTAAACGAGTTCCTGGGTGATAGCAGTCAGCAAACCGAGGCCCTCCTTTCCGCATGCAATTTTTAAATTGACACTTCTACAGCCCTAGGCTCTTGGGCGGATGAGATGGATTCACTTCCGACGGCTCGTACGTGTTCTTGTGCTCTTTTGCAGCTCCCTGTCTGTGGACATCGGCCTTACAAACTCCTGGTAGCCGCGGCAAGGGATGACGACTCTGGAGACCATCGAGGTGGGAGGCATGATTTCCTATCTAATAGACGTGCGTCTTCCATCGCTGTTACCTACTCGAAGCGTTGCAATTAATTGGCTTTGCAAATGTCAAGAGGACAGGCACGCCTTTCCTCCGAGGGAGGACCTGCCATTGCCCACCCAACCACCCTATACGGCGTTTGTTGGAATCTGGCCTTTGATTTGACAGAGCACGACCTTGAGAGCTTTTTTGATGGGTTGAAAGTGCGTTTTGTCTCTACAGCTGGAAATGACCCAGCTCACCTGCCCTAGACGAAATCTGTAAAGGTTATTAAGGATCGTGATGAACGACCAAAAGGTTTTGGCTACGTAGAGTTTGAAGACCTAGAAGATCTCAAAGGCGCTCTCACAAAGACAGGATCGGTGAGATACCGAATTCTCAAGCGTTTTCTCTCAGTTAGTTTAATGAGACATTTAGTCTTTAGCAGGACGAACAGTGAGAGTAAGCGTTGCCGAGCCCCGTATGTCCTCTTTCTCTTAACGTCAGGCCACCGGTCTTATATGAACATCCCAGCCAAGGAACGCGCAGGTTTCGGAGGCTATGAGGACCCAAAATTCTCTGGCGAATGGCGACGACAAGGACCTCTCCCTGACCTCGGTTCCCGAGACTCGTCGCGTCGGCGCTATGACGGGCCTCCTACTGATCGACAATCCGCGCCCACTTCTGTTTCCGATAACGCGAGTGACTGGCGTTCCAACCGCCCGTCCCGGCCTGCCCCTCCCGAGGCCGAGGCTACTGCGAAACGTAAAAATTCAGGTTTCGGCTCGGAGAGTGGAGGGGCGGCGGACAGAGAAGAGACCTGGACTATCGGTGGCAAATTCAAACCGAGCGAGGATGAAGGCCCCGGGCGTAAGTTTGGCACATATAGAGGCCGAGGTGACATGGGCCCCCCTCAAGTGTACCTCCTGATTCACCTGCGGACAACGATTGGAGGAGCGGACCAAGGCCAGGTATCTCATCACACAGCAGCACATCTCGTGAGTACAACATTTTGTTCATTTGGAACGATCATTTACTCGAGGGCGCGGGCGCGTAGCAACATCATCCACTCCGCCGACTCCCCAGCTCACCCGCCGGAAATTAGAGCTTCTACCACGTTCGGGAAATACTTCTTCAACCCCATCTCCGCTCGCTTCGCCCAAAATGGCCCAGAGTAACCCCGCGAACCGACCTAGCCCCTTTGGTGCCGCCAAGTTCGTATTTCGTATCTTCTCTCCTGTTCGATTTTTTCGTGCGCTGACAGGTCGATCGGGTTCTAGGCCTGTGGACGTAACGGCGAGAGAAAAGACCATCGCAGAACGCCTTGACAAGGAGCGCGAAGCCACCAAGGATCGCGTTGGCCACCATTCCATGTCACGCAGCAATTCACGCCAAGGAGCAGAGCGTAGTGTTACACCGCGAACACCCCCGTCGGCCGAAGTGGCGATCTCTCGCTTCCCCCCTCACCGCGCGCGACACAAAGCCCAGTGGCAAGCATACGTTCTACTTTCAGTTTTGCTGCGGCTGCTGGTGGAAAGAGGGACGAGCCTGCGGAAGACGAGCCAAAAGTGAAAGACATTTCGGAACACCTGGGCGAGGTCACTATTTGATTATCGTCCTTAACGACGCGTCTGGTTGCTTGGTGTGTCCCCTCTGCATGATCTCAATATCTCTTGCTTTTTGGATCTCGCTTCTCTGCTCACGCCCACGCATACCTGCATGCATACATTTCCGCAAAAAGTTTACTGTAGCCACACATTTTTCTCCTCCTTCTGTCCACATGTGCCTACTATTGTTTGATGATTGACGTGTACCATGGTCAAAGTCTGGCACGTTCCTTTTCACGAAAGTAATTTTATGTTTCGCTGTTTGTTATATACGTGCAGCACGGCCACAGAACCAAGTAAATATGAAACGGAGACCAAAGGACAATTGGTCGGTTATCGTCTCCTGTGCAATTCTGGGTCGACGAACTTCATTCTTCCCCGTCCTGCGAAGGTGTGGTATCGTAAGCGAGAGACGTCAGAGCAGGGGATAAAACATACCTTTGAAGCGCACGCCATTTGTAGATGATGCCTCTTGCTCGCGCTGTCGGCTAAGGCGTTCCAGTTCACGCTTCCGCTCGGCAGCCAATCGTTCTTTCTCCTCGCGCTCCAGTCGTGCATCGTACTCTTCTTCGGTCTCCTTCCGTTCACCTACGGGCTCACCCTTTCCCGATCGAGAGGGTGAATGTTCCTCGTCCTTTTGCTGCTTATGCTTGCGTTTCCGCTTGTGTCGCTTGCTATCGCGTTCGGTGGTATTAACAGGAGAACGGGACCGCTGGTGCCGTTTATGGCGTTTGTGGGGCCTTTCTGATTCGTCCCCGGACTCGCTAGCGCTTACCGAGGGCTCTTTCGCTGGAAGTAAAGCACAAGATGAGCTATAAGATGGCTGCCATCATTCTTCCAAAAGAGGAAAAACCAAAGGAATCCACGAACGTGGGGGCGCAGCTTTCTTGCGCAGCTCAAGCTCTCCGCAATTGTAAACGATCACCGGAATTGCAGGCCGGTCTTTCTCGTCCGTGGACACTTGGGCGATCTTGCGCACTACGTCGTCGAAGCCGCGGATCACTCTCCCAAAGACAACGTGTTTACCTGGGGTAGTGCGGGCACGTGTCAGCCTAGTGCAGTTGTAGCATGAAAGGGGGGGAGGGGAAGGAGTATAACACGTGCCATTCAGGTGGGGACAAGCCCGCAGGGTGATGAAGAACTGCGAGCCGTTGGTGTTCGGGCCACGGTTAGCCATACACAACAATCTATGTGATTGGCATGACAGCCATTTTCAAAATGAAAAATGACGTCGCGTAATGGATCCATCGAAAAACTGACCCCTCGGAATCAATTGGACGCGTGAGGTCTTCGTCTGCAAATGGCCCGCCGTAGATCGACTCTCCGCCCGTTCCATTGCGTTTTGTAAAGTCTGTCGAAAATTTAGAGCGTTCTCAAGCGTAAAACCACTGTCAGTGGAAGTGCTTACCTCCGCCCTGGATCATGAAGTCGGCGATCGACCGGTGAATGATGCTGTTCTTATAATACAGTGGCCGGTCTGAGAGCGGCGACAAGCCCTTTTCGCCCGTACATAAAGCGCGAAAGCTAGAAAGGACTAGTGAGTCGGGAAAAAAGAGAGAGAAAAAAAAGAGGGTGGAGTGGCGGGACGAACTTTTCTGATGTCTTTGGGACGGCATCGCTGAACAGTTCGAGGATCACTCTAGAAATGAGTTAGGATGAAGGACATCTGATGGATGGAAGATTAAGAACCTTCCGACAGGAGAGCCGTCGACGGAAAAGTCCATGAAGACCCTCGGGGGAGACATTGGGGAACGTGTGCAGAATTGGTAACTGCAAAGGTGTTGTTCCGCCAGCGCCAAACAGCGGGTCGTGCCTGGCCTTCAATTAATACGGATATTATGTAATGCACAACTAATTTATCCGAGATAAACGTTCCTGGCGTTGCGCGTTACAATAAGTTGTGGGCATCAAAGACCGTATTCTACTTTGTCCTTCTCCTCAACCCCCCTCTCCTCGGTCTGGTTACCGTATGACGCGGCCTCGTTTCTCTTTCCTCGGCACTGTATCCTAGGATGCGTGAATTCAATGCGGTTGTCCTCGGCGGTCAGTCGCCCTCTCATCGTCTCGCGCCCCCGAGAAACTGAATCGGCCGCAAAGCCGGAGGTGTTGGCAAGTCCGCTCTAACTGTTCGTTTCATGCGGAACGAATTTGTCGAAAGTTATGATCCAACTATACAAGGTTTGTGCACTCGAGCTCCGACCACGTGGTTATTCTAATCTATCATGGTCAGAGGAATACAGAAAGACTGTCGATGTCGACGGGAATTGTCATGGGTACGTATCATCTCCTCTCTGGCGGCCAAAATATCTGCGCTCCTGCGAGTGCAACTTCTCCGTCGGGCCCAGATGTCTCTATATATCAATCATGTCACTGATTTTCCTCATATAGCTCGAGGTCCTCGACACAGCTGGGGCAGAGCAATTTACAGCCCTCAATGAGCTATACATTACAGCTGGTCGGGGTTTTGTCCTCGTTTTCAGGTACCTCAGTCTCACCTAGATTCCTCCCGATGCCAAATCTTGCCCGTCTTTAGCTTGACTCTCGAAGCCAGCCTACGAGAGGTGACAAGCCTAAGACAGCAGATTCTTCGTATCAAAGGAGAAAATAGTGTATGTTGTCTGCGTCCTCCACATCTCTCCGAAACTTACCAAAAATGGTTAATCACTGGCGCAGCGTGTTCCGATGGTCCTAGTAGGCACCAAATTGGATCTCACCAGTGAGCGCGAGGTGTCACGCGCCCATATTGAAGAACTTGCGGCTCGTTGGAAGATCCCAGTGTATGAGACATCAGCAAAACGGGATTGGGACGTGAGTCCGGCATTCGAAGATCTTGTGCGGCAAATGCGCCAGTATTACCCCGCCGAGGAGCGTCACAGGAGGAAAGGAAGAAAAGGCCATCACGGCCGTGTTCATAGAAGAAGTCATTGCATTATCATGTGAGATGACCACCGCAGCTTTGAATCGTTCATTTCTTGTTTTTTTTTCTTCTTACTTTTGACATGCATCTCGTTTCTTGGCTGACCTACATCTTGGAATTGAATCTACGTGCAAAATCACTCCCTACCATATCGTATCCCACCATAATTAGGTTCGCTCCCTTAGCTTGGATCGCTTCGTTCTCACAGTGTTCCGGATTAATACGATACCGGTTTAAACGCCTGTGGGAAAGTATTTGTAAGCGCGAGTGTGGGAACGTATTTTCTAATGCGCTGTTTGGCAGCCACACCCAACGCTTTTTCTCTGCCTCACTCACCTTCCATCCACCCTCCGCATTTTATTCTCTTGTCATCAAAGCTCAAGTTCTTCACTCTACTACTAGTATCTAGAGAAATTACATAATGGTGGGAGTATGTCGTATTTGTCTCTATCGCTCCGCTTAACACTTGTTCACTCCTTCTCCCCCCAGTCATTCGGCAATAGTAACGGTTTTGGCGGTGGCTACAATAGCAGCTATGGCGGCGGCTACGGTGGCGGCGGTGGTTATGGCGGCAGCTGGGGCGGTGACCGGATGGGTGATGGTCTTGGCGGCGGCCTCCGCACTATCGACTGGAGTCAGCTCAAGCAGATTCCCTTCGAGAAAAATTTCTATGTCGAAGACAAGCGCGTCAGTTCTCGTTCTGACCGCGAAATAGAGGAGTTCCGCAGAGTTAAGGAGATCAAAGTGAGATCCTTTCAATCATGTCGAGCTACTTTGAATTGACGAACCTGATTAGGTGCAAGGGCACGGTGTACCTCGCCCTGTCTCCTCATTCGACGAAGCTGGCTTCCCCGAATATCTCATGGTTTCTATTCGAGCTCAGGGCTTTGCAGCGCCCACACCCATTCAGTGCCAGGCTTGGCCGATGGCACTCTCAGGAAGAGATGTTGTGGCCATCGCACAGACTGGTAGCGGGAAGACTATTGCCTTCGCTCTTCCTGCCATGCTCCACATCAATGCGTAAGTGTTTGATGGTTGATGTAGCTCTGAGGCTCACTCCTTTCTCACTAACTCAGACAAGCTTTATTGTCCCCGGGAGATGGTCCCATCGCTCTTGTTTTGGCACCCACACGCGAGCTTGCTGTTCAAATTCAGCAGGAATGTACGAAATTTGGGTATGTAGATGTGTCTACTATGCTTCGCACCGTGCTGACTCCTTATAGTTCAAACTCGCGTATTCGCAATACTGCGATCTATGGCGGTGCACCAAAGGGACCGCAGATTCGCGATCTCCAGCGCGGTGTTGAGGTTGTGATTGCCACGCCGGGTCGCCTCATCGACATGTTGGAATCCCAAAAGACGAACCTTCGCCGGGTCACCTACCTCGTTCTCGATGAGGCAGACCGTATGCTCGACATGGGTTTCGAACCCCAGATCCGTAAAATCATCGGCCAGATTCGGCCCGATCGTCAAACACTCATGTTTTCCGCGACTTGGCCAAAGGACGTGCAACGCCTTGCTACTGTATGTTCTCCTTTCCAATTGTCCTTCTGTTAGCCAATCTGACATTTCCCTTTTAGGATTTCTTGAAGGACTTTATTCAAGTCAATATTGGTTCAATGGAGCTCACAGCAAACCATAACATCACCCAGATCGTTGAAGTTTGCAGCGACTTCGAGAAACGCGCCAAGTTGATCAAACACCTTGATGTCATCAGCGCTCAGAATGCTAAGGTTCTCATCTTTGTCGGCACTAAGCGAGTCGCAGATGACATTACGAAATACCTTCGTCAAGACGGTTGGCCAGCACTTGCCATTCACGGTGACAAGGAACAGTAAGTTTTTTACGTCGTAAGGCTTTTATTATTGTTCACAATGATCCCAGACGCGAACGTGACTGGGTTCTCGCCGAATTCAAGGCCGGCCATTCTCCTATTCTTATCGCAACAGACGTTGCGTCTCGTGGTCTTGGTATGTGTTTCATGACTGTCGCAAGTGCTTCGACGTTACGTCGAGACACAATGGGTAACAAACAATTGGCAAGCGGTCTAGCGTGGCTGCTGTGCCACTTTGTTGTGCTTGTTCCCTGGTATGATGATGGGGTCCGCTGACACCGCACGATACGCCTGTGGTGGCACGGGTCTACCCGTGTGTCCCCTTGACACAATTCATCTGCCAGGTTCCTGGGTGCATCCCCAGTACATGACAGGCCGAGGAAGCTTTCGCGCGTCGACAAGTGAGGGGTTCAGTTTCTTGCCTAGGTGCCCGTAATCCCGCTGGACCCATTAGTAGGCGTCCTAGACACCGACCATGGATTCCGGGCTCCATTTGTTGGTGCTATAGCGGTTGTGGACTAAAGCGGCTGATTTTTGAACGTTGTTCTCCCCCTCCACCGACTCGATGAATGCGTATACAAGACTCTTGCCTGTCTGTAGCATGGATGCGTTGTAGCGCGGCCCTTAGCCCGTTGCACATACCCTTGGACATAGAACCCTTGTTGTTTGTCATCTCTGTCTTCGGCGATGTCGCAGTGCTTGTCATTCTTTACCGTATTGGTTATTGACGGGCTGCGTCTGTCTCTTCATGTGTTCGTTCTTGATTGGTTCTGCGCTTCTACAATATTTGCTCCTCTGCCTGCAATCTTCAGATGTCAAGGACGTAGGCTATGTTATCGTAAGGTTTTTCTTATTGTTGTTCCGTTCTTTTGTTGATTTGCGCAGAACTACGACTTCCCGAATAACTGCGAGGATTATATCCACCGCATTGGTCGTACTGGGGTAAGCTACATTCGTTTTTTGTTATAGGATGGTGTTCTAAACCCCCTTGTCCTAGCGTGCCGGTATGAAAGGGACGTCCTATACTTACTTCACCACAGAGAACGCGAAGTCGGCTCGTGACCTCATTGCAATTCTTAAGGAGGCTAAAGCCGACGTTCCCCCAGCGCTTGAGGAGATGGCTATGTTCGGTGGTGGTGGCGGTGGTCGCAGTGAGGAATAATTTTGATTCTCTGTAGAATGTCGACTTACGCTTTGAACAGATCGCTATGGTGGCGGTGGCGGCCGTCGCGGTGGAGGCGGTGGGGGTTATGGTAATTCTGACCATGGATATGGTGGTCGTGACAATGGCTACGGCAGCAGGGGAGGCAATCGATGGTAACTGTTCGAATGACCCAGCTTTGCCGTTTCCTCACGTTGGGTTCTTACGACTGGCGCGCCTCGGCCCCGCTCGGCAAACTTGATTCCCTTTGCGCGCCCCTTTCTCATCCTCTGCGGCCCCAGACAGTGGCCGTGTCCATTCGTGTGCTATAGACTGCTTCGAGTATGCTACGCATAGAGCTCTCCATAATAAACGTATTGTAGTTTCTGGCAAAAACTGGCTGCAAAAAGCCGCTAGAGGAGATTTGGCACGACATGTGTGTAAAAGCCAACAGTCTCCATAAAACTAAACACTGCAAGATACAGTAGTACAGTGGTACCTGTACCAGACAACAGAACAGGGGAAGAGCTATGGATAGAAAGCCTTGGCATATAGACGTAGGGATGGATACAAGCACAGCTGGCGTTGATGCGCCGCCGATGCGGCAGCATCCGCGGAAATGCGCTCAGCAGCGACTTAGAGCCAGGAGCCCGACGCGGCGGAGCGGTGGCCCGACCTGCCGGTGGCGTGGCAACGCGCGACTCTCAGCCACAGCCACACCGCACGACCCTCCTCCTCAACTTCAAGCGACCACGCGCCCTCGCCACCTCATCGGATAGCCCTCAAACTCGGCAAGAATATCAAGCATGGGCCGTACGACGGATCCCCAGCGAATCAGGGCGCAGCGGCACCCTGATCCCCCTCAATCACACCAAATCCATCTTGGGTCATTTCAAGCCTCTCAAGACACGCGTGGGCATTTCGGACTCGCACAAACGCTGCCCCAATGGGGATTAGTATTACTAGATTTCCCCTGCCACGTAGGACGATGCCCGATGTCGTGCGTCGAGTTGCAAGGCCCAGGAGTAGGTACCTAGAGATTTGGCAACAGCACCCGATCGGCTGGTCGGAACGCCCCCAAAATTGGTAGACAGGTAGAGTAGGGTAGGAAGTTCACACCTACTAAGTAGATTGTATATAGGACAAGTCTGTCAGTAGTTACAGCAAGAATCTTAGTGGAGGACAGTGTCCCCAAAGTTCTCCCAGTATCTCACTCATTTCCCACTCAATTCCTTCCATTCCTTTTCCTATTCCTTCCTCTACACCCCCTCTCCAGTCCCAGGTTGTACAGCCAGCCTTAGAGGAGCTCTAGTGTGAGCCCTGACCATTAGTTTCTGTGTTGCCAGTCCAGTGTGGCTGGAACTTCCTGTTTTGGAATCTGTTCTCACGCCTGGAGGTACTCCGACCTCGCTATCCCAAGCAGCCTCAAGTCGCTCACTTGCTTGCACACATAGCAGCCTTAGCAGGGACTTGGCGCATCAGCATCTTAATTTGGTTGTTGCACAAATTTTCATTGACTCACTTGGTGAGCCCTACACTGCCCTACAGGCCTACAGACTCATACTAGTATGGCTGAGCCTACCAGATACTGAAACTGCAGGCCCAGGTTTGGGATATAACACTATGAATACCACAATATACCACTATGAATACCACAATACAAGCTTTAATACTGCATAGTGCATACTGTCCACTGGCATATGAGATACACAAGCCTTATTGCAAGGCCACTCCTAGTAAATGTGTTGATCAAGAAATCTCAACAACTGGGCAGTATAATTATTAGATTAGAAATGTGGAAACTTGTATAATACTCACATTGGTTGGCCTCTTCAGCTTGAGCATTGCTCTAAGCATGATGTGGCTGCAGAGGATAAAGGGTGGTTAATGTAGATGGAGGTAATCAGCTTAACAACAACATACTTTAAAAGATAGAAATATGGCAATGGTAAGATAAACTTGAGCATGAACACCTGGAATGCTATAGATAATAATAGATTACATACCCACTGAAACAGGTTGCAATAAATATATAAAAAACAATGTGTACACAATTGAAAGTCTACATACATTCTAGAGGCAAACAATAGGATGGGATAATTAGACAAGAGGTCTGCACTCAAGCAACAACTTCACATACTTGCTGGAGGAGCACAAAAACAATGGGATGGGATGATTAGACAAGAGGTCTGCACTCAAGCAACAACTTCACGCACATTCTGGAGAAGCACAAAGACAATGGGATGGGATAATTAGACAAGAGGTCTGCACTCAAGCAACAACTTCACGTACAGCCTGGAAGAGCACAAAAACAATGGGATGGGATGATTAGACAAGAGGTCTGCACTCAAGCAACAACTTCACGTACAACCTGGAGGAGCACAAAGACAATGGAATGGTATGATTAGACAAGAGGTCTGCACTCAAGCAACAACTTCACGCACTTGCTGGAGGAGCACAAAAACAATAGGATAGAATGATTAGACAAGAGGTCTGCACTCAAGCAACAACTTCACCTACAAGCTAGAGAAGCACAAAGACAATGGGATGGGATGATTAGACAAGAGGTCTGCACTTAAGCAACAAACTTCACATACAAGCTAGAGGAGCACAAAGACAATGGAATGGGATAATTAGACAAGAGGTCTGCACTCAAGCAACAATTCCACGTACTTCCTGGAGGAGCACAAAGACCATGGGATGGGATGATTAAACAAGAGGTCTGCACTCAAGCAACAACTTCACGTACATTCTGGAGGAGCACAAAGACAATGGAATGGGATGATTAGACAAGAGATCTGCACTCAAGCAACAACTTCACATACAAGCTAAAGGAACACAAAGACAATGGGATGGGATAATTAGACAAGAGGTCTGCACTCAAGCAACAACTTCACATACAACCTGGAGGAGCACAAAGACCAAGGGATGGGATAATTAGACAAGAGGTCTGCACTCAAGCAACAACTTCACATACTTGCTGGAGGAACACAAAGACAATGAGATGGGATGATTAGACAAGAGGTCTGCACTCAAGCAACAACTTCACATACAAACTGAAGGAGCACAAAGACAATGGGATGGGATGATTAGACAAGAGGTCTGCACTCAAGCAACAGCTTCACATACAGGCTGGAGGGGCACAAAGACAATGGGATGAGATGATTAGACAAGAGGTCTGCACTCAAGCAACAACTTCACATACTGGCTGGAGGAGCACAAAGACAATGGGATGGGATAATTAGACAAGAGGTCTGCACTCAAGCAACAACTTCACGTACCCCCTGGAGGAGCACAAAAACAATAGGATGGGATGATTAGATGAGAGGTCTGCACTCAAGCAACAACTTCACGTACTTGCTGGAGGAGCACAAAGACAATGAGATGGGATGATTAGAAGATATCTGTGCCCAAGTGACAAGTTCACATACTGCCTACAAAGATCATTGGATGAATATAAAACTGGTCAGTGTTGAAAGCATTCATATTTACATACTTGTTTAACAAGAACTAATGAAGATTCCGGAAGACTGCTATATTTTCTTCCCACAGGGAGGTTGTGACTCTTCAATAACCTGTTTTGCACTACCAAACTGTTTCTCACATCGGCGACTGGAATTAGTGATGTCAAAGGATGCAAACTCGAACAACGAATATGCACACCACTTCAGCCACCCTTCATCTGGCATAACACCAATCTGTGTTTCATAGCAATGTGGGCATACGTTCCTCTGACGCTGAGCATACTTTTCGTTGTTCAGAGCTACCTTCTTCACGATCATACTCATAACGAGCACTGTCCCCTTCTGACGACTGAACCCCAATTATTAGATTGAACTAGCGACTGCCGTCCTCTGTTGCAATCCTGTAGTCGTGGCGCTCGACATGGCCTTCACCGCATTTCCCCTTGAAGTATGTCATTAGCGTCTCGTGGAGTCTCTGTCTTTCCTCGTTAGCATATGAGAACACTTTCAGACAAAAGACGCACATCCTGCGAGAAGCAACCCTCCCACAAAAGCGGAATTTTCTCCCCGAATGGATTGACCAGCGTTACCAAGTTTCCATCACCATACCCAACAGATCGGGGCAGTCGCTTCTGTAGGGCCAAGACTTCGTTCACTGACGCTGAGATCTGCCTTGTCTCGTTCGCATAAAAACCAGCTACGATACTGCGATTGCAAAGGCAAAATCAGTATGACAGACCCCGATGTAGAGGCGACTTACATTCCCAGGCTCGTCAAAAATATATTGATATTCTGTTTATGCTGCGATAATTTCTCCCTGAAACGCGCGACATCATCAGCCTTGAGGAGGCCCCAGCCTATTTTACGCCAGGAGGCGGCACCCTTTCTACCTCCGCCTAGAGCCTTCTGATATGACTTGATGTTGTCGAGGAACGCGTTCAGCAAGGCGAGACAGGTCGTTGTTTCGTTCGCGATAGTCTGAGTGAGATGTCCACCTGGGGAGTCGTAGCAATGGCAAGTCGACCATTGTCAAGGCGCGTTCAAAAGAACGCAGCTCCTCGATCAAACATTGGTATTCGTATGAGGACCCCATGCTGTCGCTGAGAGCTTTATAGATTGAGCAAGCAGTTTTGGCGGCAGTAGCGATGTCGCCGAGTGAGGATGTGAGAACCATTGCAAGTGAGACTGAGATGGGGGAACGCGCACACCCACAGAGGATTATATGATAGACCGCATGGATTCCGCGGAATGCACGAGGTATAACTATATGCGGGAGCACATTGCACCGCAACTGCCAACGCCATCTTACAGTACTTCAAACTCCGCACATTCCTCGTGTCAAGTCAATCCACCACTATAGTAGCACCACGCCTGTGACCCACCAGTGCACGCAAATGCTGGTGACAAGAATTCCACTTTGCTCATTTCTCATCTCCTGTCTCTCTTTTCTGCATATCTCCATCCCATCTGTTGCGGACTTGTCAGCGTTCGGTTCCATTTACGTCTCGTTATATACTTACCATTCACTGTTTTCCGTTTCACTCGCTTTTCTCGACGTCATTGTGATATATGGTCTCCTTTCAAGTTATCTGATTTGAGTGAAGGCAATGTAGCCATAGATTTCTAATTAGGTGATGTACTTATGGCAGTCTCCTCAAACATGACGAGGTCTGTAGTTCACTTTACGGTGCACACCCTTGCATGCTAGCAATCAAAGCACGCCTTTGTCGCCGTCTTGAAACTCGAGCTAGGGCCAATTGTTTCTTCAACAACAAACAAGCTCTAGTACAGCTTTCAAGAAGACGCCACAAAATACATTACAGTACTTGAAGACTCGGATGGGCAAGGGATGGGCCGTATTGCCTTCGTCGGACTCGGAGTCCCTCCACCTTTCCGCTACCTAATCAATAACGTTCACATTCGGACGAGAGCTTTCCCAGTTTTTTCTTATAAGCTTCTAAAGATAGTAGTAGGTTATGGAAGTTTTTGTACGTGAAGTCTGAGCTCTGTCATAATCCGTGTATCCATGCGTGCACGATCATCACTGGAGAGAAAGTACAGGATATCCAACGTTATACTAACAGGCCTTTACCTCATTTTTGCGCATACCCTGGCACGGAACTGAGGTGTTCGAACTCATGAAAATGAACAACTCAAGTACCATAGGCTAAAATAAAGTTTCCGCCGGCGTGAAGCTGGGTAAACACGTCTTCAAATTCGAGTTGATGTAAGACCATGGGGCCCAGGGGCATGTACTGTATATGCCCAAAGTACGGCGAAGGCACGTATCGGAAGGTGTGCAGATGAGGGGGTCTTCGACGGCGACCGTGGAGGTAATAAGTACGACAGTACCTAACCCCGCACACGCCCGAGATCACTGCTGGGCAACTGAACAGCGGGGATATTCGTCCTTCTGAGCCTTCTCTAGCTCTGTAATTTGGTTTAACTCATCTGAGTCCCTCCTGCCGTCAATCCAAGTCCAAGCATCACAGAAGCAATCACAGAAGCAATCTTCCAGACTTGTTTCGTGGATACGGAGAGATACGGGGGGGTTTCATATACGTGCAAGTGCCCTTCAAGTTCGTAACGACAAGGATCTGTTCAATACAGTAGTAGCCCAAAATAGCAGGTAGGGGAGCCAGTAACGGTAGCTCTTTACTAAGTAAGGCGGGATATGGGACAGCGTTTGTCGTACATAGTGATGTTTCGAGATGTCATCGTTGGCGCTCCGACAGATCTCGTACAGGCCCTTCTGAGGGCAACGCGGACGCTCACTTTGAACGTGCGAAGTTGTGTTGTGCATTCATTGTCCACCGAAATGCCATCCCCACTACCAGTGCGCCTACACTTACCCAGTGATGTCCCACGACCAGTATATTGCTTCACAACGTCGGCCTTGAGACAAGGTGTGTTGCTAAGATCCCGGTGCCCGGCTGTAATCGCAGTTATAGGGGCTGGTAAGGAAGGTAGAAGAGAAGCCCGACAGAATGGATGGTAAGACGTGGGATGCACTGACTGAGGGCTGGAATATCGACTGGGTTTTAGCCGACCGTGACGAGTGAGGAATAAAGCCATGAGAGAGCCAGCCCAACTACAGACAGTGGAGCCACAAAGTGTGCCACCCAGTGCATGTTCAGAACGACGAGCACACAGTCAAAGGCAAGGTCAGAGGGGAATTCAGTTGCCTCAGCCGCAGAGACATACACCAGCGTGTGGTACTAGTACTGTAGAGGGTTTCGTGACATGTCTGCCAGCGCAGAGAGGCACGTTCCTTCCGGATCTGCGCTCCGCTGACACACATTACTCTCTGTCGGGGTTTGTCAAGAAGCAAGATGGACGTGGTGAAGGAAACACTGAACGTCGCAGGCCTGCTCACGAACGTGTACGCGCCGCGCGATCTGCGCGATAAACGCTCCTCGGAACCCATCGTCGTGCTGTTCTTCCTGCACGGAAGAGGTTCATCTGCCGAAGCCGTCGACCCCACTCCGCGCGCAGCCTTTGCGTGGGTCGCCGAGAAGCAGGCATCTTCAAAGCAGAGTCCCCGGGACTTCATAGTGGTTACGTTCGTACGTTGGTTGGGTTTCTCGCTGCCCGAGACGGATCTCAGGCTGATCGACGATGGCTATCTGGTTGGTTGACTTCCGGACTGGCAGGACCAGCGGAACCATGGCAGGAGAACGGTGGATGGACGCGGGAACTTGGGATGGAGCTCTAAGGTGGAAGAGCACAATGAACGCCATGCGCAAGTATCGGGTCTGACTGAGAGCGGACCATCCGTTTTCCGATAGCCGAGTTGTTCGCTGACTTGATCTCCCTTTCACCGCGCACAGCGTCGACATGTACGGCATGTTAGGTGAGAAAACGACACGTCCCGAACCATGTGCCATTTCAATGAACCACACTGACACTTTTTTTCGTATGCAGTGGGTGCCGTGAAGGACCTTTCCTTCCTCATGGACGTCCTCCCGGCGTACATATTTCCGAACGACGAGCGCACCATCGGCGAGTATGTCCTAGCGGGCTTCAGCCTCGGCGGACACGCAGCGTGGCTCGGGCTCCGACACGGTACGCACACGCCACCATCTCCTGCAAACCTCCCTCCCTCGGAGCCCTCATCCGACCTCTCACGCTCGCTCACTCTCTAATCAGATCCCAGGATCCGTATCAGCATTCCTATATGCGGTTGCCCCGATTACCTCGCGCTGATGGAGCAGCGCGCAGAGCCCCTCGGCGTCCCCCGCGCCCCGCCGTACTTCCCCGCGTCGTTACGTGCGCTCGTACGCGCGCACGATACCGTCGCGGCGCCCGCAGCTGTCTTTGTGGGGAAGAGGGTGCTCGTGCTCTCGGGTGCGGAGGATAGGCTCGTGCCGTGGGAGGCGTCGCGCGCGTTCGTGGATGCGCTGGACGTCGGGCGGGGAGGGAGGAAGGTGGTGTCGGTTTTGCCTGGGGTGAAGCACGAGTTTACGGATGGGATGAGGGAGGAGATGTTTCGGTTTTTTTGGGAGGAGGCCCTCGTTAGCGGGGCTGCTGTGCAAAATAGCGCGCTTTAATGTGTTACTGTACTTAAAGGGAAAGTTACTGTACTTTGAAGGGAACGTGCTACTGTACTGTACTGGCGCCGCGCGTGTGAGTTACGCGAGACTTAGTACGTAAACATATAAACGTCCACCTTGCGGTGATTCACGGGCTCTGACAAGTCGACGCGCCTCATCGCGTCTCTGACTCTCTGGCACCATCTTTGGCACCAACTGTCAGACCAACCTCTCAACGATCAATCATGGAAGCAGAACAACGAACTGCAGAGATGGGATTAGGGCCATCATCCGCTTTTTCATCTCACGAGATGCGTATCACTCAGGGTGGCAAGATTCGCACATGGGTGGAATTCGCTCTCAAGTTTTTCGAGGTATGTAACCCCCTTGTCCATTCATTTAGTCCCAACTAAGAAGACCAGGAGAATGAGGAGAAAGCGTTGGTATTACACACCCTCCCCGCTGTGGCGAAGGGAAAGTCTAAAGAAAATGAGAGGACTGAGGTCACTGCGAGCGATGGCAACGAGCCACTGGAAACACCTCAGTCGCCGAAAGGAACTGATGCAATCGATAAGGAAAAGAGTGGACTTTCGGCATCTACGACCGCCATTCCACGACTGATCACGGTCGTGGAGATCATAAAGAGAGAATATTTAGCCGCGATGAATGCAAAACAATCGCCTCATCTCGTGGGTTTATTTCAATACAACGAGATGGGTTCTCTGGAGGATCAAGTCGACAACAAAAGGGAGGATGAAGGTGAAGGTGATCGAGTGAAGATGATCACAGAGGCCTTGGCCGGAAGCAAAGAGTAAGCTCATGTCCGCACGGGTGTCGATTTCGCTGAACGAGTTGACAGGGTGAAGGTGGCAAGAACGCCATACATGAAAGTAACATTATGTCGGAAGGAGGTTGCGGGGATGAAAGATAGTGGCGCTACGTAAGTGACAGCCGTTGATTGATAGGGATGATGTCAACGCAGGGAAGACAGAGCGCAGGCACCGCTCAAGAGGAACCTGTCACGATCTGCCAAGGGACGGCTGAAGAAGAGGCTGAGGAAGGCGTCGGAGAATGGATGTCGGGAATAGCCGAGAGGGTCCAGGCAAAGGCTTTTGGGGGCACCGCTCTGCCGAGGTCGTGCTCACAGTGTCAGACGTCCTACTCGTACTCTCCTCTCTCTCTCTCCCTTTCTCTGCGCGTCCATCTCGTTATTATTTTCGCAATAGAGTGTCAAGCACATCCCGGTTTCTTTGCCAGACAAGCGGTCTTGGGGTTCTTTTATTAAATCCGAGTCCGTGTATCAAATCGACACTAAAGTAGCATGCCTCGTCGCGCTGCGCCGAGCCACTCCCGCCTCTTCCACTCCCCTCACTGATGGCACCCACAATCCACAACCAGACGACCCCTTCGCCACTCAAGTCACCCTCCTCAGACGCCAGTGGAAATGGGCTGTTTTCAGCCAGTTCTTCTACACCTTTGCTACTCTCTTTGCCATGCCAGACGTTTCTCTTTCCGTACGCCACCTTTTTCCTTCTCTTCCAATCGCGTCCCCTCCGCGACTTGGCCCTCCCCGGCCGCGTCATATCTGTCCCTCAACACATGCTAACCCTTCTCTAGGATATCGAGGACGATTTGACGCGCTCTACGTCCATCGTGATTCATCGTGTAATGCATCGCTTACTCGTTACGGCTACGCTGGATCGAAAACTTTCGTGCGTCTTGTACATTCTCACGCATGTTGTACCCCTAAAATTTCCGCAACCTCTCAGGCTGGACATCTGGCAGACAGCCTTGCGAAAGCAGTACAAGAAGCGTAATCCTGATTTAAACCCAATAGGCCCAGAGCCCATCGTTCAGCTCCCCACCCCGGCTCCAGAGTCGCCCGCCGGTCCTGACGATGAAGAGCTTAAGGCAGAGTCTGTGTCCTCTCCAGGTCCCTCTTCGGGTCCTCTCCTAGGAAATTCTCACCAGCCGACGCTGCTGAGACGATCACGATCTCAAGCACGGTCACTCGATGCATTCTTCCACTGAACCGGAACCCGACGATATGAAACTGGAGTCGATGAGCGTCGAAGCGGCTAGCCTTATCGAACCCGAGGAGGAGAGCAAAGACTGGCTTACGCTCCCGATGCTCACGAAACTCGACTCGTTACATCTATTGACAGAGTGGCAGTTCCATAATGTGAACCGGCTAAGGACAGTCATGAAAGATGACGACGAGACAGCTCAGTGGGCACGTACGCTTCCACTTTAGTCATCTCCTCTGCTTATCGAATCTCGCATGATAGCGGATTGAACCAGTTGGCTACGATTCCAAGGCCAACGCGTATTGGCTCATTGGCTGTATGTTCCAGTTAGCGCGCGGTTGTGTCTTCGCTCTTCGTTAATCCTCTATCGTTAGCCGACCGCCTCTGGATCCAGCGTGACATCCCCAAACCTCCACGCAACCGAAAGCGCAAGCGCGCACCGGCCAAGCCCAAGCCTAAACGCCCCATTGTTCTCTCCGATGAGTCGGATACGCCACCCGTCCCGAAGAAGCGCAAGGCTGTGACCACAGCGCGCGCGAGCACCAGTAGGAACCCTGCCGCCTCCCCCAAGACCCCCACGAGCCGTTCTTCGCGTACGCGTCGTCCTCCACCTTCATCGGAAGAGTTGGGCCCATCACCAACCGAGGTCCTCGCGCAGCCAAAATGCAGGCCAGCGTAAAGCTAAGTGCCCAGGCTAAAGAGCTTGCAGAGTTGCAGCGGCAAGCGGCGCTGGAGGGTCGCCGCTCTGGCAGGCGTGTCGCGTCTCCGTCACCGCTCCGCAGTAGCTCACGACTCCTTATGGGCACGCGCATGAGCGCTCGTCTGCGGGCGTGGCCCAGTTTGATGACGAGTGGCAGGAAATCCCAGATAACTGGCTCAACGACCGCAGCGAAGCAGAAGGGGATGGTAGTGCCTCTGCCAGTGGAAGTGGGCGATTAGATGGGGAGGTAGAGATGGGTCAAAGTAGTGATCCTGACCCCAGACCAGAGCCGGAACCCGAGGCAGTACCTGATCCTGACACGGATGCTCAGCGAGCAAAGACGGGGCTGGAGAGTGACGATGACGACATCAGTGAACTGACAGAGCTGACGGAAATTTCACCACCAGCGACCGTCGTCGCGTCTCATTCCAAGACAAGAAAGAAGGTCGGTGGTAGCCGCAAAAAGACGAGCCGAACTAAGCGTGGGGCTTTTGTTGACTCTGTGGACGTGTGGCAACCTCCTGAAGAAGTTGAGCCCGAGGAAGAGATCGAGCCCGAGTGGCGCCCGCCAGATGACTTTGTCGAGTGGAGACAGTGCGTGTTTTTTGGCTAATTATGCGGGCGGGTTCGATGACAGCCTGGTTGCGCAGATATGTGTCACCTTGAACGATTGGGAGCACATTTGTGAACGCTTTGAGGGTGCTACGCATTACGCGGAGAAAGCCTTGTACAAATTGCTTTCCCAACACATAGTGCCTGCAATTGTTGAAGAGCTCCGGGTAAGCCGCTCCTTTTCAAAACAAGGCCCAGATCTGAACAGAACAAAACAGGAAACACAACGGAAACGACAGTTGGAAGAAGCTGTTTCACAACGCAAACGCTCCTCGCGTCTCGCTATGAAAGAAAGTGAAAAGGAGGAAGCACGGTTGGCGGCGCGCAGGAGAGCTGAGGAAGAGGAGAAGCTCGGCCGTGTGCGGAGATTAGAGGCAAGACAAAAGAGGGAGGAGGAGGAGCGACTGAAGAGGGAGGAAGCTCGGGAGAAGCGACGGCTGGATCGGGAGGAGCGAGAGAGAAGGGCACAGGCAGGAGAGGAAGATGAAACGTGGGGGGATATTCCTCAAATGGCTGAGTGCTCGCTAACGTTTGCTTCACTCTCAGGGCGAATGCAAGCTCGTTGATCGACATCGTCGGAGATGACCCACAACAACGCAAAGCCTCCGCTAAAGCCCCAAAGCGAAGCCAGGGTGGTCAAGAATGAAGGCCGCTGCACCGGCGGTGAGTTCTTCAGCTAGCGCAAGTGGTTCACGGACACCAGTGGGTGAAGATTGGATGTTGGATTGCGAGATCTGTCATCGTTCTGGTATCAACAAGGTTAATGGGTGTGCCCAATTTCCGCAAAGGTATGATTTCGCTCATACTTGGAAACTCCAGGATGATGGCTCTCCCCTGTTATGTTGCGGCAAGTGCTCAAAGTGGCAGCACATCACTTGCCACGACTTGGCGGATCGCAAAGCGGGACGCCCAAAGCGTGACTGGGACAAGGAAGAGTTATCTGCCGCGACTGTCAGAACCGTAGCATCGCGAATGGCAGGCAGGTCCTCAATGGCTCGTCATCTGCATCCTTCGATGCAGGCCGAACCCCCAGTCCTTACTACCACCAAACATCTGGCTATGCTGGACAAGCCCCTTACGGCCAAAACTACCCACATCCTCATCCCCGACCGCCATACCAACAACACACTGCAATCACGTTCTCGCACTATCAACCCCAACAACGCGGATTTACGTCGGCCCTTTCATCGCCGCACATGCAGGCGACGCCTCAAGCACCTCCGTACACGCAAACTCACTACAGCACGCACGGCTCTTCTCCCAAGCTGACGCAGTACCCGACTCCCCATGCAAGTCACAGTTTTTGATATGCTACTCTTAAATGGGGAAAGCAATAAAAGCTGATAACTTTATTTGACAGCATCCTCCTCATATTATTCGAACGGCACGACCTGGCCCGCGTCGACGTCTGCCTCCTCTTCGCCTACACGCGCTGGCGCAACCTGGCCCACGCATACGCAGCCTACCAACTACGCGATGGTATCATCGTCGTCGCCGTCGCCGTCGTTCAGCTCGAGCGCGGAGCGCTCTTCGATGTCCGGCGCTGGCGCCGCGTATGCTACTTCTGCGGCTGCAACTGCGCAGAATGGGAACATGGCTGCGGCTTCGGCCTCTGTTGCGGCCTTGCAGTCGCGGGCTTGGAGAGGAGGCTCTTATGTGGCTCCTGTCGGTGGTGGCGATGGCAGTGGAGGAGGTAGTGGTGGTGGTGTATCCTACTATTCTCCAACTCCACAGTCGTCCCCTCCACCGCAACATAGAGCACCGTAACAGAGGCCTTTTCTTCCATTTTATTACGGCGGACGGTTTTTTTCGTGTGTGCGCGGGTTTTTTTCTGTTTGTATACGCGCATAGAGGTGTGTTGAATGTTCTGTAAAATGTTCCACCACACCATTTGATTCGGGTTTTTTTTTCGGGTCTCCTCTTTTGTGTTGTTTTTGTATCACAGAAGTGTAGCTACTCCCTTTTTTTATAATCTTGTAATTTTCTGCCCAGGGATCGGATCATTTTTCGTGAAGTGTCTTCACTTTGGCACGATTAGTCACGCTAGTCAAGCGTAGTAGTCAAAGTTCCACTCGAGTGGTTGAGACACTCTACATCTTCTGTGGGAATGAGGGGTTCGCCTGAAGGTGCACAACTTGTTTCATGACTCCAGGTGACTTCAATAAAACCCTTGGTATCGTGGATGCGCAACTAAAGGTGGACTAAGAGTACAATGTACAAGACGGTGGCCGGGAAGGAGCAATAATGTAGGCCACGCATGGGCGACACATGCAAATGCTATCGGATGTGTTCGTACATTTTGAACTTTGGGTCGACAAATGGGAAGGGATCGTCCCATGATGCCTGGTCCCTGCACGCAGAATAATAATTAAAAAAAACGTTAGTTCTCGCCTGGTAATAATAATCCACGCGTCGCTGGGCATCAGCCGGGTTCCACTCACTCTACAGGACCCAATATCCGCATGCCACGGACGTGCGTGTCCTTGCCGTTCATGTGGTTCGCGAGGATGATCACCTGCAGGATGTACGCGTGTATCGGTTTGCTGAAATGAATAATTTTGTTGTGAGTTTTATTGTAGGGGAAGGGAGGGAGGAGGGAACGCACAACCCCTCGCCGTCGTCGCCTGGCTCTGCAGAACGTCGAACGTGATCCACCCGTCGGGGCGGTCGAGCGTGACCGCGCGCACTTCTTGTAGGTCGCCGGGGCTCGTGCCTGCGCGCACGGAGAGCGCAGCGGGCGTGTAGGAGTCGTCGAACTTGTAGCTCAGGAAGAGGCTGAGTTTCTGTTGTTGTTGTTGTTGTGCGGTGCGGTGGGAGAGAGAGACTCAGATACGCCCATTACAGTAAGATCAGCGTGCTACTATACCTGAATTGCCATCTTTCGGGGAAACTCGACGGTTATGAAGTGCGGCTGGGGACCGTCAGAGCTGAAGCACTCGACTGTGAGTTGGAATATTATGGGGAAGGGGGGGGCTGAGACTGACTGCCAGAACGTGTCGGATCCTGGTCTTGCAGGCATTCAGGTCCGAAGCCGAACTTGAACGAGGAAACAGACCACTTGGCGAGGTGGCCAATGTCAGGCCACGGTAGTACTGGTGGCCTCCGAACTGTAGTTTTTACCAGTACGGTACAGAGGTGAATGTTTGTTACAGGTAAAAGAGGCGTGCCACCTTGAGGAGGAGGTCACGGTGGATGGGATCGCACGCACGGTTGTGAACGAGAAAGACGCCTTCGGGGATGGCGGCTGGGACATCAGAGGGCAGAGAACCGAATTGTACGGCTGAGCTCATTGTACGCGTGTAACTTGGTCGGAATGGGATAGAGGCGGCGAGAGCGTGGCTCTGAGAGAGCCTGGGAGATTATCAAGACAACAAGGTCTGGTTTCTACCCCTGCCACCCATGGCCGCGAGCAGCCTTCATCTCGACGACTACAAACGCTATGGCAGACAGATGATTCTTGATGGCATCGGGTTACCAGGTACGCTCGTCGCTCGAAATACTCTTGTTATTCACGAACGACCCTTGTTAACGCACACCGCAGGTCAGCTTAAGCTCCAGCAGGCCGCTGTGGTCGTCGTTGGTGCCGGGGGACTAGGCTGTCCAGCTCTGCAATACCTCGTCGCGGCCGGTGTTGGCAAGTGGATTATTCCTGTGCGGGGTCCCGCAACCTGACTGACGAGAACCCCCGCGTAACACTATAATACTACTGTATGCGCAGGTCGCATCGGGATCATCGACCATGACGTCGTAGAGCTATCGAACCTTCAACGCCAGACGCTATACACCGAAGCTACGCTGGGAAGGCTCAAGGCAGAGTCTGCCGCCTGCGCTCTCAAACAGTTCTGTCAATATCCCCACCCCGCCCCTGTCCATGCGTCTTGTACGGCCAGACACTCATGACATTGCATTCCCACAGGATCAACTCGCGCCTCCACGTCGACGCGATCACCGACGCGCTAGTTCCCACGAACGCGCGCGCGCTCCTAAATCCTACGACGTGATCCTGACTGCACCGACAACCCCGCGACGCGGTACCTGCTCTCTGACGTGGCCGTCGAGCTACGCAAGCCGCTCGTGAGCGGCGCCGCGCAGAGGTTCGACGGCCAGCTGTGCACGTACAACCTAGGCCGGACGGGCCCTGCTACCGCTGTCTCTTCCCGCGGCCGCCGTCGTCGCCCGAGGCCATGCCGAGCTGCGAGGAGACCGGGATCCTGGGCGCGGTGACGGGTGTCATTGGGAGTCTGCAGGCTCTCGAGGCTATCAAGATCATCGTCGGGTTGCACGGCAAGTTGTTTCTCTCTCTTTCTCTCATCCAATTGGCGGGAAAAAAGTGTTTTCAAAAAGGGAAAGTAGAACGCGCACTGACTATTTGTTTTGTTCGGGGGTTGTCGGGCCAGATGAACAGCCGTCCTTGTTGGTCTACGCCGCGCTGGGTGTACCGCCTTTCCGCAGCATCAAGCTCCGGAAGCGCCGCGCTACCTGCCCTGCGTGTGGGACTGAGGGTGACAAGGTAGGGAAGATTGAGGAGACCGACTATGTGCAGTTCTGCGGGGGCGCCAGGCCGGATTGGGAATCGTTGGGTCTGCTGAACCCTCGTGATGCCCAATCGAGGATAACCGCCAACGTGGGTTGTTAGTACCAGACTCAATTAATGGCAAGGGCTGATGATGTGATGTGCAGGAGCTCAGGGCCATCATAGAATCGAAGCCAGTTAGAATCCTGGACGTTCGACCGAAAACAGAATTTGGGATCTGTCATCTACCTTCGTCCATCCGTAAGTGCACCCATCGCGTTCACCCATCGCATTCGAACACTCTAGCCCATCAATCGATAGATGTTCCGCTCCACAACCTTGTTGCCGACCCAGGTGAATATCTGTCTCCAGAATTCGAAACTTACGTAGTGTGCCGGCTCGGAAACGACTCGCAGATTGCGGCGGACGCCCTGAGAGTCGCACGACCAGACCCCACTTTCGTCATCAAAGATCTAGTCGGCGGACTGACCGCATGGTCGCGCGACGTTGACCCTGGGTTTCCCGTTTACTGATGACACGAGAATGGGAATACATGTGAACGTAGTTAAGATGGTGACAGATGAAGTCAGCCAGGAGTATCTAATGTGACAGACAATGTTTACGGCAGTGGGTACAACAACTAAAACAACTACAGGACCGTCCCTCGAAAGGGGGTAAAGGGGACTGAATTATACCATCCGGGTGTAAGGCATCACTTCTCTGAATTTGAGAAAGTTACAAGGTAGAAAGGGGCGACGCATCGATAGGGACGTACTAGGACCCAACTTGAGCCATTTGGGGATCTTGACATCCCCACCGGTGTCCCTCGCCCTGTTGGAGCTAGACGCCGATACGGTAGGCGGTGGCCCTTCTTCCTTTTTCTGATTTCCATCGAAGCCCGGGGGTGCAGGAAGATCGACGGCATGTTCCAGGACCGCCAACGCAAGGGGCGCCGGCACGTCCGAACCTGGTGACGTTCAAAGCAATCAGTCCAGACCGTTTCGGAGCAAGTCAGGGAAGAGCGAAGGGGGGAGCAGCGGGGAAAAAGGAACACACGATTTAGCCCGTCGTCGACGAATCGGAGGTGTAGGACCGAGGAGGGTGCGAGCCCCAGTTCCGCGAGGGAGAGATCGCGCACGGCGGGATCGGACACTTTCAGTTCGCGCGGTGGCGGATTCGACGCTGTTGCCCAGGTGAAAACGACGTGTGAGTTCCGGATGAAAAGACAGATGGATTAAGGGGGTGGAATAGAGGGAATAGACAAGCCGTGTCGGACAGACAAGGCAGACAAGGCAGACAGACAGACAGCCTGAGACGCACATAAGATGAATTTGATAGGCTTGACGTCCTCGCGCAACGCATCTCGCACAAACGCATATACGGCGCGAATCTTGCTGCTCGACGGGAACACCTTTTCAAGCTGTGTGAGATCTGGAAAGCGCACCCTGATCGTGGTCTATGCAAGCCAACCATTAAAACACATGTGAGCTTGATGTGTCCCACAACGATTAGGGGAACAGAAAGGGGGCGTACATTTGGCCAACGATCGCGCTTAATCTTTGCCTGCTCCTCGCGCTGCGCGCGCGTCAGCAGCGGCGCATTGTTCAGCGAGACGGTGCGAGCTGGAGCTGCTGCTGCTGACTTTGATATCGGCAAGTGTGGGCGTGAAGTAATCATCTGGTAATTCCTGCCCTACAGTATCATTATCATTATCATCATCATCATCATCGCCCAAAACATGTCAGTGTTGCTGCGAACACGGGGGCGCATTACTACGGACCCTGCGGCGCTGCGATCGCTGGTGGTCTGTACACCTTGAATTGGGACTCGGTGGTGGCGGGTGGTGGTGGCGGAGGCACCACCGCCGCTGCTGGTGCTGCTGCTGATGCCGATGCCGGGGTCGTGGTTCCGTTCTGGAAGATCCCTGGATTGTGGTTGGCGCTGTAGATGCGCGTATTGGCGGGGACAATGCTGGTTTGCTCGGAGTCGACATTGGTTAGTCAGGCACGTCGGATACGTACGTATGCGCCCAACGTGTCACTGCATTGAATGGTCGGCTTCCTCGGCCCGACCCGTGTTTCAGTTATGATCATGTTAAACCGTAACCAGTATGATGCTGGTATTCCCCCCGTGTGCTGATGGTCGGTCATTACTCGCTAGGCTCCAGAGACAGAGCAATGCCCGATGTTCGTCCAACTCTGTCGTGATCTCGTGGCATCATTCGCTCCACGCGTTCATCCCTCATTCCCGAGACTACACAACCAGGCACCCCTGCGAGCATTTATTACCTACTTATGGTGTTGCGCGGGTGGTCACGGTGGGACGTCTGTCTGTGCCCATGTATCTGGCCAGGCAATGATGTCAATACGATCCCCGACCAGCTAAAAGGCCATAGTACGATGCACGTGAACCGAATTGATTGTACAGTACGGTCAACATCTTCGATCACCATGCAAGCGGACATGCTGCCAATCTACGAGGTTCTAACACCTTACGTGGTAGCCCTGGTGGGAGTGGCGTCGTGTCGGATGTTTCTGGGGGGGCGTTGCTCGAGCGAAGCGCTGTCCGTCAGTAATTCACTTATGTAGAATCCCACCAGGACTTTGGAGACGCAGACATCGGAATGTCCCGCTTCGCCACGCACCTAATGGGCGAAGCGCTGGAAACTACCGATGATGCCAACCGCCACAACCGCCACCAAAGGAAAGAGAGGCTGTAAGGAGACAACATCCAGGGGAGTCCTTGCAAAAGGTGACTGACTCCCACTGTTGTACCAGTACCATCCTCAAACCCGAGGACAAGGTCAAATTCGAAGAACACCGCTGATTGCCCTCGCTTGGGGGTGCGTCTGATGCCCACCCATTTCGTTTTCATATATCATAGCCTTACCCGAAAGACGTGGAGGGGAACCACCAATGCGTTCTTCTCAGCATCGTGCCCGAGAAATTTTACAAAGACGTGGGCGTCTTCTGTGCGATATGGAATAATGGCGGAGGCTGTGCGTCTTTGGAGAAGCGAGAATAGACCAGCGCTACGTGTCGTGCAGGAGTCTAGGCTAAACTGAGGGCGGAGCGCAGCAGCTGCAAAAGGAATCTATGGGACGTTCCCTACTTGGGAAGATCGAAAATGTCTTTGACCCGCAACAAGGTCTCCGAATCCCCGGTGTTCTGAACAAGGGTAAATCATTCTCCCGCGATGATAAAGGGGGGACCCTCACCTTGGTCAGGTCATCACTGATCTTGACGCATGGAAGGCCATTGATTGACGCCATCTTGATCACGATGTTCAGCGCCTTGCTCTTCTCCTGACCTCCACTCGACAAAGATCGGAAGTCGTTCGTGAAGAAAGTGCCGATACCGAAAGCCGCTGCACCACGCACACGGTTGAATCACACGTCCAAGTAAAAGATATCATCCATAATGGAAAACCTTACAATTGAAACCAAGCTCGTCGCATTGCTTTTTGAGCGCGATTGCCTTTTCGACGTTGAGCCAATCAGAGTACACGATCACCTTCTCGCTGGGTTGATGCCCAGCTGCTCGTACGCTTCTTTGGCCTGCGGAGCAAAGACGAACGGGTCGCCGGAGTCCTGCCGCAAGCCGTGCCAACGGCGGGCGCGATCCACGTCAGCGGTAAAGTTCTATTCACCGAATGCAATGCAGCGGCGAACAAGGGGGAATTTGAGTGGGGCCGATAAATGTGCGGTGGGTGGGAAACGGTCGCACGCACGCACCTGGAAGAACGCCTTTGTCGAGAAGGTGTCTGTCAGCGCGAGGAGCGTTTGTCCCTTCGGGTAGACTTCTTCCCAGAGGTCGAGCGCGATGTTGTTGGCCTGCTCGTATCCGCGCATGGCCCCGATCTACTTGGTTTCGAAGACAATGAACACCTGCACATGATGTGCAGCATAGTGGGGCTCCTCACCCCCATGAACCACTCGCTGCAAGAGACCATCGTATCATCAGCCTGCGAAGGAGACAGAACTTCGAGGCTGAACGCTTACTGTGCGATGGTGCCAGAGGGATTGACGCCGTGCTTCTGAGCAAGGTGCACCTGCATAGCCGGATCAGCTGCGAAACGTCAAGCAAATCGAGGTGCAACTGACATTGCTCGTTCCGAGAAGCTTCCCCCGTCCAGGATGATCCTTCCCCGCGCGTACCAGCTGGCCGACTACAAGGTCTTGAGAACGGTAGGAACGCCTGCGACGCGTGCCGAATTCGCTGAATGGGCAGCTCGCCTCGAGCAGCTTTGTACCCTTCTCATACGCACGGTCTGTATCCTCGGCGCACACCAAAGGTCAATCATCCTAACATACAAACACCCTTGCAGGTGGACGCACCCTCCTGTCCCTCATAGTTCCAATCTTTGTCGACTGTGGAAAAATAGATCTCGCTTAGAGTTGCCAAAAGGGGCACTTCCCAGAATATCGCTTCCGCCCATGGACCGGACACCTCGATCTCGATGCGGCCCTCGTCACTGTCTGGGACGCGTGGCACGAATGACACCTGGACCTGAGATGGCTTGAAGCGATAGGCGGCCAAGTAGTCGAGGTACGAAGGTTTGAAATACGGGCACGTAGCTTGTATCCAGGTACGCTCCTCGGGTGTCAAGGACAGGGCGGAAAACCCTGGCGGCCAGTAAGTCATGTCTGCGGAAAGAAACAGGAGCAGATGTGGGAATGCGTGCGCACGAGGTATGGTCGCAGCGAATTGCTCGTAACACTGGCGAGTGAAGTATATGTTGGCGTCGCGGTGGGTGAACTGGTATGTTGATTGGGCGTCGGGGAAATGGTGCAGCACCGCTTGCTGCATCGTGAGCTGTCGGCGCAGATGATAGTTGTGTTATCACAGTGCGCTGAACATTGTCAGATTTTACGAGCCTTGTACAAATCAGTGTCTAGGAGTGACCTTGGCAAGATGTTGGCCCCTGGATCTGGTTGACTGTCCATGATTTCGGTGGAAGAGGTTGCTTAGCCGCAGGCGGAGTGGAAGGCGAGCTTGAGAATGTAAGCGGCACGAATCAAACTGTACACCCTGTCTACAGGAGTACTTTATTCGGGTGCTTCAATGCGGTATAGTGCAGTCATCGTTTGGAGTCACCTGCATGGCGGCCCGAGACTACCCCGCACGCCACTACCACATGAGAGTGAGCCATCCCAACAAACCAAATGGTAAGATACCACGACCCGCCTCCCTTCAACAAGGGACTGACAGATCCTTCACAGAGCTCACGCATCGAGATCCTAAACGAGGGCGGATTTCGCTCAGACGGCGCCGGCAATACGAGCTGCGTGAGATGACCTTCGACTCGACTGCCCAAGCAGGTGCCGATGGGTCCGCGCGCGTCGCGCATGGACTCACCGAGGTTCTCGTGAGCGTGTTTGGACCGCGCGAGGCCCGCGTGCGTGCCCAGACGCTGCACGATCGCGCCGCGATACACGTCGAAGCTTCCATAGCGCCGTTCAGCAGCACGAGCGACCGTCGACGGCGCGGGCGCGGTGACAAGTCCGTTCCCCCCCCCCCAGTCCCTTCATTTTTATTTTTATTGAATTAATTTGAAATGCAGGCGCACGTTGGAGCTGGCGGCGACGATCAAGGCGACGTTCGAGCCCGTGGTGCAGACGAGTCTGTACCCGCGTTCGCAGATCGATATCTTTGTGCATGTGTTGCAGCAGGACGGCGGTGTGCTCCAGGCCTCGATCAACGCGACGACCGTGGCTTGGTCAATGCGGGCGTGCCGCTCGCGGACTACGTATGCGCTGTCACGGGCGGCGTGCATGCTGCCGCGCCGATGCTGGACCTCACCTCGCTGGAGGAGAATGACCTCCCGCATGTGACTGTGGCGAGTATGCCGCGGTCGGGTCACCTCACGCTGGTTAGCATGGAGACGCGGTTGCATGTTGACAGGTTTGAGGAGATCTTGAGGTTGGCGGGGGAGGCGGGCCCGGTGATCCACAAGGAGATGCGGGCGGTGGTGAGGCAGCGCACAAAAGACTTACTGGATGGGATGGGCAAAGGACTTAGGGAATCGAATCCTGCAGAAGCTATGATAGAGGACGAATAACCTGCTTGTATTATAGCAGTCCAAAAGGCAGAAAAAGGATAGTACAGGATGCTACCAACACAGAGGGCTTACAGGCTTACAACCACTTCTCTCGCAAGTTCTATTCTTCGAAAGCACGCTAGCCATTTCTCACCCTTATTTCGTTCGACCTTTTTTCCTTCTTCCGTGCTATTCCACACAGCATCAAGGATTGGTCCCTTGCCCTCAGCGCGGAGCGTGTCCGTGTCAACGCTTTCAAACAAGGGGAACGCGCTCAAATGAGCGTCCATCCATTCAGCCAGGTCCTTCACATCCGTGATGGTGTACACGACGCCACCAGGGCGCAGCACATACGCATATTCTGCCAGAAGGGTCGGCGAGATGATGCGTGCCTTGTGCTTGCGCAGCTTGAAGTGCGGGTCCGGGAAGAGGAAGAAAAGCGCGGAAGGGAGTGCTTCGAAAAGTAATTCGGCAGAAACTTCATGGCGTTCGCGCGCACAATCGACACGTTTTGATACCCACCCGGAGCAACCGTGCTCTGGGACGACGACGCGGGACCCGATCCGGCGGTGGAAGAAGGCTGAGCAGGCGGTGGTGCCGAAGAGGCAGCGCGGAGGGCTGCGATCCGATCCTCGACGTATTGCGAGACCTGGACGCGAATTTCAAGGCCTCGAGGAATAATGCAGAGGTCGGTTCGGGCCACAGAGACATTTGCGAGAGATATACATGCATACATACCTAGCATGAGCGTGTCAGGATAGAGGGGGGCAAGGGCTATGAGCAGGCCGCCAAAGCCGCATCCCACATCCGCGAACTCGGGCGTCTTTCCCGACCCAGTAAACCGGGATAGTGCACGCTCCAGTCGACCTCATCCGGCGAAGCTGGGTACTCGAGGTTGTGGTCGGAGAAGGGATTCGCGTGTGCGCGCTGCCTGTAGTGTCTTTTCTGCAAATGTGAACACGTCTGGGCGCAGCGGAAGCGAACAGGACGGTGCTTACTTGGGGGAGAAGGGACGACCCGTCTGCTTTCGTAGACTCTGATTTGCCCTTCGTCCTCTTCCGTTTGCCCATCGCAGTAGGCCCGGTCTGGTGGGATATTGGCAATCGGAGGATTGTCAAACCAGTCGGAGGCGAGCGGAAAAATAAAGTCCGTCAGGGCGCTTCAGGTCACGCGAAAAAGAAATAAAAATGGCATTTCCAAGTAGGCACCACCCACCACTTGTTCCGCCCTCTCAACTCGACCCACTCCTCCAAAATGGTTTCTGCCCTTCGTGCATCCCTCAAAAGGGTATTGTGTTCATTGTATCATATATGCGCGTGTATTTGCTAACAATGGTTTGATCAGACCCCCCTGCTACGTTCTGGGGCTTCAGTCCGTCTCTTATCTACGGCACCGAAGCAGCCTACGCTCAAGGAACGTCTCGCAGAGCTCATCCCTGCTGCCCAGGAGCAGGTGCGCGTGCATGTCCAGACACAGCTCTGCGGTGTGCTGGCACCCAAATGTCCGCCATTGACGTCACCATGCATATATTAACAGGTCAAGGCGGCCCGTGTTCAGCATGGGAAGAAGTCCTTCGGACCTGTCCTCGTCGATCAGCTCTATGGGTGCGCTTGACTGTACCCCATACAGTCGTCGTCTAATCACAGGTCTGCCACGTCTCTAGCGGTATGCGCGGTTTGCCTGCTTTGATCTGGGAAGGCTCGGTCCTCGACCCTGGTAAGGCTTCCCGCGTACAGTTGTTATCAATGCCTGTGTCTTACGCAATTTCAAATTTCAGATGAGGGTATTCGCTTCCGTGGCAAGACCATCCCCGAGATTCAACAACAACTTCCCAAGGCTCCAGGTGGTCGGAGCCCCTTCCTGAGGGTCTCTTTTGGCTCCTTGTCACTGGCGAGGTCCCAACGAATGAGCAAGTCGCTGAGCTCTCGAAAGACTGGGCCGCACGCGCTGCGATCCCTGATTTCGTGGAGGAGATCCTCGACAGGTGCCCACCCACTTTGCACCCGATGAGCCAGTTCAGCTTGGCCGTCACTGCTGTACGTCATACGTCATTCAGTTAGGCTTTCAGAACTGGCTCATTTAGACTTACGTACGGTTTTACAGTTGAACCACAACTCCGCATTTGCCCAGGCTTATGCTGAGGGTATCCCTAAAAAAGAATACTGGGGCCCTACCTTTGACGACTCGATGGACCTGTAAGTCACGGATTGAGAAGAATTTTTTGGTGTCCTAATTCAACGCGTGAACGCGCCAGGATTGCGAAGCTGCCTAACATCGCGGGCCGCATATACCGCAACGTCTATGGCCGTGGAAAGCTCCCCCCAATTGATGTGCAGAAGGACTACTCACACAACCTCTCTACATTGCTCGGTTTTGGTGACAACGCCGCCTTTGTTGAGCTTATGAGGCTCTACATTACCATCCACAGGTGACCTAGCTGACTTGAGCCAAGTGTTTGTGGTGCTGATGCTACTGTCAGTGATCATGAGGGTGGTAACGTCTCTGCGCACACCGGAAAGCTTGTCGGCTCTGCACTTTCAGACCCTTTCCTTTCCTATGCGGCTGCACTTAACGGCCTTGCCGGTCCTCTACATGGCCTTGCGAACCAGGAGGTGCTTGTATGGCTCACCAAAATGCAAGCCAAGATCGGAGAAGATGCCAGCGACGAAGCCGTCAAGGAGTACGTCTGGTCTACGCTGAAGAGCGGCCAAGTTGTTCCTGGTTATGGCCATGCGGTGCTCCGCAAGACAGACCCTCGCTATGTCGCACAGCGCGAGTTTGCGCTCAAACATCTGCCGAATGACAAACTCTTCAAGCTTGTGGGCCAGATCTACAACATCGTTCCAGGTATTCTGCTTGAGGTGCGTGTCCGCGCGGGGGTTTTTTTTTTGTCAAGGTCTGCTTCCTCACACGTGGGTAGGCTGGCAAGGCAAAGAACCCCTGGCCTAATGTGGATGCGCACTCAGGCGCGCTCCTCACTTACTATGGTCTTACGGAGATGCAGTACTACACTGTCCTCTTCGGTGTTTCGCGCGCATTTGGGGTTGCTGCGCAGCTTATCTGGGACCGCGCACTCGGCGCCCGTAAGTATTTGTCCTGTATATGGGAGGTCCCTATTGACATCACCTCGTAGCCCTCGAGCGTCCTAAATCATACTCAACGGATGCCATCAACAAAATTTTCAAGGATAAAAATTAGACCTTTTTTGAATGTCACTGAGGGATCAAGTAGGGATTGCCGCGGGGTGGGTTCTGTGAGGTGGATCAGTTACGCTTGTAGTTCCCAGGCAAGGCACGAGTCTGTTCGCGTGAGAGCGGACGAACAAGGCGGTCTGGAAATAGATCGGGTGGATTCCCCGACGTGGACCACGTAGATGTTTAATGTTACCGCTATGCTTATGAGCTTCGCTTTCCACGTTATTTTCCGTGAACGCGTGAACTTTCATTTGCTTATTCAGCGATGGAGATGGTTGATTGCGGGTACCCAACAACGTCGCCCTACTTCTCCCGACCTTCCCTGACCACCCTGAGAACGCGCGCTTCCTGCCAGCTCCAGACAGCGCCCCGTTAAGCTGGTATCAAGGGCCCTTTCCTTTCAATTAAGGTCATTTCCGGCGGCACCACCAAACTTTCCGACTTTCTGGTACAGTTGCTCCCCAACCTTGTACCCGTACCGAACACAAACTCTGCGGAACTCTCCCTACAAAGCCCCATTGCCTAAATACCGCCGGTTCACATCATCATAACGAAAGAAGGAAAAAAAAACTAGGGCGATGGCCGATGTCCGAGCGTTGCTCAAGGCAAAGCGCCAAGAAGCACGCATCACCCACCCTTACGCCGCGTATGGCGCGAGTGGCGCGTTGCGCTGCACGGCGTGCGGCGCCGCGATCAAGTTTGCTAGTGCGTGGGAGGGCCATTTGGGCAGCAAGGCGCACCGCGTGGCTGTGGCGAAGAACTTGAAAGCTGCCAACGCCACCGCGGTCTCGGTCTCGAAACGGAAGGCGGAGGCGGAGGGGGATGGGGATGGGGATGGTGGGTTGGGGGTGACGACGCTCTCGTCGCAGAAGAGGCAGCGCACAGAGGAGCCTGACGAGATTGTCGTTGATGATGATGCCGATGCTCACGCGTCACATCATCCGTTCCCTCAGGACTTTTTCTCGGACCCTGCGCGTGCTCCACCACCACCACCGGCGTCTGATGATGACGACGACGAGATGGACCAGGGCCAGGACCAGGACGGCAAGACGAAGACGAGGAAAACGACTGCGACCGTGACGACACCGGCACCGGCACCACCAAAGTCGCAATTCGACATGGAGTGGGCCGCGTTCGAGCGCGATATGCAGGGCCTGCGACAGGGGGAGGAAATGACGGCGCCGAGACGACGACGACATACGCTCACGCGACGATTGCTGCTGAGCCCGAGCTGGTCCCTCGATTCGAGGGCCTACCGGTGTCTTCCGATCCCAGCACGGCGCAGGACGGTGCGGAAGCGGAACAGGTTCAACAGGGCACGGGGGTTGAGGAGGGGGGCGGAAGAAGAAGGGGTTATCTGAGGAGGAGGAGAAGCGCAGACGCAAGGAGCGGGATGAGCGGGAGCTCATCATGGATCGGTTGTTGGAGGAGGAACGGGCGCAGGAGGATGCGTATGGCCGTGTTGCGCTGTTGAAGAATCGGATACAGATGCTCAAGCAGAAGCGTGAACTCGCAAAGGCGAAGGGGGGCAAGAAGGCAGAGGACACAGAGACATGATGGATTTTTTACGATAATAATAGGTCGATGACTATCATCTATCCCTTGCAAACGCGCACGCGATAATATACATGTATGAGTATATGCCCATTCCTTATGAGATTACATGTGGGATGGGCACGTTTACTTTTGTGCGGTCCCTTCGATATCATCCTCCTCCTCCGCGGCTCCAAGTCCCATCCATTGCAACCAGTCTACATTGTTCTTGTGCACGATCATGAGCCCAAGAACGACCGGGAGCCACCAGAGCGAGTGCGCGAACACGGTGCGCGCATGCGCATCGCTGCCAAACTTGTTAAAGCGCCACGCGGCCCGGAGCCAGATGGCGTTCGGCACGAGGCTCGTCAGCGCGAACGACCACGTCGTAAGCCCGGAGAGCGGGACGAGTGCGGAGCAGATGCCCGTCAGAAGAACTACGTGCCGCAGCGCGACGAGCCGGTTCTTGGGCGGGTCGAGCACGGCGAGCATGCGGTACCCGCCCTGCGCGTACGCCGAGCGCACAAAGTGCGCGAGCGAGTTGAAGTGAGGGAACTGCCATGAGAACATCAGCGCGAACAGCGCCCACGGCGCGAGCGGGTTGTCCAGTGCTGCACCGCCGCTGCTGGCAATGAGGTCTGACGCTGTTGCCAGCACCGGGGGGAGGTAAAGCGCGATGGGATGCGCTGCGGTGGCGCTCGGGAGGAGGGCGCCACCGACGGCTGTCCAGCCCATGAGAGGCGGAACGGCGCCGACGATGGCACCGACCCAGGTGTTCCAGATGGTGCGGCGTTTCATCCAGGTGTAGGGTCCGCGTAGAGCGCGATGTTGGCTGCGCCGAGAAGCGCCGTCGTCGGATTGCACATCGTCCAGAGGAGTGCGGGGCCCGCAAGGCCCGTAACGGCCGCAAAGGCGGCTGCGTGCGCCGGGCTTAGGGCCCGGCGCACGAGCGGGCGTCCGCGCGTGCGCGCCATTTGGGCGTCGTAGGGGATTTCCTGCAGTTGGTTGAGCGTGTTGGCAGAGGCGCTGCAGAGCGCCGTGCCCAGTGCTGTCGAGAGCAGGACGGGGACGGTCGTGGGGATTGGGGAGAGCGCGACGCCGGACATGGCGACGAGCACGTTGAAGGCGGAAAGACGCGCTTTTGATAGTTGCGCATATATTCCGAGGAGACGCGTTGGGGTCAGAGCCGGAATGGCCCGGTATGATGCCAGCGGGATGGGTGGAGGTGGGGGCGGTGGGGCGCCTGTCTGGTGGAGAGACGCGGGGGGCAGTTCGAATCCCTGTGAGACTCTGCCATTATGAAAGAAGAAAGAAGAAAAGTCGAGCGGTTTTGCGTTTATAGAAGTTGAGGCAGGGCGCGTCAAGATAAGACGGTATGGAACCCAGAGATGTAGTAGAGATGATGACCTGGGGGCATTCCTCAACAGGCCAGGTAGCATAATCTGTCACCCACAGTGGAGAGATTGAAGCAGACCTCTCTGAGCTGCTCCTGCTGTCCTGGCCAAGTCGGCTGAAGCAGGGAGCCGGGAATTGGCGGTCGGTGTTTGAAAGGGGGACAGCGCAACTACGTGTCCTCGTGTTCGTAGTTCCTTATTCTTATTTCCCACAGTCGTATTCGTACAGCGCGCATCCTCGTTTCCTAGCCATTGCGCTTTAATCACCTGCAAAGGCAGATCCTTACCCCCTCATACCACGGCAAGCACATCACTATGCCCGGTACACATCTTCTCCCCCCAAACTTACTCAAACTTTTTGCTCCACGGCCCCCACTCCCGTATACAAGACCCGTCGACAAGGATATCGATCGTGTCACCAAAAAAGATGTTTCCGGTGTTGGAAATCTTCTCTCGCTGCTGAAGGAAGGCGCCATGGCGGGCCTGGCCAACGGCACCGCTGACGGAATGGAGGAAGGGGAGGAACCAACCTTTACCCTTGCGGAAGAGATAAAACGTCAAATACGACGCGAAGAGCGGAAAAAGAAAAGAGCTGATGATTCGCACAAGCAAAAGATCTTGTACGTATATCTCTTCATTCTCAATGACCCCTCACTGATGTTACAATGCCAGATAAACCACAGGAAGACTCGCAAGCAGTTGGTGACCCTTACAAAACTCTTTTCATTTCTCGATTGGTGGTTTCAGTTCTGCATGTATACTACCCCAGCTGATCAAAAACCACAGCACAAGACCGCAACGGAGAATGACCTTCGCAGAGAATTCGAAATGTACGGCACAATTGAACGGGTCCGAATTGTGAAGGATAAGAAGGGGCGAAGTCGTGGTATGCGTTCGTCGTCTATGAGCGAGAACGTGACATGAAAGGTTATTGAGACCTCGCGGTTTATCTTTTCACGTGGACGCTCGCTAACACAGCCGACTCACTTCGTCTGCTTACCATTTTAGCTGCTTACAAGGAGTCAGACGGCCTACACATTATGGGGAAGCGGATCCTAGTCGACGTCGAGCGCGGACGCACTGTGCGTGGGTGGAAACCACGTCGCCTCGGTGGTGGCCTCGGTGGGCGTCCCAAACCTGTCGAACCTTCTTCATATGGAGGTGGCGGCAGCAGCGGCGGCGGTGGAGGTGGCAGAGGCGGCTTCCGAGGCGGCTTTGACCGCGGTCGTGGTGGCTTCCGTGGAGGCGGCGGTCGTGGTTTTGGCGGTGGGCGAGGAGGAGGAGGATACGGAGACCGAGGAGGATTTGGCGACCGAGGAGGATTCGGAGACCGAGGTGGCGGCGGTTTCAGAGGCGGTGGCGGCGGCTTCAGAGGAGGCCGAGACGACTTTGGATCATCGAGAGGTGGAGGTGGCTACAGGTTCGTGTTCTGCTGAATGATGCGTCTAGTTTAGTCTGACCATGTGTTTACACTAGGGGGAGGGGTGGCGGCTTGGGCTACCAAGGTGGTGGGTTCAACAACGATGGCCCCCCTCCTGGCAGGTACGGCGGTCCTCCTGGACCCGGTGGAGGGCCTGGTGGACCAGGTGGGTATGGTCCTCCCGGCGGCGGCGGTCCTCCTGGTGGGTATGGGGGCGGCGACCGAGGCTATCTCAAACGAGAGGGCCCAGGAGGTTTCGATGACAGGGACTCAAAACGGCCACGATATTAGGTTCTTTGCAATTGGACCCCCGCAAGGGATGTGTAAGTGGGTGGTATGATAGCCATTTCCCTTTCCCTTTCTCTGTCTCTTCTTGCTTTTTCTGTTTATCGGGTCTCGTAAGTACCTCGTAAGTATAGCCGGGCGATTACGGGTTGTGGACTGTTGATAAGGCAAGTATACACTCGAGTCGTTTATTTTATTTTTGTTTGTTGTGATTTTATTCCCGGTTTGGGGAGATGAGGAGAGCATGATGGGGAATTTTGAGTTGAATTCGATTCGATGAGTTGTTCGAACCAGGATAACGATCAAGGGTTCCTGTCGGTAAAAAAAAGAAGGGTGGGTCAGGTGAGCCAAGCAAAGCAAGAATGAATGGAAGTGAGATGATGGATGCAGTCCTCCTACGCTGTCTTGGGGCCGCCACAAACGATCATGCAGAGGTATAGTGCTTTCGGCGGTGTACCGCCGGTGTCGCTCTCGCCCCGAACGCGATCAGAAAGAGATGCGTCTGAACCCCCTCAACATACATAGCAACCCCGGACCCGGTCCCTTTTCCTGCCCCGACAATCATTCCTTGTCCCTTTATGGTTTCTCCGTTCCTCCTTGCCAAGTTCCAGGCCCTCTTCCCTGTCGCACCGTAGCACTGAACGTCCGACAGCGTCCGTAACAGCGCCATCAACGCATTTCATCCCACACCCTGGATTCCTTCCTTTTCCTCTCGCACCCCCGTTGCGGCGGTGCTGTCACCCCGCAGGAACCACCTCAAACGGGGCCCGTACTTGTCTAGGTCCCTCTATCGTTTGTCCGAAGAAAGACAAATCTCATCGCGCTTTTTGCACCCGAGTCATGGGACTTTTTTTTTTTTTTCATCTTTTTCCTCGCCTCGGACCGGCGGACTCTCCCAAGTCGCCGCGCTTGCCAGTCGCGACGATGATGATCGGTCGGGCTGGCTCGTGGGTTCCCCCGTTCACACCGCAGTACACTGTGTGCTCAACTGGGCACTGCACCCGCGCTCAGTGACGGTGAAACGCGTGCGTTCCCTTGCCAGCCGAGCGCCAAACCCGGCCTTCGTTCCTGGAGAAACGAGATCGAACTGCTGGCTACAGCGGCTAACCTTCTCAAGCTCCCGACATGATGCTTCTCCCCCTCTGCCTGCAACAGGCTCCGTGGGACCGTGCCCTTGCGCCCTTCTCATTCCGTAAAGTCGGAGCCTGAGGGTCTTTATCCCCACCGGGCACGTCTTATCATCCTTCCTTGCCTTTTCACGACAGTACAAAACTCGCCCTTTTCCGCTGACTCCCCCTCCCCTATTGGTCTGCTACGCTCTTGTCTTTTTTTTATTTTTTTCGTTGGTTGCAAGTCATCTGATCGAGATCCCGATCATCGGTTTCGCCCACGCCGACCCACCCAGCTGGCACCGCGCCCTCTAAAGCCAGCATCAGCGAGTCTCTCCACTCTCTCTGTCCAGCTTAAACCGGAGCTTTACTTCTTCTTCCTTCTTTGATTCCCCCCAACCCTTCCCCCTTCTCCCCTCCCATCTAGTCAACCTGGCGGTGACCCTACTGACCCACAAGCCAACTTGGGATTTCCCTACAATGGAACGTGAGTGCTGGGCGCATCTCGATACCACCAGCCCTTTTGACCATGTGGCTCTCAATTTTTCGTACAGCCAGGGACGAGCGCCTCAACAACCATTCTCTCCACATCGCTGTTCACCCCGCATCTGATTATTCCTCCTCCCTGAAGCACGTCTCCAGTGAAGAACCTGAATTCCCCCCTACAGAATCACCCATGTCCTCTCCTCAGTCCGAGTCCGTCACAAAGTCTCCCGAGACGATGCCAGAGTCTGGGAGTAATCGTGCATTGTCCCCCAGCGTGGAAGCTGAGGCCACACCTTCACCCGACGTCAGCCAGCGTCGAGTCCCCATGAGCAGCAGTAGGAGTACGGGTGCTGAGAGGGAGAAGCGAAAGCGGTCTCGCGTTACGCCAGATCAACTCGTTCATCTGGAGCGATTTTTTAGCATGGACAGGAGTCCGACAGCGACGCGTAGGAGAGAGATCAGTGAGCTGCTCGGTATGCAGGAACGTCAGACCCAGATCTGGTTCCAAAATAGGTGAGTCATCTTTGCTCTACCATCACCATACCCTTCGTTGAAGTGGTGGCCGCGATGGCATAGACGTGCAAAAGCAAAGTTGCTCAATGGGAAAGGAAAGGGGAGAACGGATTCCACTCCACCCACAGCATCGCCAGAATTGATTCCAAGCTACGATGCAGACTTGCACAGTCTTATCCATGAGAATGAGCGTGAGTCCATTTATACGCCGCCGCAGCGGGGGAGAGATACTGAAGATCACCTGGACAATGTACAGCCGTCACCATTATACCCTGCACAGACCTCACCATTGGAACGTGGCGTCGGATGGCCTCGCAGATCAGTAAACATGACCTTGTCGCGTACGTCTGCGAGTCGCGGAGCTGTCTTATCTGGTTCATACATTCCTCGGGGTACGGCTTCAAGATGGAGATTCCCTTCGGCATCATCGTCGATACAGAGTTTGTTAATGCGGCGCCTGGCTCTGGTCTCGCTTCCTTCTTCCTTTCCCAACCCCCGCTTTTCTATCTGGAGGATATAATGACGGATCCCGCCGGGGGTCCCCCCATGCGCTCCTGGAAGCGATGTGCGGATTGGACTGAGGGAATGCAGGCCACGAAAATACTCCGCCACGATCTGGTTGGTTCTGCCGTGCAGCTTGCATACGTCCTTCGAAATTTTCAGGTGACCCCCGGATCAGATATCCGCTTGCGTTGTCCCCCCTACGTGCGGCCAGACCTTCCTTCGGCACATTCTATCGACCACAATTCTGTTTCTCTGCCCCCCAGCCTCACGGGCGAACCCAAAGCTACCGTCCACCGTTCGGTGGAGGTGCCGTGGAGACCGGGGGAGATGGCCTTGGAGCTGAGGCGTCAAAACGCTACGCCTTCCCAAGTATCTATGTGCCGCTCAGCGCACCATCAGACACGAGCACATTCAGCGACGGTCTCGGAAATTCACCCCGTTCCCACCTCACGCTCCCGGATGGCCCGTCGTCGTCACACCACCGACTGCATTTTCTTCGTCTTTCCCACTCTCGGCTGCTTCATCTTCATCCAGTTATTCCACTGTCTCCCTATACCCCATCGAAGTCCCGGTTCAACGGCCCCAGTCCCACCTTGGTAACTATGCCCAAGTGTCCACGCCTGGGCAGTCGCCGTACATCGGACAGGGCCACGGCCACGGATTCTCTATACCCGCACCACCTGCGTCTGCGCCCCCATCTCACTCTCATTTTGAACTCGCGCCGACACCACCTCTACCACCACTTGCCCAGCAACAGCAATACCCGTCACGTCAGACGGCCCAGATGTTTAGGCCGCCTGCTGTGCCAGTGCCGCTGCCTTTTGGCAATGGCTTTGATACCAACGGGCAACATGGTGAGTAAACCATAGGCTCATAAGTACCGGGGTCTGCAATGAGGTGCCCTGCACGATTTGTTGTGTTGATGTATTGTTTCGCTTTCTCCATCGCCTATCTTTCTTACTACGATACATAATAAGGGCATCTATACATACCACCTGTTTCACAGCACTGTCCAGACATTAACATACCTACATTTATTCCCGATTTCTCAGTACACCTCTCACGAAGTCTGTATCCCTTCGGCAGAATACCAGGAACTGTTTTACCGTTAGCACCACCATCACCGTCCTAGGAATGTTTCATAGTCTCGTTGGCCGTCGGTTGAGTTTTTTTTTATGGTGGGCGCACATCGATCGAAAAATGATGAAGAAATCCCACTCAGAAATCCCCATTTGGATATTCCCCCCTCTACAAAAAATAATTCATGTACCGAGAGAGAACCTAAGATCGGCACCCCCGACCATTCGCTCGCTTAGATACTACGCGACGCAACCACAGAAGCTCGTGTGTTAGCAGTAGGTTCTCGTGCTTCAGCAGGATCAAGCCATTCAGAGCTGGCTTTCCAAGCGTTCTTTTGCTAGACGCGCAGTGTAGGTCCGGCTGACGATATTGACTAGTGTGATTGGTCTGTCAGTTTTTTTCTAATTGGGGAGGGGGGTGTTGCCCCGAGCGGCATTCCTTACAGGCTTCCATGTACCGGTCGAAGCAGCGGGAAAGACACGTCTATAAGGGCGATAGGGAAAAACGAAATGGGGAAGCGGTTTAGCCTAAAGGAAATCTCGTGCCAAGGGGAAAGAATGCATCCGCACCTCTTCTGAGCTAGAAAGAGAGGTGGACGGCTTGGTCACACACTTTGCGAAGCACTTGTCATTTGTTTTCTGTGTGATGGATCGAAACGCCACGGTCACGATTATGTTTTAGCACGGATACACGTGGGTGGAGGAAGGAAAGTACTACGGACGTTGATGAGTTCCTGTGCGTTCGCGAGGGCGAGCTCGTTGCGAACGGAGGACATGACCGCCTCCTTGCGTGCATTGAGATCTGCGTCGCCATGTGAAAATTATAAGGGTTATTACTGCGTTTCTCCTCCACGACACGGAAAGACCGGAAAGTCAAAATTACCTTTGGAGGAAGAATCGGCAGGAGTTGAGCTTCCCCCGCCAAAGATGGAGGACATTGTCGTTCTCCTTTTTGAAAAAAAGGAACGGAGAGAGAGCAGAAGCAGCAGCAAGCAGAGCACCGCTTGACCAACCCGACAATCGCGCTGTGGCACGTGACTGGTGATCGCGGATGCCCGGGCCGAAAAGGAATAGTGGGCGCTAGAGACCCGAAGCGTTTCTGAGTGAGCAACCCGCGGGGGTTGCATCCATTCCACTACCTCCGGAGGTGTCCGACCAACTCAGTTTAGCATGGGTGCTAGCGAATCTAGATCGCAGCAGGAAGCCGACGACGACGGCAGTACCCCTCCGGATTACTACACGATCCTCGAGGTTGACGAGAACGCGAGTGCTGATGAGATCAAGGTGAGTCAGTCTCTCGCCAGTCGCCACTACGGCCGTATTACAGTATATTTTTTTTTTGGCCTTCTTTTTCGCGCAGTAATGGAAAGAAATGGAATGGCTGTCTCTGACAAAGTCATCATCGTAACAGCGTTCGTTCCGACGTCTCGCGCTCATCCATCATCCCGACAAGAACCAAGATGACCCTGAAGGCGCGACGCGACGCTTCGCCACATTGCAGCAAGCGTATGAGGTACGCGGTGTTGTACTATCTTTACGTGCGCAGAGTACAATGGCAATGGGGGGGGCTGCTGGAATCGAATTCCATCCCCTCTCGTCCAAAATGATCCAACGCTACTTTTTGGTTGATTGACAGGTTCTGAGCGACGAGCAGGCGAGCATACGCGCCGATAAATCGTTTCATCCCGTTTCTCACACCATCTCTGCCATCGTCAGGAGCGTGCCTGGTATGACTCCCATCGGGCGGGTCTCGTCCCAGAGCCAGATGCCGAGACGGTCGTCAATGACATCAAGAAGGGCACTGCACCTTCGCGTGCGCGTGATCGGGGGCTCACCGTTCGCCACATCCAGGCATTCCTGAACCCATCCATATGGTCTGGCTTCGGAGATGACGAAAATGTGTGGCTTTGGGAACTTCTTAGACAAAAAGGTATCCCAACCTAATTCCGACCCACAGAGCTTCTTCACCATGTACCGGAATCTATTCGACCGGCTTGCGAGCGATGAACTCCACTATACCGAGGCAGAATTTCCGTCTTTCGGCTATGCCACATGGGGCTGGGCCGCGCTGTCCAAGGAACGGCCGTCCGAGGCAGCGCGGCTGTTCTACAAATTCTGGCTCAACTTCGCCACGGCCAAGGAGTTTACCTGGTTTGACCAGTGGAACACCACAGAGGCACCTGACCGCCATGCACGCAGGTAGGTAGGCAAGTCGATATGACTCGCTCGTGACCTTTCTCACGCGACACGAGCCTAGGCTGATGGAGAAGGATAACAAAAAGGCCAGAGATGCTGCACGCAAGGAATACAACGAAACAATTAGGGTACGTGGCGACGATCGACCGCCAGTCGCATTTTAGTTAACCGAACTCGGTAGACCCTCGTGATGTTTGTGCGTAAACGTGATCCCCGATACAAAGAATACCTCGCACGCCAGGCCAACCCCCCCGGGCAAGCTTCCCCTACGCCTGCCTCGGGGGCCGTGACCCCGAGGAAGACGGCGCCAAAATCTACCTTTGTCGCACAGGACTGGCAGCAAGTTGCCGAGCCAAGCGACGCCGCAGCTGACCTGGAATGGGCCCGCGCGGAAGGTGCCGATGATGAAGAATGGGAATGTATCGCTTGCAACAAAACTTTTAGAAGTGAAGCCGCGTGGACTAGCCACGAGAGGAGCAAGAAGCATCTCCGGGCCGTGGAACAGTTGAAACGTGAGATGCTAGATGAGGAACAAGAGTTGGAACTGGGTCAAAATAATGATGATGAAGAAGAAGTCGCTGATGCGGATGTGAAGGTTCATCAGAGTGATGCGGACCAAGGTACACCGGGCGTCAATACGATAGTGGAGTGCACTGGAGATAAAGATCCTCCGAAGGCGACCCCTGACCGCGGAACGTCTGCGGCTACACCCAAAGAAGAGGGGAATACGACAGAAGGCGAAGATTTTTCTTCGCATCCTGGTAGGCAACAGGGGCCCCAAAAAAGGCCCGCACCCCATCACCATCATCACTGACACCTGCGGTCCCCAAATTGTCCCAGAAAGGCCGCGCGCGCGCTACAAGGGTCGCTTCTTCTCCTCGTCAACAGGCAGGCGGCGACCTTAAATTTTCCGAGGAGAACCCGAGTCATGCGGGGAGCGAAGGTGACACCGTGCCAGAGGACGACAGTGGCGGCGCGGCAAACTCCACAAAAGGGGAGCCATTATCAAAACGGGAGAAGCGCAGAGCCCGTGAGGCGGCGAAGAAAGTACGCGAAAATGAAGCAAAGAGCGCCTGCGCAGTGAGTTTCTTTTGGCCTTAATTTTTAAACACATTCAATTCGCGCGCGCTCCTTGGTGCTTCACCTGTATCTCCAGGGTGGATCCGTCCTTATTCGGTGGTGTTTCACATGCATTCGGACGTACAGCTTATTATTTCGAGCACACAGTGCAACTTCTGCGGCGAGACGTTTGAAAGCAGGACAAAATTGTTCGAACATGTCAACCAGGAGGGTCATGCATTGGCAGATTCACGTGACGGAAATACGTCAAAGAAAAAGGGGAAGAAGACCAAGTAGCTAGAGTGACATGTGGATCATTTCGTAAAAATGGGAACAGACCACGAGTTCACGATAGGTGGGGACATCATTAGAGATCCAAAGGATATGTCATACCATAAACAGTTGTATCAAAATTTGGTCTGATCGAACGGTGTTCGCACCGAACTTCGAACCGATGGAAGTGAGAATCTGATCGCATAAAACAGACAGCTGACGCGGTGACGGAAGGCCCAGGTCAGGTCAACCCATCAGCTGCGACACGTCATCTGGGGGATACTTCGTCTGTGAGAATGTTAGGAGCCTGGGCGCGATCGAAATCAACGTGCGGTTCTGATTGTTAGATGGTGGGAGCACACTCACCGCTTCAAACTCTGGATGTACTTTCGGCTGACTTCGTCATTCAACACGTGAGCCACCTGATCTGAAGAAATCTTTTCGCGGGCAGATCGCTCATGGATACTATATAATAAAACCAGGGAAACAGAAGACATAGGATCAGCATTTTAAGAAACTGCAACCCACGCCAAAAGAAGTGGACCTACCCAACCATGGTAACTCCAATAGGCCATGGGGCATTGCCGATTGAGAGACGGAGATACGCGTCGTTGGCTCGTTGGTACTGACGTTTTTGCATATGGTGCACGATCTCTGCTAAACGGGCTAGCATGTCGTCCGGGAGAGACTAAGGTTTAGGTGTATGAGCTCCACGGGGAAAATAAAAATGCCAGGACGCGACAGACACACCCTCGATCGTACTAGCTTGAAGAGGGGCTTGAGGTACTGTGCAGACTGCACTTGCGTCGCAGCTGCCAGTTTTCCCTGATGCGTTCTTTTCACATGCTCTGAAGGAGGCCCGTGTCACGACAGAGAACCCGATATTTGCCGTCGAGTAAGTGAGATTTTCTTACCAGGACGCTCGGCCATGCTCTCGCCCCATTCCTTAAGCACCCTCTTGAGAGCGTAATAAATGACAGGGTACAGCTTGTCCGGGTCGGTTTTGATCAGCGCCAAGTCAAGCACCGCGATCTCGGCATCGCCAGAGGCAGAGTCGTCCCTTTTCTTCCCCTTGCTACCGCTGCCGCCGACGCCCTGGTCGGCCGTCGACGAGTTGGCATTGCGGTCCCGCATCAGCCGCTCCGCGCTCTCGACGTCCTCCAGCGCCTTCCGGAAATCATTCTGCCCGCCCACCCGCTCGTGCCCTTTTTCCTCGATGAGCTCCAGCGCGCGCAGGCGCAGACGGCGGTCCTTGTCCGACTCGCCGAAGAGCCGGATCGGCTGGCCCTTGCCGCGCAGACGGCGGATGGTCTCCTCGTTGGAGATGTTGAAGGCGACGTTGGCATTTGCGTTTGAGGGGGAGGCGGCGTGCCCCCCGCTGCTGCTCCTCCCTCTGGGACCGGAGAGGCAGTCGAATGGGCGCTGGGTAAGGAGGGCGTTAGAGATACGGAGCGACTTGTTTTTTCGGTATTCTGAGCTCCAGCGACGTCTCAATATCTTTTGAGTTGTACTTTTGGAGGGGAGGGGAGGAACGCACTTTGGGCTGCGCTGCTTGCGCCTCAGAGGCCTTTTGGGCTGCCTCCTCGCGCGCTTTCCGTTCTTCTTCTTCCTTCAGTCGCTCTATGTCGCCTCTTCGCATGTATTTGTTGGGTCGTGGTGGCACATTGTCGAGGGCTTTGCGTTTGGAGGCGATCTCAGCTTTGAGGGCGTCCATGGTTGTGTGTGGAGCGAGATTATCTAAGCAGAGAGAGTTTCCGTGCAAGCTGTTCGCACCGTTTTATTCCGCTTCAACACCATCACAATGTCCGACGCAGACGCTGCCCAGAGGTGCGTTCAAAGCAGAAAGTTGCAATTCTAAACGACAGTGCTCAATTCATGTTTTTGTGCAGCAAATACGTTCTTCAGACCGCTGGGTTTGATGGTACGTGACTACGGCACTTCTACAGTTAGTGTGGTCATTGACCGTTCTGCTCTACAGCCCGCTTCCCTTACACTAATCAGACAAGACACTGGTAAGCCGGGCTTGTTTTTGAGAGTTTAACTCTTCTCTGATTTCAACAACGCAAGCTACCAAAACTACACGGATTACTTCAAGTGCATTGCAGCGAAAGGCGAAGACTTTGCACCTTGCAACAATTCAAGCGTGCCTACCACTCGCTCTGCCCCAGTAGTCTTATTTTGATTTTCTTCTTTTGCGTTAATCTCAACATCGCTAGATGAATGGGTATGTACACCTCTTGTTATTTGCCTACACCGGATTGACTGGCACTTTTTTTGCAGATTGGCAAGTGGGACGAGCAGAGGGAAAATGGCACCTTCCCCGCATCTCTAGAGCCTTGAGCCACTGTGTCACCTCAATAGTAATTTGTCTCTGAATACAAGTGAACACTTCAATTATCACCACTGGCTGATATTATCAGCGAGTACATCAGATACATATCTCCCGTGAACAATATGCTGTGGGTGTTGGGCTGCATACATGAAGGTATCCTGTGATATCAAGACATGGTTCAACATGGTTCAATTAAAACGTTTCGATGCTTGTGGGAGTTGTGGCACGTCATCTGCGAGTTCGCAGCGGAGACGCGCTTGTCCCATTAGATGTCATGATACGAATCTACAGTTTGGTTTACCTGATGTATGCGTAATTTGGCGGCCATCGTGCGCCCTTATAGCACCACTGTAGCGAATGTGGAGCCCATCACGCACCGGTCCGGATTTCGGCCCGGATTGGCGAGTGTACTTTGCTTGAACCGTTTTCTCCCACCAGTTGCTCAGAGCGCGGGTGCGACCAACCCAATGTCAGGTATCAATCTCAACTCTGGACAGAAAATGCCACCCGCCTGGGTATGCGGATACAAGAAACGTTGGCAGAGCGCACCAAGGACCTCTCTTCTTGACTGGTAGCGGTGCAGGCTACTACGATACAGGCGAGGAAAAGACAAAGAATATTAAAGCACAGCTAGACTCTGGGAGTGACCGCGAAAAGTTGGAAGCGATGAAGCGTCTCATCGCCGTGAGTGTCTCTTTCACCCACCTCTACGCGTCACCCAGTCAGAGGGTACTAGATGATTTCAAAAGGCCGTAACGTCTCGGAGTACTTCGCACAAGTAGTCAAGAATGTCGCGGCACCAAGCCTGGAAGTCCGCAAGCTTGTGTACATATATCTGCTGCGTTATGCAGAGGCAGAGCCGGACCTCGCGCTGCTCTCCATCAATACATTCCAACGTGACCTTGCGGACAGTTCTCCACTGATACGCGCGATGGCTTTGCGCGTGCTATCTGGGATCCGTGTGCCGACCATTTCCAGCTTGGTTATGCTGGCGATCAAGAAATGTGCTGCCGATACAAGTCCATACGTACGCAAAACGGCGGCTTTGTCCATACCGAAATGCTACAGGTGTGTCTCCCGCTGCGAAGGGGCAACTTCGAAGGAAGGCTGACATAAGAGTTTGGGAACAGCCTAGACGAGTCTCAACTCCCATCTCTGATTGAGATATTATCGACTTTACTGCGCGATCGCTCGCCGCTGTCCATTGGTAGCGTCGCTACCGCTTTTGAAACAGTCTGCCCTACGCGATTGGACCTCCTTCATGTACACTATCGGCGCCTCTGCCGCGTAATCGTTGATGTGGATGAATGGGGTCAAGCAAACCTCCTTGAGCTCCTGATCCGCTACGCGAGGACGATGCTTCCACGTCCGACTGCTTCCCACGACAACCCCGGGGAAGAAAAGGAGGACGTCGATCCCGACCTCGAACTGCTTTTAGCGTCGGCGGAACCATTGTTTCAGTCGCGTAACCCCGCTGTGAGTACACGAGATCCATCGTCCCTCTGAGGGCGAGTCTTACTGGTTCCTCAGGTCGTGGTGTCGGTGGCTCGCGTATTCTATTACCTAGCCCTGCCGTCACAACATCATAAAATGGTTCACCCACTACTCCGACTTCTTGCGATGTCGTTAGAGGCGGAACGTGTCGTCCTGGCCTACATTCTTTTATTTCACACACCGCTTCGGTGCGTCTTGTGCGATTCCACGCTTATCTGAATCATTGAGTGATCGTAGCACTTGTTCGCTCCACATTATACCCGGTTTATTGTTCGTTCCGATGACAGCACGCAAGTAAAGGGTATCAAGACGCGCCTGTTGCGGAATTTTGTCACCGTTGACAATTTCCAGGCTCTGTTGCGCGAGTTTATCGTTTGTTTCCATTTTCACCCTCCGATAATATAAGCCATCCGACACTCCGCCTGTTGGTTTCTAGGATTATACCGATGATGTGGATGAAACACAGGTGGCAGGGGCGATCCAGGGTATCGGCCATATTGCCCGTACGATCCCTGAGTCGACTGCTCAGTGTCTCAATGCTCTAATGGCATGTATCAAGAGTCCACACGGTAGATCACTCTCATATGCGTCCGCTATGACAACACTCTAAATATTCTTGCAGACTGCGTCGTCTCGAACGCCGTCATCGAGCTAAAATCCCTCGTTCAGACCCAGATGCAAGGTGCCACTCATGCAGGCCCATCATCGACGCCTTTGACTATCGTCGAGCGCCTCGCATATCGTATCGATGAGATTCGGCACGCCCAGGCCCGTGCGTGCATCGTCTGGCTCGTCGGGCAATATGCCGCGGACGACTCGCCCAACGCTGTGGTAGAGGGCGTGGTGCCTTGGGCACCGGATGTGCTCCGCAAGATCGCAAAGTCATTTCGCGATGAGGCACGTGGCAAGTTTGCATTTCCGATCAGTCGAGCTCGCTCACCTTTTCGATTGATTATTTTTTTTTACCTTCTGGCGGGGGTTTTTTCTCTAAAAAAAAATACTTGTTTGTTCAGACCGTGCCTGTCAAACTACAAGCTGTCACGCTAGCCGCAAAACTTCTCGTCCTATCCCCGGCGCACGGCACGCTCATACAGCTGGCCAAATACGTATTTGCGCTTGCGCGCTACGACCGCAACTATGACGTGCGCGATCGCGGCCGAATGCTCCAACAACTGCTTGTGGGCGTGGTGCCGAGTATAGGCGCGACGGACGCCAGGGATGTCGGCGGCGTCGTGTTGCGACGCGCACAGGTTCGCGTCGTACTGTTCGAAGGGAAGGAGATCGCGGCGGCGGCTCACGATGACGCCACCACCACCACCACGGCGCGACGAGGACCTCATCTCGGTACGCTCGGGCTCGTCATCGGGCGGGACGTGCCGCATGCGCGCCTGCTGCCCGACTGGCTCGAACACGGCGTCGAGTCGAGCCTCCGTTATTCACCTGACGACGCGCCTCGGCGCCAGCGGCCGTTACTGCGATCGGGCACGTCGCGGCGTCGCGTCATGGCACTGGCACTGGCACTGGCGGCCATTCGACGCCGATCGTCGTGCTCACGCCCGCTGGCTCTGGCTCTGGCGGGCCGTCACCTGCGGGGAGCGTGCCGAATAAAGAGGGGTGGACCGATTTGGATAAATTTTATGCTAGCGAAAGCGAAGAGGAGGAGGAATCGGAGGAAGAAGAGAGCGAGGAAGGTGAGGAAGTGAGGACGAGGAGGACGAGGACGTGGATGGGGATGCCACGGGGCAAGGTCAGGGGAGGAAAGCAATCGACAGTCGGGGGACGAGGAGCTTCGAGGGGCAGGTCTACCGCGGACCTCAGACGACGAGGGTGAGGTAAAGGACGAGGACGGAAGTAGTCAGATAGCTCCTCTCAGTTTTCTATGACGATGCAAGCTTATTATTTCCTTGGTTGGAGGTCAGAATCGCAGGCATCTACCTTGGAGCGCATTTCCATAAGAGCTGCACTTTACACCATTTTGAAGCTAGGAACAACACCCAAATCATAGCAGCACACGCACACAAATGACAAGCGAACGACCACTAAGACGATGCCAGCGACTCGGACAAGGCGGTGAATAACTTGAGGGAAATCACGCCATCTCTACAGTATCATGCTCAGACAAGAAACAGTCATTGTATTTGGGGTATTCTCGGGTAAAGTGCTATCACCCTCTTGGGTCCGCGGGGAAAGGCTGCTCTCATAGAACGCCTTTGGGACTTTCGGAAAGAACAAAGAACAACAAGTGCCACTGAAACCAAAACAGCCAGGTGGCCCACGAGATCAAGGAGCCGATGTTGATATTGGCGCAGAAGCTGGAGGCACCTTGTAGTACAATGGCTATACGGAGAAAGACGGGGTTCAAACGTCCAACCCCATACAAATAATCAGCTCTGGCTTAATTTATGCAATAGCTCATCAGGCACGCACCGTGTCGAAGACGTGGTAGAAATGACCCCGCACGCCACCTGAGTCCTCATTACCATAGTATGCATCAGGAAACCACTAAAGGGGATGTGGCGCGACCAAAAGGAAAGCATGAGCAAGCGTGCGTGCGTGGTAGAAAGTAGAAAGAGGGGGTAAAAACGGACGCACATGCTCTTTCGGGAGATCTTCCTTCCAACCACGCAGGTAGCGATCCGCTTCGGGCACCTCCTCTTCACCTGTGGTCGTCCCAACATATCTCGGAACCGCAAACTGTCCCACCTGCATTTCCGTATCCGTGACTGAGCCGCGAGAGATGCGGGCGTAGGCTGTCCTGTCCAGTCCGCGATAGAAAATATACTCGCACCAGCGGTCCGTGTCGGACTTGTCGATGTCGTAGACACGGCCATCCGTGACCATGATTTCGTAGGGCGCAGCTGAGAAACAGGTTAGTCACTACCTCGGTCGTCACTGGAAGCGTGTAAGCACTCACGACGTCTGGCATGAGGATCCGTGACTACGTATCCTAGGAAGATAATGGGTCTGGGTACGAGGCAGACATGATTCGCGCGAGTTCGGTGGCTGTAGTTCTCGGTCAAGCGGTGTCTCCTCTTGGATCCAGTAAGTCAAATCAAGATCAAGTTCATGGGTCTATGAACTTACCCTGTCCGTTATGCGCGACAATCACGGTCACATTTACCCCGTAAGCATCAACTACAGCTTCAATAGCTGGTGCAAGCTCTCCGTCTGGCGAGGGTAAGAGGTGGTGCCTGGATCTAAGAATAGGGAACTGTGCGCAGCGATCGTCAATTGAAATAGCTCATCTGAGGAAAGTGCGGACCTTCGACAAGAGTACACAGCCCCAGTGTGTTGTTGGGCCCTGGTCCGATGTCCACGTACTGTATCACCAATGAGTTATACTAGGAGTGGGGGCACCATTGGTACGTACATAGCCCAAGTCTTCCACAGCTACCCGAGTCCTGAAAATAGGCAGTTCAGCGATTAATGCTGCCTTAGAGAACGCTTTTTTCACCCACAGATCTCTGCTTCCAAACACCGGTCGCTTCATGGACGGAGTTCGTCAGAACAGACCAAAAGTCTCAAAGCTATAACCGACTCACGTGCAGATCCGTCTCGAGCAGACCAACCAGGTCGAGATCCATATCTCGAAACAGGTCCCGCATGCTACGCTGGCTATCTCGTCCTGCGTTGTCGATGCCAAAATGGACAGCCCATATCCCGGCGTTCACAATCCTTGCACGCGCATGTGCTGGCGCTGGGGTGGTGCCAGCTGCGCAGACCGTCTGAGCGGACCCATGAGTGCAACGACGGCAATAAGAGCTAGCGTAGTGCGAATGTAGCGACGAGCCAAGTGAGGAATAGGTGGCAGCGGGGCAGGAGAGGAGACGGAGAGAGGGCGCCAGTTGAAGAAAGGCGCGATGAGGGCAAGCTGTGCGACTAGCACCCTGGTAACAAAATCTCGGTTAACCATGAAACGGTGGGGAGCAGTTGAGAGGGTCAACTCACAAGTCCGTGCGCTCACGGAAGCTCCACGTCCCCGGAACAAATGCATACGCAACGGTGAACGTCCCGACAAACACGAACACCATCCAGACCGCCCATGCCGTTCCGAAGACACGACCCGCACCGCAAGCCCGCGCAGCAGCACCTGCTTTTGCAACATCGGGGGCGTGATGAGCGTCAAGAACGCGGTATGCAGGAGGGCGCCAGTGTAGCCGATCCATCCGGTGCGCGTGTGCAGTAAGTAAGTTGAAAACACGCCGACCATAAAGACGAGTGGGTGAGCAAGATATTTGGGAATGCGGTGCCAAGGCGTGGAGAAGACGTCGGAGAACGGAGGGAAAAGTGAGAGAGCAAGCGAAGCGGCCAACGTTTGTGCGAGGAGCGTGAGTGGCGCATGGACGTGTGGGTGGGGGCCGCTTGCGGGAAAGCCTGACCAGGACCAGGCGAGGAGGGAACTGGGGTCGGAGAGCCGCTCGTGAAGCGAATAAATCAGGGAGCCTAGCGCGATAGACGGGAGCAACCACTGTTCTCGGTCAGGTGAAGCCTGGCGACCATCACCTTTCGTCGACGAGTGGGGCTGCTTGTCAGTTGTTGAGGTCGCAGGAGTCAGGGAAGCAGGGAAAGGATAATCCGGACGCGTCCAGAATTCGATTAGAGCGAGGAAACCGAGGATAAGAACGAGGACATGTTGGCCGCCTGATGCAGAGTCCAAGATTAACCAGCTAAAAGGCGGTTGTCAAATCGATTCAGTCGCCTTTTTTCCTAACCAAAAAGGCCGACGCGCACCTGGATTATTCCCGTGATTCAGGTGCTTTGACAGCGAGGACAAGATAAGGCCGAGCAAAAACACTAGGTTCCATCACCAGAGACCTCAATCAGTACACTATGCTTTGGGACTGGGTGAGTGAAAGATCCATACCGACAGCGTGATATCCGCGATCTACATCTGACTGCCACTCGCCGGCCCAACGAAGTCCAGTGCAGAAGACACCGAACATCGCAGCACCAAGACGGACCCACATACTCTCAGCCCACCAGAGACCTATACCGATGGCCCCGGCAGCCCCGGCCAAAACAGTACGGCCGCCGCGGGATACAGCAAATGACAAGACAGGCGGGAAGCCGAGGAGGAGTGGGGAGAGGGCAGTGAGGGTGGAAAACTCTGGTCCAGCCAGAGCGAGCTTCCAGATAGAGAAGTAGAAGAGGGTGACGGGGAGTGACGTGAGCAGAGTCCAAGACTGGTAGGCTGCCAGTCGGATGCGATGCAATGAGATTTCGTCGATTTTGCGTAAGTAGATGAATGCGCACCGAAGTACAGGTCCGACAGGAAACTCAATGACGCGCGGGAACAGATAGAAAACTCGCCGGCGCTGGGGGAGTGTGCTTCTGGATGAGCTTCTGGAGGATTTACTACCAGAGGAGACTTCTCTCCGACAGACGGTGTCAATGCACTTGGGTCGCTCGTTTCGCCTGCTGAGCTTTTGTCTCTGAAGAAAAGCAACCATTCGGGGATACAAGAAGCAAATATAAGCATTCGGTTCACGCGAGACGGTGGCGTAGATTATACATTTCACTACTTTCTGAAGTTCGTCTGTTTCTATAGTCTACGCATATGTTGAAGGAAACCTAGACGTCGACAATGGGAAACCTGCGGAACGAGGGAAGTACAAAGCTCACCGCTAATTCGTTGTTATCAAAATCTAGAGTTGCCACTGAGTCATACAAAATGTCGAACAGTATGAGGGACCATTCGAAGAACGCATAATAGGTATAAGCTGATCAATCATCCAAACGTGAAAAGGCCCTTGATTCAGATACTGTACGCAGCATCAGATAAAGACCATACCTCCAGGAACGCGATGCACCTTGTGTTGCACGAAATAGTAGATCATGGGGAAGAGGGTGACCCAAAATCTTGAAACCGACAAATTTCGAGTTACGTTCAATCACGAAAGAGGGAAGGGAGGTATTGCTTACAGCGAAGCAATTCTGATTCTGATGTGATAACGACATGTCAGCCTTATGAGAGTGGTCTATGATCAGCTAGCACACACCTCCGAAGACGCATCTTCCCCTGCGAGAGTCGAATGTTGCCCAACATCCAGGGCAAGTTTAGTACAATGTACAGAATCATGAGAAAGTCATGGGCATCATGGTCATCGCTGGACGTAATGTAAACCCAGCCTCCGCAAGATAGAGTGCGCACTACACCCGTCGCTAGGACGAAACCAGGAAGCGCCGAAGAAGGGAACGCTTTGCGGTTGAGCAAGTAACCAAAACCGATAAGTGCAAAGCGGGGACCTGAGGGAAATTGAAATGCACTATTAACATCCCAAACGAGCAAAACGAGACGTCAAAACTCGCCAGAATTCAGGGCTATGAGAATCTGAAAGATGCTCCGCTCTGGGTACCAGTCACCTATACTGCAGCAGATGATTTAAGCTCGGGCACATAGACCAAAGGGCCAGGCGCATATTAGAGGACTTAGTACGGGAGGATCGGGAGGCGGATGGTTGCAACTGAACACAACCAAGCGAATACTCACGTGGCAGAAACGCTTGGAAACCATTCTTCGGGCCAGCCTGCGACACCGTTCTTTACGATCTTGGTATAGTGGAGGGACGAGGCTATAAGCAGAGCGCCGATGAACGCGGTGAAAGACAGGAAGGAGTGCAGTCTAGCCAGGCGAGAGGCTTGGATGGACAGCAGGGTCGTTGAAGACATGTCGAGTGAGAAAGAAGCTGTCGCATGGACCCCTGTTGGCTTGGGCGCATCGCTGTCTTCCTCGGAGCGCCCGATCCCCAAAACGTCTTCCATCCCACCCGGGATCCCGGCCCGTCCGGCATCGATAGACATGTCCGAGTCCCTCTCGCCTCAACAGATCCCAATAACCGTCTTTACAGGCTTTCTCGGCGCCGGAAAAACGTCCATTATCCTCTCTCTTCTCCCCCAGCTGCCCAGCGGCTACCGCGTCGTCCTCCTCAAGAATGAATTCGGCGACATAGAAGGTTCATCAGTCCGATTGGGCCGCGTTGTCCCCGATCTCCCCGCTGTTGCTAATCATTGCACATCTTAACTCCAGTCGATAGTCAACTGGCAAAGCAGAGCAGTCTGACGGCCGTTAGCGAGATCCTGAACGGTTGCATGTCAGAGTCCTTTTCTCCATGAATCATTTGATCCGCTCGCCCCCTCATTCGAAGAGCAGGTGCTGCGTGCTCGTTGGCCAGATGAAGACCGCGCTACTGGAGATCCTAGGTAACCTAACAACAGTCTCTCTCGCGTCCATCCCATTCTAATTCCCCAGTGCAGAAAAATACCACCCAGACCGTATTATCATCGAGTCTTCGTAAGGCCCCACCAGCCCCGCTCCCTCGCGTCGGGGGATCTGCTCGCCCAAAGCGCGTCGCTCACTCATTGTTTGTTTATCCCCCATTCGCAGCGGTTCTGCCTTCCCCGCAACTCTCGCATTCCAAATCCGCGAGCTCGAGCGCGAGACCTCGCGCGCGCTCACACTAGACGCAATCGTCACCGTGATCGACGCGGAGAATTTTTCCGGCTACGAAGACACGAGCATCACAGCGCGGATGCAAGCGCAATACACCGACGTCTTGCTCATAGTCAGTCTCCCCCCCTCTTCCCTCTCCTCCCCACCCTTCTGATCCCACACAAACGGATATAGAATAAATGGGAGCACATCTCCGAGCGCGCGCTCGACGACGTCCTGGAGCACCTCAATACCTTGAACGAGCTCACGCCCAAGATCCGCTGCTCGGGCAAGTCCGTCGATCCCGCGCTCATATTTAGCATCGACTCGAAGCTGTTTCGCGATCCGCTGCTGCCCATCGGCGAGGCGAAGGCGACGCAACGCAGCAGCATCACGACGAAGTGGAGACCATCACCTTGCTCCGTGGCACACCTGTACCCACGAATGCGCATGCACACGCAGACCATACTCACATACACCCGACCGCCTCCCCGAGCGATGCCAACTCCCACTCCCACCATCACCATCATCCAGAAGAAGGGCCCAAATTAGCTCACCCACCACTCGACGAACCAACACTGACTGCCGCCCTCCGCCAACTCCCAAAAGAGTACGTGTACCGCGTAAAAGGCTTCATTCGTTTCTCTCCCCCTTCCGAGGCCACCTCCGCCGCTGCAGCAGACTCGGAAGGTTCAAAACAACAGCATCGGTGGTGGATCCTTAATTGGGCCTTTGGACGCTGGGAGCTCGTGGGCGTTCCCGCGCCTGCTTCTCCGTCTTCTGAAGAGGACAAGGGTGAGCACGAGGTTGTTCGGCTGACGGTGATGGGTGAGCGTGGGGAGGTGCAGCGGTACGCTAAGAGGCTTGCAGAAGCACTGGGCGCCGCGGTGGTCGCTTGAACATGTGGCGGCAGGGAGCATGTCGAGGAAAACAAGAAGGGATTGGGGTGACCCGGTCGACTTTCCTTTCCAGGGAAAGAGCACCATAGAGCTTACAGTTCTCTTGGTTTTACACCATCGGAGCAGAGTCGAACAAGAGCAACAAAAACTATCAGTTCAGAGCGCATATCGTGGGTTACAAAAGTAGATAGAGGCATTCGAGTTCGACTAGAGGAAAGAATTGGAAATAGCTAGGCGATAGGTCAATCAAGAGGGGCGGGAAAGACGGGACCCATGGACCCAGGTAAAACAACAAATGAATAAGAGACGAGAACAAGGGCTAGACAGAGGAGTTGATTCAAGAAGACATAAAAACGACAGACAACACCTTATCAAACGAACAAGCATATGCCAGTGTTACGCCGTGCGAGGAGGGCAAAAACAAATTGAAATTGACCTAAGTGCCCATGACGTACCCCCGAATGGTGCGCTGATCCGGCATCCACATGCCCATCGCACTAGACATCGGCACAGCAACGTCTTTCTCCTCCAGCATGTAACTTTCCTGTCCACTCGCGCCCCAAGGGCCAGCTGGCTGGTGAACCGCAGCAGCAGCCTGCGCGAGCAATTGCGTGTAGTCGCCGTTACCATTCGGGTCGTTAGAAGTTGCGGCCACTGCAGCCACAGCCGCAGCTGCAGCAGAGGAGGATGACATGGTGTTCTCGCTGCGCGGCTGCATCTGCGGACCATCGGGGTAGAACGGATAGAAAAGGTTGACCGGGACCTCGGCGAGCTTCGTCTCCACAGGCCCGCTCGCACCACCGCCATTGCCATTGCCAGTGACAAGACCTCGTGAGGGAACCGCGGGTCCGATGGGTGGCGACCCAGGGAAGGAAGGTGTTCCTGAGGGACCGTGAGCATACGTGGCATTGCCCAGTGATGGGGTCGAGGCTGAGGTGTGCGTCGCAACAGGGGAACCACCGCCTTCAAGGTCCCAGTCGAGCTCGGGCATCAGCACAGGATGGGAGGACGGGCCAGCTTGGCGCAAATTAACCCCGAGAACTTTCTCGGCGAGCGTCGCGATGAGTGGGTGGCTGCCGTTCATCTCCCTACGTTCCCAGCGCCAACGGAAAGATGGTAGCATGTCAAGTGCCATCCAGACGTCTTCAAGCGCGACTTGACGTGTCAGCGACTTGCACTGGGACATGTGTCCGAAGAGGATAACCATGGCAGCGATGTGTAGAGGAATCGGCGAGACAAAGAATGATATGTCGGGGAAGCGGAGCAGCCGATTGTGAATAACGATGATGTTGTGCGATACCACGATTGCTGCAGATCCAGATCAATGAAAAGGCCTCAAACGTTACATTATGGTCAGCTCACCATCCAGCAATGCTTTATGCCTTTGCGAAAAGTCCAGTTCTTTATTGGAAAAGAGAGCGCGAAGCAGCAAAATTCTTGCGATCCCGATTTTCAGCAGCGTCAAGCCTTCATCCTCTGATATATCCTGGACGAGCTTCGTTTTCTCTTCCAGCGACCAGTCTCCCGTACCACCAAAGTACCGCTTGTACCTGTCTGGCAACTGGCGGCAGAACTCAACCATGCTCTTGACGATCCTGTTTGTTTGGCGCATGGTCGCATCTGCACTCTGACCTTTCGGGCTGTACAGTGAATTGATGATGTCCGCCTGGATCTGTGCGATTGGGTGGCTGAGCATAAAGTGCTCGCTCAAGTCGGGCCGGGCGGACTTGGGCCGCATGGGATGCGGGGTATTCGTATCATATGGTGCGATAGCCAGTGGGCGACCAAGGAGAAGGGATGTGCCACGGTCATGCACGAGCACAATTCCCCAGAGGCGGATGCGCAATTGACACTCAGACTCATCAAAGATATTCTGTATCGTTGGGTCGTGGTTGAGCCCAAGCTCGATGCTAAGGCGAACCATGCTTCCAACAAGACGCCAAAGTGTGCGACCTTGACGCTACAACGACCAAGCAATCAGAAAACCAAAAAAGTACGCGTAAAAAAAGGGTCTACATACTTCAGTGTACAAGTACCAATGTAGGAGAATGAGTGCCTGCAAACTGTTGATCGTGACTCGAAGCTCAGGCTTGACGGCAAGGGCACGGTGGAAGAAAGCCTCATGTTCAGGCCATTCAGGTGGCATGAGAGTCTTGACATTGACATTGGGTAAAGACGGGGTACTTCCTCCGCCAGAATTGGACCTGGCTTCCCTGTCAAGCCCATATGCACGGTGGTTGAGCTCCGAGAGCGTCCCGAGCGCGAGTACAAGATATACGGAACACAAGAAACCAGGATCATGTTGCTGTGACTCGCCCGTGTAAAGTTGATCAAGAGCCTCTTCAAATTCATCGCGTAGAAAGACGGGCCTATGGAAATTGAGGCGCTCAAAGTAGATGTTCACAATATATCGAACCAATTCACGATCTTTCGGCAGGAAGATGACAATCCGGGCGGAGAACCGGCGGCATTGGGAGACGAGATGATGCTGTTACGACCCATGGGGATGAGGACCCACTTATTAGCATCATGTTGGAATGCTGCCTCGCCAGCGTCACGTCCAGATATGAGGCCATGGGAACCAACGGCGATGTCTTCCTTGTCGAGAGGCTGAGGTCCGAGTTTAAGATCATGCATAATATCCGGGGCAACACCGAAGCTCTTTGCCAGCGCCTAAAGCACATGTCAATAAGAATAGTGACCGTACGAGCGTAAAGATATACCCGAGGATTGGACATGTCGTGGTAGCCGGGGTCCCCTCCTTTGATGTCAGGTACAGGAGCAACGGAAGACAACGGACGGGGGACGGGCTGAGCCGGAGGAAGGTGCTGAGAGGGAATAGGCTGTGGCGGGTGCTGGAACATGGGGTGCAGGTGAGGATTGTAACCCGGGGGAGGTTGCATATGTGGGGGAGGAGGATAAGGGCCTCCACCTGGGCCAGGATAATAGGGTGGCATAGGGGGATAGCCAGGGGGGATCATGTGTGGTCCTGGAGGAACGTAAGGATAACCCTTGGGAGGAGAGCCGCCACCTAGAGGGGAGAGAAGGTGAGGCTAGGATAGGATAACATGGGCGCCTAGAGGAGAAAAAACGAACTGTGACCTGGGGAGAATTGGAAAGAGGCGGAGATAGGAGGAGCACTGGTCTCGACCTCGACGCCTTCACGGGCGAGGATCTCATCCAAGTTTTCCATTTCAAAGCCCGGGATACGGCGTTTGAGAAGGGCATCGCATTGGGCGAGTTTGTGTTCGAGATGTTCGGTGTGGCCACGGAGGGTGAGAGTCTGACGATGCCTGTCTTCCTGGTGGCAGGGGGTTCCGGCGGTAGCGCAAGCGGTGCATCGAGGGTGCTTAGAGTCGCACTATAAAGATGAAAGAAAGGTCAAAAGGAGAGCCTGGGAGGGAAATTCGAGTGAGGGGGCCAGGAAATTGCCGACGGTGTTGACCGACGGGACTTGCCACGACGTACGAGCGGCCCAAGGGAGGAAGAATTACGGCTGATGGTACCCACCTTTATCTTCTTACTCCTGCAGCGAGCGCAGGCTTCGTGCGAGCGACGAAGGCGACGGGGTTCGGCAGGGGTGGTTGGCTCGCCGTTTTCGGCTTTCTTGCGCTTTCTGCCTTGTGAGGGAGGAGGTTGAGGTTGAGACTGCTGTGGCTGCTGTGCGTCGATGGGGGGCTGCTGATCCATTTGCTGAATTGAGGACTGTGCCTCAGAGGAGCGGATGTCGAGCTGTGGATGTGGTGGGAGGACGTGTGTCATCGCGATAGGCTCGACGACCCGCGTCCTCGTCGTTTTGGCTTGCTCGAGTCCACCCATTCCCTTAATTTCTGAGGCACTTTCTCACGCAAATAAATTAATTATTATCCCCACCCCTCACCGTCCCCGCCTGCCACAGACCATGAATTCACTCAGCACCCTCCCTAACGAATCCGCTTACACCCTCGCAACCGTACATCCAGACAGTGACGAATTCTCTTCCCTTCTTTCCCCCTCGTCCCACAACGCAACCCCCCCATCATATGGCTCCGCGCCCGTCCATCCACCTCATAATGCCAGAAGAGTCGTATTTAACGCCACCTGCAAGATGGCTCTCATCTTCGCTCTTGGTTGCATCTTTCTTGGAGGCACGTTGTGGATTTCCCTTCCGACATTAGACCCGTATGTCTAGTTCCTCCTCCTGCCTGCCTACCTTCTTACGTTTTAAACACTGCCTTGGTTTGTAAGGGAGGACCGCCCCTTATTGCGTATACCAAAGTCATTTGCTCAACTTCAGAATCTCAACTACCTCCTCAAGAAATACAGAGACATCTACCCTTATCGCATCTTTGTCTCCTATGTCCTCACTTATCTATTGTCAGTTCCGCATTTCCATCTACACCCCCATTCTGATCATCTCCTTAGTCTCCAAGCTTTTCCTTACCGGGATCGATGTACCTTTCCATCCTTGGTGGTGCTGTATGGGGTGTGCCCCGGGCCTTGCCTTTAGCCTGTGCATGTGTTGCCACTGGCGCCACCCTCTGCTACTTCATCTCCGCTGCTCTTGGCCCGGCACTCCTCACCCTTCCCGCCTTCCAATCCCGGCTCGAGCTTTGGTCTGCAAAGATCAGTGCGCAGCGTGCCAACCTCATCCCCTTTCTCATCGTCCTCCGTATCGCGCCTCTGCCCCCTCATTGGGTCGTCAACGTCCTCGCACCGCATCTTGGCATCGGTCTCATCCCGTTCTGGTGTAGCACCTTTCTCGGGATTTTCGGTGTCACTGTCATACACACCTCGATTGGTGGTGGTCTAGATGAGATGACTTCTGCCGCGGATTTCCACCTCATCTCATGGCGCAACTTTCTCACCCTCGCCGCCGTTGTTGTCGGCGCAATGATTCCAGTTGGCATCCGATACGTCTTCGCGCGCGAAGCCGCAGACGCCGTCGATGAGGAGCCGCATGTAGTGCTCGAGGGAATGGATGATGCAATCCTCGCTCATGGCCCGCCAGTATCGCCGCTTGTGAAGAACAAGCAAGTCAGGAGCTCTCTGATTCATCCTGAGGGTGATGAGGAGGAGGAAGAGGACCTCTTTGGTGACGAGACAGACGATGATGAGGATGGAGATGTCATCCTCGAAGCAGGCCCTGCGCTGGTCATCAAGGGCAAGGATCCTGAGCCCCCTCTCAGTCCTGTTTACCGCCGCGCAACGTCATCCACATCATCCTCCGAAGTGCAGCTTCTATAGCATACAGGACCTTCCACATAGCTTTTTTTATTGCGTGCGTTCTTGCCGCGATTTACGATCACGACCGCTCTATTGTAAATCTTGTACTCTGCTCTAGAATTCTGTTTATACATGAAATTAGGGTCGCCATATACTTGGGGATAGTACATTCATATTGTTGACGACACTTTATGCAAGCTTCACGAATCAGTACAAATTAAAGACCATGTCCTCGCCCCTCGATGTCACTGGCACAATGGTACTGTACTGACATAGTGCCACATGACTGCCGCATTTCCAAAGACCCTGAAATGGATCCATGTGACTGCCGGACCACGGACCGATATCGATAGCAGATGAACAAACTCCACTTGAAGAAACTCCACTCCGAGTTTCTTGCTCATTAGCATGCTTTTTACTTATAGTAATAGAATTTCTGAAAGTCAAAGAGTTGCTGTTTGTCAGTTTATTCAACTCATGACATACAGTACAGTACAGTACGTACGTGTCAGTTCGGAGTTTCAACGTTCAACATCGGTACGACGGTCCCACGGTCCCACATTCGGTGTCCTAGGTCTTCCGTGCCGGACGGCCATAAATACTAGCGACTACAATCCCCACCGTCCCAGACGTCGAGTCGGGTACCAAGGACGACATTACCTGTCCACGCCGTTCCATAGCATCAAGTTGGTACAAAGGAGTTACCTGAACGCAAAATGTCACCCTACATACCCATCAATGACCCTCCTCCCATACTCCATGGAACATTAGGCCGATAGCTGGTTATTCAGCGCCATCGCCACTGCCACCGCCTCCTTCGCCGCATGTCCCATCTCCTCTAACAGAGGAGCGGTTCATGGATGCCTTCATGTTGTTCTCAAATACCACAGGTGTTAGGCTAAGTGAACAAGCCTTCTTCATTGAAGGCCGCCAGGTAAACCCCTGGGAATTGCATAGAACAGTGATTGCGCGAAATGGTTTTGACTCGGTACGTTTGACCGATTGAGCAACGATTTCATTTTCTCCTCTTATCGGACTTTTCTCAATATTTATAATATGGCGCTAGGTGACTGTGAATGGCGAGTGGCCCATCGTCGGTATCGATCTAGGTTTCCCTGCGGTGTCCTGGGGCGATAATCCTCAGTTGGCATATTGCAGTCCTGCGGTTGCACACCAATTGCAGCAGCTATACCAAGAGACTTTGCGCTACTTCGATCAGGCGTACAGTCGCGGTGTAATCGCTCAATTGGGGAACACGCAAGCACCTGGTCAAGCGCCTTCCCAGCCTCCGCAACCACACGCACAGCCGCTGGCATATCAACGTACAGAAGCAGATTACCAGGCGCTTTTCGCAAGCGCCATGTCGTCGGAGTCGGAATCATCTCTCATGAGCATCCTGCCTCGGTTCTGGGACGCACGCAGCGCTGAGCTGGAAGCCCGTCGTGTTCCGCAGCGCGTCATTGCGCTTGTCGAACAGCATAGAGAGTATTTGAGAGGGTTGGCGCAAGACCCGCGGTTCCGCGGCGGTTTTACACTTACACCCACCGAGGAGGGGCGACAACTTGATGGGCAAAATCAGCTCTCCGGTATCCAAATAACGTTTCATCCGCATGTAACGCCTCTCCAAAATCTCCAGCAGCCGCTGCGGCAACATCAACAGCAACAACCGCGCGCTGATGGGGGGTTGACGCCCGGAGGTGTAATGAAGTTAGGATTGCCACAACAACAACAGGTGTGTTTTGTCGTCAGTCAGGAGTACCTTAATTTCAGCGTACATTCTCATTCCTGGTGATATTTTTGGAGCCAATCGTTCGTATGATACGTTCGCTTATACCCTCCTGTTTCGTCATATTGTTGGATCTACTGTACATAGAAATCATGCATCCCGTCGGCGGCAGGGACTCACCCTCGAGTTCTTACTCTTCGCCCAAATCTGTTGCTCACATCCATTTTCTTACTCAGATTATACTTGCCTTGCGTGCTCAGGTGGCGCAAGGCATCATGACGGAACGACAAGCATCGGAGCGTTTGGCCATGTTGACCGCCTCAGCCCAGAATGTTCCCCAACAGTTTCCACAAGGCTCTATAGCTGGAATGCCAAGTGGTACCGCTCAGCAACAAATGGCTACTCTCTTGCAGCGGGCTCAAGTTTCAACTAGAAGTCCAATAGATTCTCTGCAGCGCGTCACACAGGCACAGGATTCTTCACATGCTCGCCAGTTCAGCATGCTCCTCCCCCATGGTCAGCAGCAACCAAACGACACCGTTGCCTCTCGTATGGATCTCCCGCAAGGACCTGGATCATACAACAAAGGTTCATCCAACCTTCCCTTTCATCTCCCATGCGAATGCCCAGTCTTCTTTTGTCTCATCGACATCGCAGCCCCGCCCACCGGGGGTGCAACAGGTCTCCGGTCCTAGTAACCTCGCCAGAATGACGTTACAGCAACTTCGCGAACTGTCCACTCAGTTGCAACGTATCGTGATTGAAGGAGAGAAGCATCTCCAAACTCCGAGTAGTTCTGGCGGAAGCGATGTTCAGCGGCAGCAGCTCCGAACCAAAGTGAAAATAACAAACGATTCATAAGTATATTGCAGGAAGTCATCAATGCGAGGACGAGAGCAAGGTGAATCCGTTCTGTCGGCCCGTATATATTGTCTCATAGTGTTCTAGCGGCGATTATGGACAACAAGTAGTTGATGGACCGGGACAGTCGATGAGCGCATCCGGCATCCCGTCGATGGGTACCCAGATTGCGGGTTTTAACTCAAGCGCTGGAGCGCAGAACCAGAGATATGATACGCCTGTATCAATGAACCCGGCTTCCGTGTACAGTGTCCGTTCCGGTATTACTCAATCTGCAGGCACTACGCAAATCCGACGCCCGACTCAAGAAGATCTTATTTTGCGAAGCGTTGGGTCAATGAGAAGAAGAGAATAGCTTTCAATTCTGGTTAGTCTTGTCTGCTCCAACTCTCACGTCTCTGATTCGTTTCCATCTAGCCCCGGATTTTGACGTGGCTCCCAGTCATGCCTTAATCCCAGAATGTGACATTCCAGAGTACTACCGCAATGTGGAACGTCTTGACCAAGTACTTTCTAATATTGAAAAGTACATTCATTTTGCGTTTGCTGCTCTGAAGAGGGAGGAGGTCGTCGAAAGGATGTTCAACATGGTCAGTTAATTTGATTTAGCCCAGTATCACAACGACTCATACTACCGGGTACATATAGATGGCCGCTGTGAAAATTCAGCTAGAAGAGCTCGATAAGCTCAACCCGCGATACGTGCTCGAGCTTCATACCATTCGAGGATGATACAGGAAGCAGACAATATGGACAAAGGTTTAAAGGCCGTCCTCTCCAGGATGCAAACCCACACAAGACAGCCCGACGACGTTCCTTCTACACCGCAGTCCCCGCAACGGGTACCTTCTATGGGTATCCTTCCACCGTTCGGCCAGCTCGCCAACTCCGACCCGCCACAGCGGGATGAGTCTGCGTCATCTCCGGAAGGGGCGACCTCCAATCGCGACCGATTCGAGGAAGAAGTCAGAATTGCGATGGGCAAGCTGGAAATTGGATAACAGACTCGGAATTGGCATTCACTGGGTGCAGCGACGGGCAATGTAGGCCAGACTCTATCTTGGTCACTAGGGACAAGGACCCCAAGCCTCCAGCTCACCGACGATACTGTATTATAAATCCTCCCCAAGTCTGATTGATTGATTTTTTTGCTTTCTGATTTCCCAATACGTCTCTCGCGTTGTCTTCGTCCATCTAAGAAGGACCCTTACTGTAAGTCTTTCTCATTGGGATGTGTTGCGTCCCAGAGCTGCGTTTGTACGAGTACTCGGACCGGCGTTGTTTTCCATTTCTGCTCTGTATCGTCTGCTGCTGTACGTCGGGGGTGGCATTTAAATTTGGGTTCAGGTGCACCTTTGATACTTCATGAATGCAGCACAGTATCTACTTTATGTCGCTTTCCTCACTCCATGCTTTGAACGATGGCCAATGGTTGTGAGTCGTGGTTATCGTTGGCCAACACCCGAGTCACGGGACCTTACTAGACGGCACAAGCAGGCACAGACATGTCGAGCCACGCCTTGGCACGCGTCAGAACCCTACAGTAGCATTCTGTTCTCATTGCAATCCTGGTCAGACCGCCTGGTGAGTCAATCCACAATGAAGCACTCGGACACCCTCACTTGAGAGTGTCATGGTTAGCAGCGCGTAAGTTCCGACAGGCAGCAGTGTAAATGAGGTGCGATTATAGATCCTGGAGTACGGAGTACGTCGTGTCAGCCTCGTGGACTCGTGGCCTGAGCCCTTGGCCCTCATCTACATTGGGTCCCTGCACGCCCGTTCCCGCCGCGAACCACCCCCATTTCCTCCGCGCCTCTCTCTCGACGATCTAGGCGCTTTATCGACGTTACTGCGCACAGTGGCAGCACCCGAGAGTTCAGTACGTTCAGTACGTTGCGACATATCACATATTCAATTGCGTCTGTCTTAAGGTCTGCGCAGCTCCTCGTCCCCTTACCACCAATGTCTGAGCGACCGGAGTACCGAATGGATCCAAAACACCTATCCATAACCTCGACGATGATTCACTCCTCCAATCTTTAGTTGCTATCGACTGGAAACCAATGACAATTGGTATCTCCGACTGGCGTGGCGACAGCTCGTCCAGGTGTGCCAAAGATGGCGACACCTTATATTCGCTCATGGCCACCTGATATGTTCTTTTCTCACGAACAATTCCCCTCAATAGTCGCATTAAACCATTTACCACCCTACCCTGCTTCTTCATTACTCGATAGAAATGGACCATAGCACGGAAAGACGAGGATAATATCCACCTTGGACTCCAGCAGCATAGCCGTGTACTACGCGGGTCATCCTTCGAGCTCCATCTTCGAGATTGCGTATGTGGCTCGAGCCAATGAACAAACTTTTCGAAGGCTGGGAGACTCTCTCTCTTGTCCACGACTACAGAGACGACCTGGTGCTTCCTGAGTTACTTCAGGCGCCAAATCTGAGGCGCCTCTCATTGCATGGCATCGGTCTTCCCAAGAAATTTCCATTGCTCTCTTCCACAACTGCCCTCTCAACGCTCTCCCTCACACACATTCTAGAGTTTAGCTATTTTCTCCTGGACACTTGTGCCCCACCTGCAAGGCCTCCCACATCTGGAAGAACTGTCAATTGGTTTCGCCATCCCAATACCTCTCCAAGTAGCGAGGGAAAACTGTTGCCTGCGCCGCTTCCACCGTGACACTGCCCACCTTGAGGCAGCTCACATCCAAGGGGGTGGGGTTTATCTTGACAATCTCGTTGCTCAGATCAACACCCCAGTTCGAGCGACTCAATCTGACATTGCTCTTGAACTTGCCTTCACCCTTGTGAACCTGACTGAATTCATATGTAGAACTGAAGGGTTTGGATGTCCCGATGCCCGAATAAATTTCAACAAGGACCGTGCTCCATAGAGGCGGGTTTTAATGAACAACGGACTACTATTGCGAAATTCAGCCTCCAGTCAATTGCGAACAACTCGACTGGCAAATAGATTCTTCAGCGCAGGTCTGCAGCGCCCTTGGGAGGCCCTGTCCGCTGTAGAGGAGCTCACACTTGACCTCATGTGAGTGGGATGGCGTCAGATTGGGAGAAATCACTTGACAGCACGCTATGGCATGACTTTGTTGCCATTTATTGGCGTGAAGAAGTTGTATATCGGCCCTCCACTTACACTTGAGCTCTCTCAATCCCTAGAATCAGTTGCCGGAGGGTTGGTCCTGGAACTACTGCCAGAACTTGAAGAACTTGAGGTACAGCTCGAGATCGGCCGCTCAAAAAATGTGCTTTCCTTATTCGTCGAAACTCGGGAATCTGTCGATCGCCCTGTATATCTGTCGGTTCCACCTTCGCAGCAGCCTTATAAATTACCCGCCATGTTAGAGCATCACTTCAAAAATGCCTTTTTTCAGTTTACTAGATCTAAGGGCGTTATTGGGCCTGGTAAACGTGACCTCATTATTAACGGCCAAGCGATCGACCTCTGGGCTTTGCATAGAGAAGTGTGCGCGCGGGACGGTTTTGAATCGGTACGCCTACAATAAATCTCCTCTAAACTGCAGGTCCGATAAATATTTGTACTAGGTATCGGCACACAATGAGTGGCCCGTTATCGGCGCGGCTCTAGGTTTTCCTCAGGCCGCAGGTGGGGACGTGGTCGGCCTCGATGGTGCAGACCTGTCATAGCACATCGATTACAGCTGCTGTACAATGACGTCCTACGCGACTTCGATCAATATAGCATTCAGGTAAATCATGTGTCAGATCTTTAAGCAATGGCTCAGTCCTCTTCCGCCCCTCAGCGGCAGCTGCAGCAGCAGCGCTGTGGCAGCGGGGCAGCAGATTCAGTGCTGTCAGCGAGAGTCAGCAGCGGCTGGCATCAGCAGCGGCAGCAGCAGCGGTACCTGCAGCAGCCTAGTGGAGAACAGATGCAAGCAGGTACTATGATGGGCTTATCCTTGCCACAGCAACAGCAGGTGTCTCGCCCTCAGTTAGCCATCCCCTTTGTCGTATCTGTCAAAGTAGCGACCCACACTCTTATTTATGGCGTATCTTCTGGGGCTGGTCGTTCCCTTGATACATTCGCTTGTGGTATTTCATCAGCTCGTGGGTCCACAGTTTTTGCCATATAAATCATGTGCTTGGTCAGCCGCGGGGTCATTCATCTCGAATAGTTATTCTTCGCGCTTATCCCAAATATTTGCTCACATCCATTTCCTTACCTAGCTTGTGGCGGCCTTGCGAAACCAGGTTATTAAAGGCAACATGACGGAACAACAAGCACGGGAGCGTCTTGCTATGATGCAGGCCTCTTCAGCCCAGAGTGTTCCTCAACAGTTGCCATCAGGCTTTAACGCTGGTGGAATGCAAAGTGGAACTACTCAGCAGCAAATCGCCACTCTCGTGCAGCGCGCCCAAGCTTCAACTAACAATCAAATAAATCCTCTGCAACACTCCATTCAGGTACAAGATTCTTCACATGCTCGCCAATTCGGCATGCCCCTCCCTCAGGGTCAGCAGCAGCAGAACGATTCTGGCCTTGCTCGTATAGGTCAAAATCTCAATCCTGGAATGGGCCCCCACAAGGTCCTGGATCGCTCCAACAAAACTTGATTCAACCCTACCCTTCGGTCCCCCATATGACTGGCCAGTCTTCTTCCGCCCCTTTGGCATCGCAACCTGCCCCACCGGGGGCGCAACAGGTCTCCGGTCCTAGTAACCTCGCCAGCATGACGTTACAGCAACTTCGCGAGCTGTCTATTCACTTGCAACGTATCGTGATTGAAGGAGAGAAGGATCTCCAAACTCCCAGTAGTTTTGGCAGAACCGATGCTCAGCGGCAGCGGCTCCGAACCGAAATCGAAAATAACAAACGATTTATAAATATATTGCAAGAAGTCATGAATTCGAGGACGCGGGCAAGGTAAATCCGCTTTATCTGCCCTTTGACATTCCCTGATGGTATTTTAGTGGCGAACCTATACAGCAAGCAGTTAACGGTCAATCGTGGCCGGAATCAGGACAACTAGGGCTTTACCCGGTGGTTGAAAAACCTGGTCAGCATATTAGCCCCTCCTTGCACCAGGCTTCGGTCAATCAACCGCAACAAATTCCGTCCCACGTACCCGCCAATGGCCTACCTACCAATGGCGTGCTCGCGCAGATTAATGGTGCCACGCAGCAGCAGTCGCCGCAGATCACACATCCCCCTTCACAGCAGCCTATCACGCTCAATAAACTACCTTGCTTGCCAGAGGATCGATTCAAAAGTAACTTTGTGCAGTTCACTAGGTCTAAGGGTATTAGGCTCAATGAGCGTGACCTCGTTATTGATGGCCAACCAATCAACCTTTGGGCTTTGCATAAGGCGGTGTTCTCGCGGAACGGGTTTGAATCAGTACGTCTTCTATAATTTCCCTCTAAGCCGGAGCTCCAACCAAGACTTGTGCTAGGTATCCGCATACGATGAGTGGCCCGTTATCGGCGCGGCTCTAGGTTTCCCTTCGATTGCAGTGGCGATGCTGGTCGGCCTCCACGGTGCGGACCTGTCATAGCGCACCGGCTACAGCAGCTGTACAATGACGTCTTACGGCACTTCGATCAAGTTTACATTAGTAGCATCGTTGCTCGATTGAGGAGCCTCAGGCATCGGGTCAGTTACCTCTTCAGGTCCCACGGCACAAGCACAGCCACACCAATCCGCGGAGGCAAATAACCAAGCACTTCTGGCTGGCGTCCCTTCTGCATTGCGGCCACTATCGCAGCCACTCTCCGCAGCCACCAACGCGCTGTTCGCTCCGCCTGTCCCTCTGACCACGCCACCAGCCCTGCAGTTGTAATATGCCCTCCACACACCCTACATTTTCAGCCAGGACACAGAGAGAAGCCATCTCAAGCACAGGCTACCCAGATGCCGCCACCGGTCCCAACTGCCTCTGCTCAGACTCCACGAGCAGTGACACCTAGTATTACGGAACTTTCTCCTCGGACACCAAAGTTTCCCAAAGGGAAGGCTGCTGCGAAGCCGAAGCCACCAACTCGTCGGAAAGGCTGGACAACGGCCAATGATATCGAAACACCAACTCCAGCACACACGGTCGCGTCCACTCCTACATCTTCGGCTTCAATCGATGCAAAATGCGGTGGGAAGAGGGTTCGAGAGATGATATCGACGCTGCAACCCCAGGGGTTTCTTTGCACAATCACCGAAGAGGGTGAAACTCAATTGATAGGTCATTGCGCTCTTTGAGCACCTAACGAACTTTATTGACGAGAAATTCCAGACTCTACCGAGGTCTGATAGGCTGATACGAGCAGGTATTATCGTACGTGCAGGGTTGGGGAGGCTGGTGGACTGTGGAAGCAGGCAAGAATCGAATTACCAGATTGAATGTGTTTTGGTTTTACTGTACACATTGGAGTGGGCATTATGGATGTAACCGTGTTTCATGTACTGTTACCTTGTACCTTTTTAGTATGCTGTACAGCCGTTCAATGTTCACCAACAAACTACTGTAGGAGCACGAAGGCATGAACATAAGAGAAGAGACGTCACGGCGCATGTCCAGTTCGTCACAGTACAATCAATGCTCGACTGTCCACGGCCCGTTTGCCCCCGACGCGATCCATTAACCCGGCGATTGCTGAAGACGGCCAGATTGAATGACGGGATCATCGATCAGCGTTGCCTCTGCCCGTGCATGAACTGACACATCTTGACATGCTTGACAGGTTGCCATGCGTCGACGACTCCTGGGTCCCCCGGAGCCTTTAAACAATACATTCTTCGATAACGCAAACAATCGACTTTCGACTTTTGGTTTGACGGCAAAGAATTTCATGGTAATACCACGCGAACTTTCAAACAAAGGTCCGACAGAAGTGAGAAAGAGAGTCAGAGACATCATGATGAGGCCGACGTCACTTTAAAGGTTCATGCAGTTGTGAATTCGGACGTGATCGATCGCAAGGGACATACAAATTGACTCGAGATGCGTAGAGGTGCTGTACTTTCGGATGGTGACATCCGGGCCGGAAAAAAAAGAAGCCGAGGGAGGAGAGAGAAGCTGGTGCCTGCATGGCCTCAACAGGCGGTGCACTGGGGAGCATGGACATGAGTATGCTCGGCGGTGCAGACCACATGGATATCATAGTGGGAAGTCGCGGCATCGCAAGCAAGAGAAAGTTCGTCTCGAGACGAGACCCGAGTATCAAAGTCATGCAGGCCTGTCGTGTAAGTAGATGCGTAGTTACCTAGCTTCAATTCGCTGGCAAAAACATTTTTAACACTTGAGTTTCTCATCTTCATAGTTTGAACACCTCAGTTCTGTGCCACTGTGCCACTGGCTTGGTGGCTTGACTAGGACAGGGCAATACAGTCAAATGGGGTTGACGCGACTGTGACAACGAAGTCGGAGTCGGACAAAAGGTTCGGCCCTTGCCGAATCGCTGATCCCCATTTGCCGCCGCCGTACGAAACCATATCCGCCGCTTCCTCCGCGCCTTTCTCTCGGCGACTCCTGTCGCTCTATCGACGCTCACAGAGGCAGCACCCGAGAGTCCAGTACGTTTGACAATATCACATATGTAACTGTGTCTGTCCTCAGCTCTGCACAGGCAGCACAGCAGCTCGTCAATAACGTCTTAGCAATAATAGCATGGTGTCCAAAACACCTATCCATAACCTCGACGACGATTCACTTCTACAAATCTTTAGTTGCTATCGGCTGGAAGACGAGTTCAATTGGTACCTTCGACTTTGGTGGTTAAAGCTCGCCCGCGTTTGTCCAAGATGGAGAAAACTCATATACGACTCATGGACCCACCTGGATATGTTTCTTCTTCTCACTTATGATTCCCCACAAATAGACACACTAAGCCATTTACCACCTCTACCCCTGGTTATTTATTATCCGGATAGAACTAGGACCATGGCACGGAAAGATGAAGATAATATACATATTGGACTCCGGCAGCACGGCCGTGTTCGTCATGTCGTCCTTCGGCTCCATCTTCGGGCTTGCGTTGTGGCTCGAGCTGATGAACAAACCATTCCCGAGACTGGAATATCTCTCCCTCTCGTCCACGACTACGGGATCGGAGGAGATGAGCCTTGTGGCTCCTGAGTTACTCCAGGCGCCGCGCTACCTCTCATTACACGGCATCGGTCTTCCGAAAGGACTGTCGTCCCTTTCTTCCACGACTGCCCTTTCGACACTCTCCCTCACACGCATTCCGGAATCTTGCTATTTTCCTCCCGCACACTTGGTGACACAACTCCACAGCCTCCCCCGTCTTGTAGAACTGTCGATCGGGTTCGCCCTCCCAATACCCCTTCCAAGTGGCGAGGGAGAACCGTTATCTGCACCGATCCCACCTGTGACAATGCCCACCCTGAGGCAATTCACATTCCAGGGGGAGGACATTTATCTTGACAACGTTGTCGCTCATATCAACACCCCGCTCCTCAAGCGACTCAGTGTCACATTACTCTTTGACCTCGTCGTTACCCTTGAGAACCTGACTAAATTTATCCAAAGAACTGAAGGGTTGGATGTCACGGTCTCATGGCCAAAGTCATTTTCAACAAGGACGGTCCCACCATACATGCAAATTGTTATGACCAACCGGGTGTTGGGGAACTCAGTCTCCATGTTAATTGCAAACCCCTCGACTGGCAAATAGATTCCGCAGGGCAGGTCTGCAGCGCACTTGGGGAGGTCCTGTCTGCTGTAAAGAAACTCACACTTGACCTCGATGTGGACGGATGCCAACAAACTGGGAGAATAGACTTGACAGGATGCTATGGCATGAGCTTCTGCTGCCATTTATTGGCGTGAAGAAGCTGCATATCGGCCCCTCACTTACACTCGAACTCTCTCGATCCCTGGAATCGATTTCCGGGGATTGGTCTTGGAACTGTTGCCTGAGCTTGAAGAACTTGAGGTACAGCTCGAGATGGGCCACTCAAAAATGCATTTTCCTTGTTCGTCGAAACTCGAGAATCCGTGGCTCGCCCGTACATCTGTCGGTTCCCCCTTCGCAGCAGCCTATCCGGCCCAATAATCTAACGGCCATGTCAGAGGACCGATTCAAAAGTGACTTTTTGCAATTTACTAGATTAAAGGGCATAAGGCTCAATGAACGTGACCTCGTTATTGATGGCCGACGGATCGACCTCTGGGCTTTGCATAGAGCAGTGCGCGCGGGGAACGGTTTTGAATCAGTACGTCTACAATAATTTTCTTTCAAACCTCAGCTCTGACCAATATTTGTGCTAGGTATCCGCACACGATGAGTGGCCGGTTATCGGCGTCGCTCTAGGTTTCCCTCTGGCCGCAGGTGGGAATGCTGGTCAGCCTCCACGGTGTGGATGTATCATAGCGCACCGGCTACAGCTGTTGTACAATGACCTCTTACGCGACTTCGATCAAGTTTACCTTGATCTTAATAGCCCCGCTGCTCGATCGAGGAGTTCGGATCAATTACCTGTTCTGCAATCCACGGAGGCAGATCACCAAACACTTTTTTTGGCTAGCATCACATCGGAACCATCTGTGATGGACACCGATGCATGAGCATCATAGCACGATTCTCACATACATCTGAAGGCGCATCACGTTCCACGACACATCATTTCATTTGTGGAGCAGAATAGAGAGCATCTACATCGGGCGGCGGAAGACCGATATGGCTCAGTGCTAGTCTCACATCCACCAAGAACGCGCTACTCGATAAACCGCATTCAAGTCGATCATGCGTCCGCTCTTCAAGCAATGGCTCTACCACAACAGCTTATTCCTGGCCACCTGCAGCTGCAAGCGTCGCAACCGCCGGGTCTAGTTCAAGGGCCAGGAAAACGTTGTAGCCGGGTCAGCTTTCACAATGTTGGGCCTCTCGTCCCGCCATCGATGGCACAGTCGATAACCGAATTCAGCATCCCGTAGATGGGTGCTCAGATTATTGATTCTAACCCGAATGGCGGAGTGTCGAACCAGGGAGGTGCTATGTCTGTGTCTGTGAACCCACCTGCGATGAAAGGTGTCACTTCCGGTTCATTTCCTACCCAATCCGCAGGCGCTATGCAAATCTGGTGCCCGAGTCAAGAATAAATTATTCCTGCGAAGCGATGGGTGTTTGAGTTGTGGTTAGTTTAGTCTGCCCCGTATTCCGCGTCTCTGATTTTTTCCGTTTAGTCCCTGAGTTTGACCAGGTGGCCGATTTATTCCCCAATGCCAGAAAGCGGCATTCGAGAATACCACCGCAATGTGGAACATCTTGATCAAGAATGTTCACCATGGTCAGTTAATTTGATTTAGCCCAGTATCACAACGACTAATGCTTACTGGGTACATATAGATGGCCGCTGTGAAAATTCAGCTAGAAGAGCTCGATAAGCTCAACCCGCGATACGTGCTCGAGCTTCATACCATTCGAGGATGATACAGGAAGCAGACAATATGGACAAAGGTTTAAAGGCCGTCCTCTCCAGGATGCAAACCCACAAAATCCAACCCGACGACGTTCCTTCTGCACCGCAGTCCCGCAGTCCCTGCAACGGGTACCTTCTACGGGTATCCTTCCACCCTTCGGCCAGTTCGCCAACTCCGACCCGCCACAGCGGGATGAGTCTGAGCCATCTCCGGAAGGGGCGACGTCCAATCGCGACCGATTCGAGGAAGAAGTCAGAATTGCGATGGGCAAGCTGGATATTGGATGACAGACTCAGAAAATGGCGTTCACTGAGTGCAGCGACGGCAATGTAGGCTAGGCTCTATCTTGGTCACAAGGGACAAGGACCCCGAGCCTCCGCGTAGTCCAGTCCATTGACGATGCTGTAATATGAATCCTCCCCAAGTATGATTTCGATGATGTTTTTACCTTCTGATTTCCCAATACGTCTCCGGGCCCGCGTTGTCTTCGTCTATTTAAGAAGGACCCCATACTGTGATTATTTCTCATTGGTATGTGTTGCGCAAAACTCCGTTTGTACGAATAGTACCCGGACTGGCGTTTTTCATTTTCTCATTTTTTCATTTCTGCTCCGTATCCCGAGTCTGCTGCTGTACGTACTGTACATCGGGGGTGGAGATTGAATTTGAGATCGACTGCAACTTCACGAATACACTATCTACTTCATGTCGCTTTCCTCACTCCATGCTTTGAGCGGGTCGTGAGGCGTGCTTATTGGCCAACATGACGGGACCTTACTAGGCCTTTCAGTAGTAGTGGGAGCGTACAATCCTGGTCAAGACCCTGGTGGTGCAACTACGGCAGCCCGCCTGGTGAGTTAATATAGTGGGGAGTGTCGATGGTTAGCAGAGCGTAACTTAGCCCCGACGGGCGACAGTGTAAATGATGTTGAAAAATGTGATTCCTGGAGTATGTCTTGATCGATTTCGTACGAAACGCCAGGAGCACGCTGGAAGGTCGCCTCGTGGCCCTTCGCCTTGGCCCGGTCACGATGTGCCGTGATGTCGCACACCCCTCTTCGCTCTATTTTGTGCACGACAAACACCATGCTGCTGTCCTGCATCTCGCAATCTTCTTTTTGGTGCTCGGAGGTGGCTGATCGCAGTTTTGCCGGACTCATTCACAGTGTCGCGCTTGGCATTCCTGATTCTGCTCGCACTGTCTGGCATAGTGTGCATCAGCAGCATCACATGGCAACAACTAAGTTACATCTTCCACGATCTATGGTGTTCACATTTTGGTTTACAATCGAGTATCTGCTAAGTTATCAGCGCGACATTGGAGTTGACCTCCTATCACGTAACTTTTTCACACGGGGACTCGTTACCCCCATATTAGGACTGGCAAACGACACCATGGTAGTAGCCTCGTGACCAGGCTCTCGCTTAAACGGGTAAACCACGTTTACAGTAAGGATTCGCCGAGAGACGGTCACCGGTCTACCATGGTAGGCCTCGGTCGGAAATATCTGGTCATGTGATTAGGGCTGTACACCGATGATTTACGGGTCCGGCCGTCTAAATACGGTATATATACGGCTCCGGCCGAGCCATCTACGGCCGAACCCGCATAGTTACCGTATCGGTGCGGCCGTAACCGAACCGATTCCGTAAGTACCGTCGAGGTACGGAATTCCCTGGACTGCTAATCGTACTCAACCTCTCAGTGCGAGTACTTGCATTTTGAAAGGGGAAAGAAGGTCGGATGACAAGATATCAATAGTAAACCCCCTCTGACCCACATTTGGGGCAGAGCGAGGGAGTGGATGTCAGGAAAACATGCTCGCGTTTAGGGCATTGTACTTGACACCACGGCACAACCCGAGCCCGTGACCCGAACCTGTGACCCCGTGACAGCAGTGAAATTGTGATTTATAACCTATAGAACAATGCTGCTTGCTTTGCACAAGCAGAAACAGATGGAAATGCATTATATTCTCTGTTTTTGTACCAAGAAACAGTTTCCGGTTCAATCATCCATAGTTTCAATGTTTTGTCAAATTTTCTCCGTACCCCCGGCGTGACGGCCGTATTTCAACGGTTCGGTTCGGTAATTTCCGTAATTTTCCGACTCATGACGGGTGCTGTGATTCCGTAATCGTACCGGGCCGAACCGTTCCGTACCCGGCAAATTTACCGTAATCCGGGCCCGGTGTACAGCCCTACATGTGATAGTTCAAAAGCGAAAAGCGAAAAGCGATGAAATGTGCCAGCCGTGAGCTCCCCTAGTAACGATATCACTTGGGTCACTGGCCGCCGCCCGTTGCCGCCGCAAACCACCCACTTCATTTCCTCCGCTCCCCTCTCTAGGTGACCCCAGGCGCTCCATCGACGTTACTACGCACAGCGGCAGCACGCGAGAGTCAAGTACGTTCTAATATCACATATTCAATCGTCTGTCCCAAGGTCTGCACAGCTCCTCGTCCCTTACTAGTAGTGCCCTTACCAGTGGCGGCCCATCAATGTCTGGGCAACCGGGGTACAGCATGGAGTCCAAAACACCTATTCATAAGCTCGACAATGATTCACTTCTCCAAATCTTTAGTCGCTATCGGCTAGAAGACAACGACAATTGGTATTTCCGACTGGCGTGGCGAAAGCTCGTCCAGGTGTGTCAAAGATGGCGATACCTTATATTCGACTCCTGGTTTCACCTGAATATGTATCTTCTTCTCACAAACGATTCCCCTTCGATAGTCGCATTAAACCATTTACCACCTCTACCCCTGGTTATTCAATACTCGGATAGAGCTAGGACCATCGCACGGAACGATGATGATAATATACATCTTGGACTCCAGCAGCATGGCCGACTACGCGGGGTCATCCTTCAGGCTCCATCTTCAAGATTGCGTATGTGGCTCGAGCCGATGAACAAACTTTTTCCAAGACTCGGAGACCTCTCTCTCTTGTCCACGACTACTGAAGAGACGAGCCTTGTGCTTCCTGAGTCACTCCAGGCGCCAGATCTGTACCGCCTCTCACTACACGGTATAGGTCTTCCAAAAGGATTGCCATTACTCTCTTCTACGACCGCCCTCTCAATACTCTCCCTCACACACATTCGGGAGTCTTTCTATTTTCCTCCCGGACACCTGGTGACACAGCTCCAAGGCCTCCACCATCTCGAAGAACTGTCGATCGGTTTCGCCATCCCAATACCCCTTCCAAGTGACGAGGGAAACCTGTTACCTGCGCCGATTCCACCTGTGACACTGCCTACCCTGAGGCGGTTCACATTCCGGGGAATGAGCGTTTATCTTGACAACCTCGTCGCTCAACTCAATACCCCACTTCTCGAGCGACTCGATCTCACATTACTCTTTGAACTCGTCTTCGCCCTTGTGAACCTGACTGAATTCATTAGTAGAACTGAAGGGTTTGGATGTCTCGTTGCCGGAGTCTGTTTCAATAAGGACGGTGCCTCCATGGGTGCGGGAAATTACCAAGGTAATTACGAACAACGGGTTATTGAGAAACTCCGTCTCTATGTCAATTGCGAACCCCTGGACTGGCAAATAGATTCCGCAACGCAAGTCTGCAGTGCCCTCGGGGAGATCCTGTCCGCTGTGGAGGAACTCACACTTGACCTCAAGGTGGATGGGATGCCATCAGATTGGGAGAAATTACTCGACAGCAGTCTATGGCATGAACTTCTGTTGCCATTTATTGGTGTGAAGAAGCTGTATATCGGCTCTTCGCTCACACCCGAACTTTCTCAATCCCTGGATTCAGTTCCCGGAGGGTTGGTCCTGCAACTCCTGCCTGAGCTTCAAGAGCTTAATGTACAGCTCGAGATGGGCCACTCAAAAAATGTGTTTTCCTTGTTCGTAGAAACTCGGGAATCTGTGGCTCGCCCGGTACATCTGTCGGTTCCCCCTTCGCAGCAGCCTATTCAGCCCAGTACAATCCTCGCCATGGCACCGGATCGATTCCAAAGTGACTATTTGCAGTTTACTAGATCTAAGGGCACTGGGTTTAGTGAACGTGACTTTGTTATTGACAGTCGACGGATTAACCTCTGGGCTTTGCATAGGGCTGTGTTCTCGCAACACGGTTTTGAATCAGTACGTCTAAAATAATTCTCCTCAAAGCCGCAGCTCCGATCGGTATTTGTGCTAGGTATCCGCACACGATGAGTGGCCTCTCATTGGCGCGACTCTAGGTTTCACTCCGGTCGCAGACGCTGGTTGGTCTCGACGGTGCAGATCTAGCATAGCGCACCAATTACAGCTGCTGTACAACGACGTCCTACGCGACTTCGATCAAGCTTACCTTGCACGCACTCAGGTAATTTATGCGCCCACTCTTCGGGCAAACGGCTCACTGGCACGTCCTTCTCGGGACCAGATGGTCGCCCGCAGGTCACGGGTTGTCCAATTTTAGAACCTTCTCCCCTGGTTTCCCGAACGCTGGGTAAACCTCGTCCGGCAAGGTTGAAAGACATCAAGAAAAGGTTTTACCTAGGACAAGGGAGATGGGAGGCCCACATGTTCGACTCGGACTCGGAGGACGAGATGATCCCACCATTGACCGTCGCCTTTTACCCCTACCAACCAAGGGCTATCTCCCCTTCCGACGTCAGCACATCAACGTCAGCACATACTGCTGCGTCCACTCCTGCATCTTCAACACCTATGGATGCGAAGGATAGTGGGAAGAGGGCTCGTGACGATGATACCAACGCTCCAACACCAGGGGTTTCTGGTGCACCGTCGCCGAAGAGGGTGAAAACCAGGACCATCGAACAAAGTGCCTCGGAAGCGTGATGAACAAACAAGCTGAAAATGTCAAGACTGATGAAAAAGCCGTGGCGCTCTCAGGATTTGAGTGCGTAACGAAGTTTACTGATGAGAATCTAGAGTGCCGAATCTGTCCAGGTATGTGCAGGAGGACTGGGGAGTCTGATGGACTGTGGCAAGCAGGCAAAGAGTCAGATCACCTTATTGAATTAACTTTTTAAATGTGTTACACACGCCAGACTCGGAGTGGGCAATTTGTATGCAGTCATGTTTCATGTACCTTGTACAGTCATTCACCACTGAGCCGAAAACGTCAAGACTGATGAAACAAGCCATGGCGCTCTTTGAGCACGAAACGAAGCTCACTGATGACATCGATGAGATTCCAGAATCCGCCGAAGTTGTCCTGACACAAGCAGGAGCGTGGAGGACTGGGAAGCTTGATGGAATGTGGCAAGCAGGCAAGAACCAAATCGCTCGATTGAATGTGTTTCACGCGCTGAGTGGGTGATTTGAATGCGACCGCGTTTGATGTGCAGTACAGTACATTGTACTACAGTCATTCACCAGTAGTTATGTAGCGGGATCACAACCGTGCAAAGGACCCATGTTTTGTAGTATGCTGTATAGGAGGTGAGACGAGGGCGTGGGCTAGATGTTCATGTGGAAACAACGAGGGGCGTGTTATATAGACTTGAAAGCGCGGTGAGCCTACCTTTTGTACGTTGAGACAAGCCTGTAATATGATATAGCCCCTACGAAGACATTCATGAGCTGAAAAGACGAAGCATGTCCAGTTCGTCATAAGTCACGAAGGTCAATGCTAAGTGGTCCAAATGCGACGGTCGAAACTAAAGCAGTCTCTTCCAGAAAGGGCCTTCGTGTCTCTCTGTTTCCATTCCGGGGCCAATGACGATCCCAAAAATAAAAGACGGACCAGAACGCAGCGGCGATGCCGTGCCTGGAAGCATCTTGACCGTGCGTCTACGCCGAGTCCTCCAGAGCCTTTTGAACAATACCTTTTTTATAGACAGCAAAAGATATTCATAAGGACGACGCCAGCTTTTAAACAAAAGTCCAAGGAAATTAGAGGCGAGATAGTGACGCCGACGTTCTTTTAAAGGACTATTGGTCGTGAATTCGGATGTGATCGATTGAAACGAATATACAAATCGGCTTGAGATGCGTGGGGGTGGCAAGTAAGTAACAGGTATTTTCGATCACTGGATGATGACATCGGTGGCGAAAAAAAACGGTACGAGGCCACTGTAATCCAACTCCGCACGCGCGCTGATCCGGCTTCCGGCCCGTGGGCTCGATCCAAACTCTCGTCGCAGCAGGCTCGGTGTTATCCTCGCGGAGTCATGGGTGGCCTGTAGGCGAATTCGAAAACTTTGATTGCCCCCTCCTATTGCCACACGATGGCCCCCGGCGGCGGCACGAAAAAAGAAGTATACGTCACGTGCCGGCCCACTCAAAATGCAGTGCTGCGCGGCAGCTGCGCCTACGCTCGTGCGGAGTCGTGCCCCGCTTCGGCACAGAACACCAAAACATGGCCGTACAGCACCGCGGCCCGCTTCATGAGTCAAGCAAGCACTCGGAGATGGATGTGGTTTCTGGAGGCTTTCCTGATTGAATTGCGGGACACCTGGAAGCGCCTGGAGCGTGAACGTGTGAACACGTGAACGCTGTGAACCCTTGGCCCTGGCTGTCATCCGATCCGAGTCGCCTGGGTAGTCGCACGCCCACGCCCGTTCCTGGCGCAACCCACCTCCGACATCTCCTCCGCGCCTCTTTCTTGGTGATTCCCGGTGCTCTATCAGATTATTGCGTACAGTGACTGCACCCGAGACTCCGAGAGTTCAGTACGTTGCGACAATATCACATAAACTACGTCTGTCTAAGGTCTGCGCAGCTCCTTTCCCCCTTCCACCGGCGTCTGAGCAACCGGAGTACAGCATGGAAGCCAAAACACCTATTAATAACGTCGACGATGATTCACTTCTCCAAATATTCAGTTGCTATCGGCTGGAAGACGAAGACGATTGGTATCTCCGACTTGCGTGGCTAAACCTCGTCCACGTCTGTCGAAGATGGCGAAACCTCATATACGACTCATGGTTCCACCTGAATATGGGTCTTCTTCTCACTTACGATTCCCCTTCAATAGACACACTAAGCCATTTACCACCCGTACCCTTGGATATTGACTACTCAGATAGAACAAGGACAATCACACGGAATGATGAAGGCAACTTGCGTCTTGGACTCCAACAGCGTGGCCGTGTACGCTTGGTTGCCCTTCGGGCACGATCTTCGACCTTGCGTATGTGGCTTAAGCCTATGAACGATCTTTTCCCAAGACTGAGAGACCTATCTCTTTGGTCCACGACTACGAAGAGGATCCTGGTGGCTCCTGAGCTACTCCAGGCGCCAAATCTACGCCACCTCTCTTTACACGGCGTCGGTCTTCCAAAGGGATTGTCATCACTCTCTTCCATGACCGCACTCTCAACACTCTCCCTCACACACATTCATGAGCATTGGTATTTTCCTCCTGTGTACTTGGTGACACAGCTTCAAGGCCTCCCCTATCTCGAAGAACTGTCAATCGGTTTCGCCATCCCAATACCTCTTTCAAGTAGCGAAGGAAAACTGTTACCTGCACCGCTTCCACCCGTGACACTGCCCACCATGAGGCGGCTGACATTTCGAGGAGTGAGCGTTTATCTTGACAACCTCATTGCTCAGATCAACACCCCACTTCTCGAGCGACTCAATCTCACATTATTCTCTGAAATCGACTTCACCCTTGTGAACCTGACTGAATTCATCCATCGAACTGAAGGGTTCGAATGTCTCCTTGCCCGAATCATTTTCAAAGAGGACGGGGCCTCCATAGCCGCGCAAAATTACGAACAACGGGTTACCCGGAAACTCAATCTCCGTGTCAAATGCGAACCCCTCGACTGGCAAATAGATTCCGCAACGCAAGTCTGCAACGCCCTTGGGAATGTCCTGTCTGCTGTAGAGGAACTCACACTTCAGCTCAATGGGATGCCGTCGGATTGGGAGGATGAACTTGACAGCATGCAATGGCATGAGCTTCTGCTGCCATTCGTTGGCGTGAAGAAACTGTATATCGGCTCTTCACTTACACTCGAACTCTCTCTATCCCTGGAATCAGTTGCCGGAATGTTGGTCCTGGACCTCCTGCCTGAGCTTGAAGAGCTTGAGGTACATCTTGAGATGGGCCAATCAAAAGATGTGTTTTCCTTGTTCATCGAAACTCGAGAATCCGTGGCTCGCCCGGTACATCTGTCGGTTCCACCTTCGCAGCAGACAATCCAGCCCAATAAACTGCCCCCTCTGCCAGAGGATCAATTCAAAAGTAGCTTTTTGCAGTTTACTGGATCTAGGGGCATTAAGATCAGTGAAAGTGACCTCGTTATTGATGGCCTCCGGATCGACCTCTGGGCATTGCATAAAGCAGTGCGTGCGGGTAACGGTTTTGAATCAGTACGTCGACAATGATTTTCCTCTGAGCCGCGCTCCGACCAATATTTGTGTTAGGTATGCGCACACGATGAGTGGCCCGTTATCGGTGTGGTTCTAGGTTTTCCTCCGGTCGCAGGTCGGCCACGGTGCAGATCTGTCATTGCGCACCGGATACTGCTGCTGTATAATGACGTCTTACGCCACTTCGAGCTTGTTGAGGTTTCTTCAAATGTCGAGGCTTATCATGAACAACCCATGGAGATCTTTGAGCAGATAACGAAGTTTATTGATGAGAATCCAGAGTATGCTGAAGCAGCCTCAAACGCGATCCTTCAAGTTCCTACATTCCCATCAGCGCCGGACACTCCATACCACGATATATTTTTTGTAGACTATATCAACTACTCGGCATTCGATGATCCTACCACGGAGCTCGTGGTGGGTTCCTCTACGAATCCCAGCCCAGAGTCCTCGTTTGATCAGGACCACCCTCACCAAGGCCGCGCAGGTCCTTCTCCCCAGATTCCCAGTACAAAACCGGATGACACATGTGAATATATTCATCCGGTCATGTGGAGAGACACCGGGGACAGATGTTCTACCAAGCACGAGGGCGGGAACTTGAGTGGAAATGGGGCGGCCAGATGGGCGCCCCCGACCAACCATGGATTATCTCTGCTTCCAACGTCGAAACGCCAACACCTGCACACATTCCTACATCTTCGACACCTGTGGATACGAAAAGCGTGGGAAGCGGGTTCGCGACGATGATGCCGACGCTCCAACCCAGGGGTTTCTGGTGCACCATCGCTGAAGAGGGTGAAACCAGATTGGGAAGGAGTCCCGGGGCCGAAGGACCACTAATGAAGAAGCTCGAAAACGTGACAGAGCAAGCAGAAAGTATCAAGACTGATGAAACAAGGTAAGGCGCTCTTTGAGCACGTAACGAAGTTTATTGATGAGATTCCGGAATCTGCCGAAGTCGTCCTCACACAAGGAGGAACGTGCAGGAGTCCGGGCCGGCAGGACTGAGCCGATGGACTTTGGTAAGCAGGCAAGAATCAAATCGTTCGATCGAATGTGTTTCACGCGCTGGTGTGGGGTAATCTTGGGGTAATTTGGATCTAACCGTGTTTTATGCTACGTACAGTTATTCACCAGTACTTATGTCACGGAATCACAACCGTGCAAGGACCCATATTTTGTAGTGTACTGTACAGTAAGTAATATAGACAGAGGTGAGACGAGAGAAGAAAGTTAAACGAGACTCATGAAATAACTTGAAACGAGCACGAGGACCTTGACAAAACAATTCCTAAATGCACGACAGCAGGGATCACGTGATATACTGGACTGTTTACGAAGAATATAGTACGGGGTCGTGCAGTGACAATTGGGGCCATGGAGGTGGTCTCCATTGTGATAAATTGTGTGTTCATGGGTACGAAAAATAGAATTCAGGATGTGATAGGACAGAGTATGTGAATGTGGGCGAAGCGATTGCTGAACATTGAAATGTTGAACGATGGCCAATGACGGGATCATCGATCAGCGCTGCCTCTGCTCGCGCGTATTCAATATATTCAATCTTCAACAGCGTGTAACTCACACATCTTGATATTTGACAGCTTGACCGGCTTGACCATGCGTCGATGCCGAGTCCCCTGAGCCTTACTTTTAAACAATACATTTTTCTTTATACCAAAATAGATTTCGACTTCGTTAGACGGCAAGAGATTAACGGTAGGTAATTTTTGTTGTCATAGATTCGGTGGACGAAGCCAGCTTTCGAACAAGCCTCGATGACAATCAGAGACGACATAGTGAGATGACGTCGTTTTATAGGATCTATGCGGTCGTGAATCGGATGTGGTCGATCGCGACAGATATACAAAATTGCCTCGAGATGTGTAGGGGCGCCCGAGGAGGCAACACGTATTATCGATTACTTTCAGGTGATGATATCTGGGGCGAAAAACAAACGAAGCTGAAGGAGGAAAAGGGAAGCTGGTGCCCACATGGCGCTCGACAGGCGGCGCACTGGAGGATGATAGACATGTGCTCGGTGCTGCAGATATCATGGTGGGAAGTCGACGCGAGCGAGAGGAAGCTTAGATCTCAAAAGCTGCCGTCACCACTCGAAGTCTCGAAGTCACTGCGAAGTGGTGTGAAATCTTTTCCAACTCCGCCGGCGTGGTGAATCCGTCATCGCGGGGTCACGTGCTTGACTCATACTTTCGCGTCATTCTGCTTCCAATTCACCGTTGCGGTTACGTTTTCCTCAGTGGGAGCCTGGAGGTGACTTCGCTGGACTTGGTTGCCCCCATACTGCAGTGGAAGTGCTGCTGCCAGACGATGGCTTCCCCTGCTTGGTTTTGTTCCAGCTCCTGGGTCCGAGGACAACGACTGGACAACGTACCACTAACGTACCCTTCTTGATCATCAAGTGTGTCTGGAAACCGCGACTGGAATAGCAGAACTACCTGGCCGACGCAAAGCCGACAGTGGCCGTAACAGAGAAGAAACCTTGGACAACAATGGTTCCCACCAACGCCTCATTCCCTTCTCCTTTCTCCCATCATGTCTCGCTTTCCCTGGAGTTCGAAAGATGTCCGTGGAGACAGAGACGTTAGCGATTCTATCCCAGCGATCCATCCCCAGAAGTAACTCGCCGAGGAGAATGGACAACATCACGTCGAGAACTTTGGTGCTTCTACCTCTACTCTATCGTAAGCGTTTCTCTTTTTTTTTAAAATTTCTTTTCCATTTTATATTACCCACCAAAGGGTAACAATGCACTCGCCGCATTCAGATTTGCCCCGTCTCAATTCCAGAATCTCCTCTATTTCGCTGGCTATGACCCGAGCCAACCGCCATTTGCCAAACCATGCGGCAGAGGATCCAGTTGCGTGTTGCCCTTCATGGGACACGTCCGCAATAGTTCGTTTTTCTCCCATCTGCACACTTGCGTCGTTCATCAATGGGCCTGCCTATTTTGCTATGGGTAGTTAATTCCATCATTCTCCTCACAAACGGGATATGCTTTGCGATTCAGGCAGTCACGTTACTGATGATCGGCGCTTGGGCGGACTATGGGACTTGGAGGTGCGTAGACGTTAGAACTTTTCTGAGGCTGGATGGACACTGACCGTTAAAATCAGACCCAATATCTTGATTTTTTCTACTATTTTGTCCGTCGGCGCCTCGTTTGCATGGCTTGGCATTCAAGAACCATCGAAATGGCCAGGAGCCGTCATTTTGTATATGCTCACCAGTAAGTCCGGTCCTTTTTTTCCGACTATTTCCTGTATCACTGTCCCAGGTATATCATGTCAGGTTTGTATCACTATCACTTACTTGTCGGTCTACCTGCTCATTCGTGTTAGTGTTGTTTTACGTTCTGGTATGCTGCGATCCCAGGCATGGTGCGCAATCTCCCGGAAGTTCAAGCTTCTGCAGATGAAGCGAAAAAGGGATTAAAGTCGTCAGTATTTTCTCGAATATACTCCGTCCATCGAGTCACCCACAATACAGCATGGACGAGCATTTTCGTTTTGAATCTTTGGCACGCAACCGCATTTCCAATATTTCGTTGGCCACGAGCTCGGCTGTCCAGATTTTGATTCTCGCAATCATGTACGGCATCCTTAAGGCAGTGAAATCGGACACGAGTGTAGAGAATAATACAAAGGCGTTCAACGTGCTTCTCGCATTATGTGGTGGCGTGTTGTGTTCGTTTCTGCACCGATTATTATACGCGCCTTTACATCTCATCCCCGTCCACCAGTGCTTTGTGCTATCCCTTGGTTTATCATTGAAAAGCGCCGACCTGGCCTCGTTCTACCCCCAGGGTCTTCTTTTGCAACGATTGGATTCAAACAGACATTATTCACTCTACGGGAGTGTTTTCGTCTGAAACAAACGTTCTTGTACCTTGTCTTCTACTTCCTTATGTGAGTTGTTGCTTGTATGGTCGATGCGGAGGTTAATGCTTCATTCTTCGTAGGGGGGACGCTTTAAATACCACACTGTGGGTACTTGACGAGTTACACTGGATTATTAGGCTCACCCCCATTGTAGAACTGTTGTTGGAACTCTCCAGAACAGGTTAGTTGTTTAATTGGTTCCCAGACTCCTGGTAAATAATGTAATCACTATCCAGTGTCGTATCCTACTCGACATCGCAAATCACCCTCCTATACGCAGTTGCCACCACCAGTCAATCACTGGGAGCATAGTGAGTGACCTAGGAGCTCGTTGAGTCGTTCAGGAAATTCTGAAAAAATCATTTACAGCCTACTTTGGCTTGTTCAGAAGAAATTCGGCATATCCACGAAGAGGGTAACCTACTCCCTCAGTTACAGGTTACCTTGTCGCTAATTAAAATAATCAACCTGTGGATACAGATGTTACTTTTCATTGTATCCTGGATCTTGGTGAGTAAGATGCAACATAGAAGCGTAATGTACGTCTGATAAATTCCCATCAGGTTCTTACTATTTGGGGTCTTATTGGCGTGCACACAAACAAGATTGGTTTAAACATGTTTGGGAGATCTGGTGTGCATGGTTTACGTTTCCCACCTCGCACACGCTCAATCAGAGTGGGAAAGGCTCTTCCAGGTTATCTTTGGGTTAGTGATCTGTCCATGGTTTGCTTTCAGCCAAACTATGATTTTTGAGGTGTCGCCTCTCCCCCAAATGTGTGTGTTCCTGTCGTTTTCTGTCAAATGTAGATGATCCACAACTGCTACTTTTATTTAGATTCCTCTTCTTTTCTCTGTTCTCCGTGGTAAAGCCACCCTTTACTGTTTACGCACGTCGCCTGATGAAGAGGTAAAAGGTCGGCAGGACATCGGCGATCATCGGACCATTCGTTTCCGAGGCTATTATTTCCGCCTCTGGGACAATAACAACATGCCGTTCGCGTTTTTGTTTGGACTGTGAGCGCCATTATTGATGCAACATCCCAACAATGACATGTGTGGTTCTCAGTGCAGCATTCAGTACTGTGTTTATATTTATGGTGGATGTGGAGAAGAGCCAAGTCGAGTGTGAAGAGTTTGTGGCCGCAGAAATTGGACACGATGTTTCAGCGTGAGCACTATGTGAGCGACGCGACTCGGATATAACTTCGCGCCTTGGACTGGATCGTTGCCAGTGTTATGACAAACTGAATTGTAGGAGCTGCCGCTATTGGTTTGTCTCGCAGCTTTGTCATCAGTGTCTGTTCGGACGATGTTTTTACTGTTACATGTTTCCCGAATCTTGACTTAGTGCTATTCGGCATCCAAGTCGATTATACTACTCTGGGCCTGATGCCTGAGGGTCTACTGTACGGCCTCAACCTGAAGCTCAGCGAATCCAGGCGCCACGAATAGCAAACCCGGTCCTAGCTCAGTGTGCAGCGTTTGTCGAGATCGGTTGGGTATAATGCAGCGTAATCAGTGTATTCATGGCAGAGCGGGATTACAGTATTGGGGCATGGAGGTGGTCCCCATTGTGATTCCGTTTCGGGGCAATGACGATCCTAAAAAAAACACCGGAACCGGAACTTCCTGAAAGTAGCAGATCGTGCTATGGCATTTGAGAATGAATCACACATGAGAGATCGTGAAACTCGACGGTGAGCGCAGCGGTTCGGGCGATGCCGTGGCCACAATTATACCACGCCATGGGTAGTAGTCAGTCTCTCGACAAGAGTACAAGACCCCCCCATCATCTCTGCCATCGCGGGGACTGAAAGGTCCAACGCAGGTCCAAGCAGGAATTCACATGCCACACGATCTCGTTCCATTTTCCCTCCGCAATTGCTGAACGATGGCCAAAGACGGAATATGATCGGCGCTGCCTCGCAGATCTTGACATGCTTGACAGCTTGACCATGCTTGACGCCGAGTACCCCAGAGCCCTTTACTGTAAAACAATATATTTTCGTTATCACAAATAATCGGTTTCTACTTCGGTTTAGAAGGCCAAATTTTCACGGTAGGTAACGTTTGTTGTCGTAGATTCGGTAAAACGGCGCCAGCACTTTCACAGACAGAAGTCCGACGAAAATCAGAGAAGACGTAGTGAGGCTAACTTCGTTTTAACGAGTTGTGCAGGTTATGGGTCGTGAATATTGCGTGAATTACTTTCAGATAACGGAAGTCAAAGGAAGGAAGAGGAAAGCTAGTGCCAACACGGCCCTCAAGCGCTCAACGTTGCGCTCAATAGCCGCACTGTGACATGTGCTCTGAGTAAGACATCATTATGGGAAGGCGGTATGAGCGAGAGGAAGTCAGAAGCTGCCACGAAACGAAAGCATTGACGAAACCTCCAACGCGAAGTGAATCGTTTTCCAACTCCGTCCGCCCGGATCCGGCCCGAAACCTGCTTGATTCACACTCAGTTCACGCTCTCGTCGCCGAGCTGCCGCACTTGAAACCCTTCGATTCCACGACCACCGTTGTTGCGTTTTATGTTTTCCTTCGCGGCGGGAGCCTGGGGCGACTTCGCTGGACATTGCTGGCTCGCTCCTGTTGCCACACATCGCTCTCTCCCGACTGATTTTGATTCGATACACGTATACTTCATGAGCCGTAGGTGCTTCGTAGCTCCCTGGATTCAAGAGGACAACGCACCCTTGCTCAGTCATCAAGTGTGTATGGAAACTGCAACTGGCAGGCCGCTTGATCCGACTTGAGCCGAGGCGAAGCAGACAGTGGACGTAACAGAGAAGAAACCTCTTAGACAATGGTTCCCACCGACGCTTCATTCCCTTCTCCTTTTTCCCATCATGTCTCGCTTTCCCTGGAGTTCGAAAGATGACCGTAAAGACAGCGACGTTAGCGATTCCAACCCTGGCGTGCCATCCTCAGAAGTAGCTCGCTTGGGAGAATGGACAACATCACGTCGAGAGATTTGGTGCTTCTATCTCTACTCTATCGTAAGCGTAGCTCTTTTCTTGAAAATTTCTCTCCCATTTTCTAACATTCACCAAAGGCCAACAATGGACTCGCCGGATCCAGGTTTGCCCCGTCTCAATTCCAGAATCTCCTCTATTCTGCAGGCTATGACCTGAGCCAACCACCATTTACCAAACCATGCGGAAGGGGGTCCATCTGCGTGCTACCCTTCATGGGACGCGTCCGCAGTAGTTCGTCTTTCTCCCATTGGTCACAGTTGCATTCCTGATCAATGGATTCGCCTCCTTCCATTATTATTATTTTCTGCTATGGGTAGTCAATTCGATTATTCTCCTCATAAATGGGATATGCTTTTCCTTTCAGGCAGTCATGTTACTGGTGATCGGCGCTTGGGCAGACTATGGGACTTGGAGGTGCGTAGATGCTAGAACATTTCCAACGAGGCTGGATGGACACCGACCATTCAAAATCAGGCCGAATATCTTGATATTTTTTACTATATTGTCTGTCGGCGCCTTGTTTGCATGGCTTGGCATTCAAGAACCATCGAAATGGCCAGGAGCCGTCGTTTTGTATATCCTCACCAGTAAGTTTGCTCCTTTTTTTCGACCATTTCGTGTATATCTGTCCCAGCAATATCATTTCAGGTTGGTATCATTATCACTACTTGTCGGTCTATCAACTAATTCTTTGTCAGTGTTGTTTTACGTTCTGGTATGCTGCAATCCCAGGCATGGTGCGCAATCTCCCGGAAGTTCAAGCTTCTGCAGATGAAGCGAAAAAGGGATTAAAGTCGTCAGTATTTTCTCGAATATACTCCGTCCATCGAGTCACGGCTCAGTATAGCCCGGAGGAGCATCTTCGTTTTGAATCTTTGGCACGCAACCGAATTTCCAATACTTCGTTGGCGATAAGCTCGGCCGCCCAGGTTTTGATTCTTGCGATTATTATCGGCATCCTTAAGGCACTGAAATCGGACGCGACTGAGGAGAATAATACAAAGGCTTTCAACGTGATTCTTGCACTATGTGGTGGCGTGTTGTGTTCGTTTCCGCACCGATTATTATATGCGATTTTACATCTTATCCACTCCCATCAGTGCTTTGTGCTATCCCTTGGTTTGTCTTTGAAAAGCGCCGACCGGGCCTCGTTCTACCCCCGGGGTCCTCTTTCGCAACGATTGGATTCAAACAGACGTTATTTACTCTACGGGAGTGTTTCCGTTTGAAACAAACGTTCTTGTACCTCATCTATTTCTTCCTTATGTGAGTTGTTGCTTGTATGGTCGATGCGGAGGTTAATGTTTCATTCTTTGTAGGAACGACGCTTTGAGCACCACTATGTGAGTGCCAGACAAGGTTACACCGGTTTGTTTGGCTCACCCTGACGGTAGGACTGTTGTCGCAACTCTCCAGAACAGGTTCGTGGTTTATATTATTATTGGCTCCAGAATTCTTTGCAAACAATGTGATTACTATCCAGCGTTGTATCTTACTCTACATCGCAGCTCACCCTCCTATCCGTGGTTGCCACCATCAGTCAATCACTAGGGTTATAGTGAGTGGCCTTAGAACTCGTCCAGGAAAGTCTGAAAACCGTTTACAGCCTACTTTTTCTTGTTCAGAAGAAGTTTGGCATATCCACGAAGAGGGTAACCTACCCCTCAGTCACGGGTTACCCTGTACTAATTATTGTAAAATAATCAGATGTCACTTTTAATGTATTCTGGATCTTGGTGAGTAAGATGCAGCACGGAAGGTTAATGTATGCCTGATAGATTCACATTAGGTTCTGACCATTTGGGGCCTTCTTGGCGTGCACACAAACAAGATTGGATTTAAACACGTTTGGGAGATTTGGTGCATAGTTTACGTTTCCTCACTCCACACACGCTCAATCAAAATGGAAAGGCTCTACCAGGTTGCCTTTGGCGTACTGATTGGCCCATGGTACGCTTTCAGTCAAACTATGATTTTTGAGGTGTCGCCTCTCCCCCAAATGTTTGTGTTCTGTCATTTTCTGTCTATGTAGGTGATCCTGTCATTGATCCCCAACTTCTACTTTTTCATGTAGATTTCTCTTCTTTTCTCTGTTCTCCGTGGTAAAACCTGCCTTTACTGTTTACGCTCGTCGCGATACTGACGACGTGGCAAAAGTTTGGTAGGACATCGGCGCTTATCGGACCATTGGTTTCCGAGGCCATTATTTCCGCCTCTGGGAACAATAACAACATGCCATTCGCGTTTCTGTTTGGGCTGTAAGAACCTTTATCCGACGCGACATCTCAACAACGCTGACATGCGTGGTTCTCAGTGCAGCATTCGGTACTGTGTTTGTTTTATGGTGGACGTGGAGAAAAGCCGGGTTGAGTGTGAAGAGTTTGTAGCAGCGGAAATCGGACACGATGTATTCGACATGAGCACAATGTGAGCAACGCGATTCAGATATAATTCTCGCGCCCTGGACTGGATTCTTGCCGGTGTTTGTACTACGCGTTTCTCGATATCTTGTACTAGTGCTATTCGGCATCCAAGTTGAGTGTATTCTGGGCCCGAGACCGGCGACGGGCCTGATGCTGATGCTTGACGGCCTACTGAATCGTCGTGACCTCGACCCGAAGCTCAGCGAATCCAAGGCACCACGGATAGCAAACCTGGTACTAGCCATTGTGTAGTGTATACTGTATATCGAGATTGGTTGGGAATGATGCAACATAATCAACGTATTCATGCGAGCGCCGACGTATTCGCAGAGCGCCACGAAGTAATCACCCGGCAAAAAGCGGCAGTGCCACCCAAGAACTGTGTTACGCTCCCGTGCGCTCCGCACCACCGATACGCCGCGTTTCCGCACAGAAACAGAACGAACACTGTGTCTTTGACAACATCATCACGAAAACATACTTTGATAACTGCCAATAATTGACCAGTACTGTACGCCGCTTCGATCGACTCCGAGTCTAGAAGATCTTATCGTTGCGACGCGATTAGTCCAAACGGCAAAAGAAATCCTTGGTAGGACGACACCAGCTTTCAAACAACAGTCCGACGAAATTCAGAGACGACATAGTGAGGCCGATTTCGTTTTAGAGTAAAGGATTATGCGAAATCCCCACGCACCTCGAGCCGATTTGTATATCTGTCGCAAACGATCACATCCGAACTTGAATTCACGACCAAGTAAGCAACGCGTATCATCAATTACTTTCAGGTGTGACATCCGCGGCGAAAAAAAACGGGAGGAAGCGGAAAGGCCCACACAGTGCTCGACAGGTGCACTGTGAGATGGACATGCTCGATGGTGAAGATACCACGATGTGAAGTCGGCGCTGCCTCAAGATCGGTGAGTCGGTAAGCGCTAAGCGGTTACAAACTCCGCCCGCGATTCGGCCCGTGACCTCGATTGCCAAGGCTGAGCACACTCGTCCGTCTTTTATAGGGCTTCAACTCACACTTTCGTGAGCCTCGATTCACAGCTGCGTTTACGTTCTCCTCGTGAGCGGGAGCCCGGAGGCTATTCTGGACTTTGCTGGTCCCCTCCTGTCACATGACGACTTCCCCTGCAGGGTTTTGTTTCGATTCATGCATAATGCCACTGCCGCGCATCCTCCACGGGCCATAAGGTGTGCTTCATGAGGCCAGTTCAAACCAGCTCCCTGGGTCCGAGAGGGCAACTTACACTTGCTTAGTCATTATATGCGTCTGGAGTCTGGACCTGCAACTGGCAATAGCAAAGCCATTTAAGCCGATGCGAAGCAGGCAGCGGCCGTCACAGATAAGAAACCTCTCGGACAATGGTTTTCACCGAAGCCTCTTTCCCTTCTCCTTTCTCCCATCATGTCTCGTTTTCACTGGAATTCGAAAGATATCCGTGAAGACAGAGACATTACCAGCGATTCCAAACTTAGCACTGTCAGCGGGTCATCACCGGAGGTAAGTCACTCAGGAGAATGGACAACATCACGTCGAGAGCTTTGGTGCTTCTATCTCTACTCTATCGTACGGTTTTCTATATTTTTTTGCTCTTTCTTTCCCATTTTCTATCATCCACCAAAGGGCAACAATGGACTCCCGGATTCAGGTTTGGCCCGTCTCAATTCCAGAATCTCCTCCATTTTGCTGGCTATGACCTGAGCTACCCACCGTTCACCAAACCATGCGGCAGCGGGTCCAATTGTGTTCTACCCTTCATGGGACAAGTCCGCAATAGTCCGTCTTTCTTCCATCTGTCACACATGCGTTGCTCATCATGAGCCCGCTTTATATATATATATTATTGCTATGGGTAGTAAATTCGATCATTCTCCTCACAAATGGGATATGTTTGCGATTCAGGCAGTCATGTTACTGATGATCGGCGCTTGGGCAGACTATGGAACTTGGAGGTAAGCAGGCGCTAGAACCTTCGACGGAGGCTGAATGGACACCGATCATTCAAAAAGGCCGAATATCTTGACTTTTTTTACAATTTTATCCGCTGGCGTCTCGTTTGCATGGCTTGGCATTCAAGAACCATCGCAATGGCCAGGAGGCGTCGTTTTGTATATCCTTAACAGTAAGTCCTGTCCTTTTTTTCGACCATTTCGTGTATCTCTGTCCAGTAATATCATGTCAGGTTGGTATCACTAGCACTTATAATACTTATCGATGACTTGCTAATTCTTTGTCGTAGTGTTGTTTTACGTTCTGGAATGCTGCGATCCCAGGCGTGGTGCGCAATCTTCCGGAAGTTCAAGCCTCTTCAGATGAAGCGAAACGGGATTAAAGTCGTAGTATTTTCTTGAATATACTCGTCCATCGCGTCACCCCAGTACAGCATGGACGAGCATTTTCGTTTTGAATCTTTGATACGCAGCCGCATTCTAATATTTCGGTGGCCATACGCTCGGTGTCGAAGTTTTGATTCTCGCGATCATGGTCGGCATCCTTAAGGCACTGAAATCGGACACAAGTGTAGAGAATAATACAAAAGCTTTCAATGTGCTTCTAGCAATCTGTGGTGGCGTGTTGTGTTCGTTTCCACGCCGATTATTATATGCGATTTACATCTTATCCATGTCCATCAGTGCTTTGTGCGATCCCTTGGTTTATCGTTGAAAAGCGCCGACCGGGCCTCGTTCTACCTCCAGGATCTTCTCTGGCAACGATTGGGTTCAAACAGACATTATTTACTCTACGGGAATGTTTTCGTTTGAAACAAACGTTCTTGTACCTCGTCTATTACCTCCTTATGTGAGTTGTTGCTTGTATGGCCGATGCGGATTGGCCTAATGCTTCATTCTTCGTAGGGGCGACGCCTTGAATACCGCTATGTGAGTGCTTGACAGGGTTACGCCGGTCTGTTAGGCTCACCCCCATGCTAGAACTGTTGTTGGAACTCTCCAGAACAGGTTGGTTGTTCGGTTGGTTCCTAGATTCCTTGCAAATAATCAAATTACCATCCAGCGTCGTATCCTACTCGACATCGCAGCTCACCCTCCTATTCGTGGTTGCCACCACCAGTCAATCTCTTGGATCATAGTGAGTGACCTAGGAACTCGTTCAAAAAAACTTTAAAACCCATTTACAGCCTATTCTGGCTTGTTCAGAAGAAATTTGGCATATCCACGAAGAGGGTGACCTACCCCATCGGTCACGGGTTACCTTGTCGCTAATTAAAATAATCAGATGTCACTTATCAGTGTATTCTGGATCTTGGTGAGTAGCACGCAACATGGAAGGTTAACGTACGCCTGATATATTCACCTTAGGTCCTTACGATTTGGGGTCTTATTGGCGTGCACACAAACAAGATTGGATTTAAACACGTTTGGGAGATTTGGTGTGTATAGTTTACGTTTTTACACTCCACACACGCTCAATCGGAATGAAAAGGCTCTGGCAGGTTATCTATGGCTTACTGATCTGCCCATGGTACGCTTTCAGCCAGACCATGATTTTCGAGGTGTCGCCTCTCAAATGTTTGTGTTCCTGTCATTTTCTGTTTGGTGTGGATGACTCCCAACTGCTGCTTTTCATGTAGATTCTTCTTCTTCTCTTTGTTCTCTGTGGTAAAACTCGCATTTACAGTTTACACACGTCGCAATATTGACAAAGTGGTAAAAGGTTGGCAGGACATCGGCGATCATCGGACCATTCGTCTCCGAGGCTATTATTTCCGCCTCTGGGAACAACAACAACATGCCATTCGCGTTTCTGTTTGGCCTGTGAGCACCTTTATCTGACGCAACATCTCAACAATGCTGACATGTGTGGTTCTCAGTGCAGCTTTCAGCACTGTGTTTATATTTATGGTGGACGTGGAGAAAAGCCGGGTTGAGTGTGAAGAGTTTGTAGCAGCGGAAATCAGACACGATGTATTCAACATGAGCACTATGTGAGCGACGCGACTCGGATATAACTCTCGCGGCCTGGATTGGATTCTTGCCAGTGTTATGGACAAGACCAACAGCAGGAAGTGTAACTATTGGTTTGTCTCGTAACCTTCTCATCTCAGTGCCTGTTGGGGCGATGTTTTACTACTGTACTACGCGTTTCTCGATATCTTGTACTTAGTGCTATTCGGCATCCACGTTGATTGTACACTGGGCCTGAGACTAGAGCCGCCAAGAGCCCGCTGCCGCGGTGGGTGAGGGCTGTGAGGGCCGACTGTATCGTCGTGGCCTCAGCCTGGAGCTCAGCGAATCAAGGCACCGGATAGCAAATCTGGTCTTAGCCAGTGTGAAGTGTTCATCGAGATCGGGTGCAGCGTAATCAGTGTATTCCGCCAGCCCGACGTATTCGCCGAGCGTGGTGAAGTAACCACCCGGCCAAATGCGGGATCACTGCGGTTGACCGACTGTATTACTGGTCCGTCTGGTCTGCTCCCGTGCTCTCCTTACCCTCGATACGCACTCCCTATAGGCTGCGTTTCCGCCAGACAGACATCGCGTCTTTGACTCTTTGGCGACATCATCACGAAAACATACTCTGATAAATACAATAATGCAACTTCGATCAACTGCTCATCAGTTCCATCGTAGCTCCGAATGGAGACTTGACTGGAGAATCTCATTGCTGCGACGCGATGGGTCAATGAGAAGAAAAAAAATGTTTCAAGTTGTGGACCTGTGGTTGGTTTAGCCCTGCTTCGTCTTCCGCGTCTCTTGTTTGTTTCCATTTAGCCCAGATTTACAGTAACGCGTGCGCATATCCCGATTTCCAGAAAGCGTCATCCAAGAGTACCATCGCAAAATGAAACGTCTTGTCTTGTACTTTCCAAATCCCAATATCAAAAAGTGGATTCATTATGCGTTTGCTGCTCCGAAGAACGAGGAGGTCGTCGAAAGGATGTTCAAAATGGTCAGTCACTTTAAGGTACGCAAGTATCACGACTAATACTACCGGGCACATATAGATAAATTTCAGCTGGAACTCTCGGAGCTCGAACACGCCGAACAGGAGGCAAAGGTTTAAAGGCTGTCCTGCAGAAGGCGCAAGCCCACATAATGCCCCTAATGCATCCCTTCTGCACCGTGGCCGTAGCCACCTTCCGCAATCACCAACGCGCCTGTCCTGCGACGGTGCGACCGCTCTACGGTGACTGGCTCACCAGCGCCTGCAGCTGTGTCACGCCCTCAACACTCGTCACCATTGCATCCAACACGTAGAAAGAAGCCATCTCAATCGCAGGTTCTCCGACGCCGCCACCGACCCAAACGCAACTTACAAACGCGACATCTGGTATTATGACACTGTCTCATCAGACACCGAAGTCCCTCAAAGGAAGGCCGAGGCTGCCAACTCGTCGCAAAAGGCCCGAAAATGGTCAACGGTGTCGGAACGCCAACGGCCGCTCACACTATCGCGTCTACCCCTACGTCTTCCACACGTGCGGATTCGAAAGTGGTGGGAAGAGGGCTCGTGACGATGATATCACGCTCCAATGCCAGGCGTTTCTTCTGCAGGTGAAACCCAGATTGGGAAGGACCACCAAATAAAGAAACTTGAAGCGTGACGGGCAAGCTGAAAATATCAAGACTGACGAAACAAGCCATTGCGCTCTTTCAGCTTGTAATGACGTTTATTGATGAGATCCTAGAGCCTGTCCAAGTTGTATTGACACGAGCAGATACTGGGGAGCTTGATGGACAATGTCAAGCAGGCGGGAATCAAACTACCTGACAGTGATTGAATGTGTTTTACACCTGGAGCGGGGCAATTTGGGCGCAACCGTGTTTCTCTTACGAGTCGTACCTTCTTGTAGAATCACATTCACAACGGAGCAATGACCCATTTTTCGTAGTGTACTGTACAGTAGGTAATATGACAGAAGTGAGACGAAAGACGAAAGTTAAACAACACTGATGAAAATAACTCGAGCAAGGATGGCTCCTAAGTCCCAAGCCTTGAGCGGAGTGGCGATCGGTATGACGATGATCACGTGGTCTGTACAACTATTTAGCACACAGAAAAATATGGTACGGGTACACACACCGTAATCACTGGTATAACCAGCTGCACGATTCAAGTGCAATTGTGACCACGGAGGCGGTCCTCATTGTGATAAACTGGGTACATGTACGAAGTCATTGTGTAATGGGACGGAGGTCCGAGGATGTGATGTGGGTGGGTAGATGGGAGAGTGTGGGTTAGGTGTGCATGTGGAAACAACGAGGCATAAGTTGCATATGGATGATATGGGTGTAGTATGTGGGTGGGTGGGCGCGCGGGCGCGGGCGTGTGGTGTATCATAGACTTGAATGCATAACGAACGTACCTTTTATACCTCGAGACTGCCTGTAATAGGTTATGGCCCCTACGAAGACACCTGTGAGCATAAGAGACGGGGGATGTCCAGTCCGCCACAAGCCACAAAGCTTGCACAGGGGCCAGTGCTAGACGGTACAATGCGACGGTCCAAACTGAGGCCATATCTTCCAAAGAGGCCCTCTGCGCCTTTATGCCTCCTTGGCTATATTCTGAAGCCAATGACGATCCCAAAAATAGAAGCCGGAGCTAAAATGTCCTGAAAGGAGCAGACAAGTGCTATGACATTTGAGCACGACCTGAGATCTGCATGGGATCCCAAAGCTCGAAGGCCGTTGTTCGGTAACCAGAGGCGCTAAGCGCAGTGGCGATGTCGTGCCTGAAGCCTGAAGGCCAACTATACAAACGACAGACAATTTCCCGACAAGACTAACTTACCACGCATCGCCTCTCCCATCGCGAGGACTGAAAGGCCCAATGCAGGCCCAAGCCAGGAATCCATCACGCCACATGATCCCATTCCCATTTTCTCTCCGCGATTGTTGACCATGCATCGACGCCGAGCCCCCCAAAGCATTTTAAAACGATACATTTTTCATGCACGGCAAAAGAAATTCATGGTAGGACGACACCAGCTTTCAAACAAAGTGCAACGAAAATCAGAGACGACATAGTGAGACCGACGTCGTTCCAAGGATTAGGCAGTTGTGAATTCGGATGTGATGGATTACGACGGTTATACAGATTGGCTCGAGATGCGTAGGGCTGCCAATTACTGTAAGCAAAATGTATTATTAGACTACTTTCAGATGATGGCGAAAAAAGCAAGGCTGAAGGGAGGAAGAGGAAAGACAGGCACTCGACAGGCGCACTGTGGGATAGACATGTGCTCGGTGGTGAAGATATCATGGCATAAAATAGGCGGGTGCGAGACAAAGCTCAGAAGCAGCCTCGAGTAGGAAGTGCAGACAGTACTGAGACGAAGAGGCTGAGACGGGTGTGAATCGTTTCCAACTCCGCTCGCGCGTGAATTTCGCCAGGCCCCCTGAAAATTCCGGTTAAGGTCGGGTACCGATTTTGGCCATTTTGGGCCCTGACAGGTGGACCAAAATTGACCCAAATTGGGGGTCTGATGGGTGGATTCGGTACCCAACATCCCAAAAAGTTGCTTGATGGGTGGACCTCGGTATCCAACCTCTAAATAGTGTCAAAAAATCATAGAAATTCAGTAAAATTCGAGAAAAAATTCTTGAACATGATTTGATCGTCAGAAGGTCAGTTTGGGTTTAAACCAGGTTGGGGTTATCACATGGGTATGAGATTGCTAGTATTAAAGCTTTGATCTACAACAATATACACCAAAGGTGGCACGCCGTTCTGCGATCCGTGCCGCTTGTGTCCTGTCAGCAGCCTTGCGCAGGGTTTTGACAGTGATGACAGACGTGTGCAACCATTTACGCAGGGGTGTGCTCCAAGAGCGTATGTTTCTGAGGATTAGATAGGCCTGTGGGAGCATCAGTGGACAACTGACAAGAACAAGTAGGAGGACCGACATTATAAGTCATGAAAACAAGCATCAAAAAGAACGACACAGAGATTTGAGAGCCATACAGCGTGGTGCATAAAACCCTGGGGTAAAATGGTACCGTACTAATAAAGATCATGGTTACCGTTAAGCGAAGGTTTTTGCAGCAAGGGAGAGAACATACCAATATGAAAGCTTCTTGCGATGACCAGAAAGTAGGCCAGCGTCTTCAACATTGGGGCCTTTCAGTCAGAAATGTTCCCGCTGAGCCTTTGCCAAGGCAGCCAACAGTCGTGTCGGCTCAGGAAAGCCAATCAGATGAACTCACATGTAAGGGCCAAACATTATGCATTCTGTGTCTTTGACATACCTAGTCCAGACTCAATCAATCAGCACGCATTTCATGATGTACCAGAAGTCAGTGCAGCTCCAGATATGATCTATGATGACCTTCACCAGATGCGTAAACCCTAGGCGGGGCGTCCTGCGTGCACGTACGTGTCAAGAGTGTGCCTGCTCAAGATGTCCGTCGTGGGTGGGTGTCGTCACTGTCGTGGGCATGAGCCAGCGTGGGCGTCGTCAAGGGTGTCATGGGCAAGGGACATGCGCCCAAGAGACCAGCATACACTATAGAAACTGTCAGCAAATGCAAAAAAAACTTGTAATTACATACCTATTATGCATCAGCATGGACAAAAGTGAGAAAGTCCCCTCCAGCCCATGTTTGGAGCAAGGGAGGGGATTGTGATGTCGTGATGAGGGGGCGGCGATAAAAAGAAAAAGAAAAAGAAGAGGTGACTGAGGGGCAAGTGAGATGGGGAAATGGTGAGGGTGAGGATGGGGCAAAGTTGAGGGTAAGTTTGAGCTTGCTCTTGGGGCGAGTGAGGGTGAGGATGGTGAGGGTGAGGGTGAGGCAGGACGAGGGAGGTGAGGACGGGGCGAGGGTGAGGGTTCAGATCTTCATCGCATTGGGACGATGGTCAGGTGATCCAGTCTGGTCCACGGTCACCGTCCTCTCATGATGTTAAGCCCGCAGTGGGGCGCCGTGCAACAAGTGACTTTAGTTGCGATCTGATCGATAAGCGGACCGAAGGGCCGCTTAAGGTGCAAGTTGATTATTAAGCACAATCACTAGGCTGAGAGGTAGGTCCTATTCAAAGGTCCCGAAGCTTCAATGGAAGAGAAGAGAGGGGCCTCGCAAGGAATAGGAGATCAGAAAGCTGCGATAAGAACAAAGTCGAGCTTAGGGCTCAACTGTCAACTACTCGGCGTATATATACAGGTTCGAACCAGTATGACTAACAGTCCTAATAACCGCTTTGTAAGGCGATTGGTAAGTCCATCAGTAAGCCACTGGTATCAGTCAGCGGTTCAGTCAGCATTCATAAGCAAGGCTTATGAATCGTTAGTTGTACAGTAAGGCTATCAGTCAGCCTATGAGTCATCTTAGTCACCGTATGAGTAATCGTATATGGTCACGTGACAGGGTCCAGAGTCGGTCCAGAAGATGTTGAGAACACACCTAGAACCTCACCTCTCTCCATCCCAGAGATGGAGCTTATCACCACCCTCCCCTCTAAGAGGCGATTCCACGTGCCTCAAAATTCATCGTTGCCCTCATTGTCGGCGGGCACATAATCTGGAGTTGGAGTGCGGGGCACGTAAGGAGGGTCATGGTCGGGCTCGGTTTGAGTGGTGGTGCGACCCATCTGCTCTACCACGCGTTCTATCGCTGCCCAGGTTCGTCGTGCTGCTTGGCTGTAATGTCCCTTGCATGAATCGTCGCACCCTTCACTGACATGCTCATATTCAACCGCCCATTCTGACAAGGACAGATAATGAGCGGTCCTCCCTTGTGTGCAGTAGGTGTGGGCAGCATGTTTGCGATGGCCACCGTAGGGACAGGTGTTGGGCATGTTTGGGTTGAAGTTACAGTGGAAGGTCGGAACTCGACAGTATCCAGACCTCTTTTCAGAGCAGATGTAGTGGGGTGTGTCGCAGTGCCCGGCTAGATGTCTGGGCCAATGGCAATAGATGCAGGTGCGACTGGTAGGGGGTGCCTCAATGGAACCACCGACACCGGAAGTGGAACTTCCGCTTGAGACAGATGAAGCCTGGCCTCCCTGTAGCCTAAAGGTGTGAGCCCCACTGTAATCTCGCCTAATAGTATGGCGGTGCCTCCAAGCTAACTCCCCTGTTTCCTGGTCTTCGTTTAGGAGTCTGCTGATCCGTTCATGGGCATTAGCTGCGATGAGGTGGTGGCGAATGGTTACTTCTCGGGACTGGTAGGCCGACATTTGCGAGGCGAGATTGGCCCTTCTCTGTTGCACATAGTCCTCCAGTGCTTCTACCTCCATTCGGATGTGCGCCAGGTGTCGTCATTGTGCGGTCTGTCCCCTGTACCAAATGACGTCTCCTAGGACGCCGTAATCATCTAAGTCTTCCAACGCCCTGTTTACCGGTCCACAAATCATGCTCTGCTCCTCAAACATCTCGAAGTATCTATGATTGCGGTGGTTCGCAGGGGCTGGGTCAGGTACAGGGGCTGCCATCAGAGTGTCACCGTAGATGGGGCAGCCACGGCCCATGGTTCCCGAGATGGTGGGTTCGCCAGTAGTCTGATTGATGTGGAAGCGGATATAGCACGCTAGGACTTTCTCTTCTGGGTAGGCTTCACTGATGGGGATAAGAGTACCGGTGCGATGGATCTCAGGTATGAATCGGATCCAATCTTCGCCGGGGTGTGTGTTGTTATTGTCTTCTTTGTCCACTACTATGCTAAGATGCGATGGGGCAGACAAGGTGACAGAGGACTCGGTTGAGGGGGTATTTCGTCCACGGTGTGTCAACATTTCAGGGGCGATAGTTGGCACCGCAAGGGATGGTTCGTTCAGCTCTTCCTCATCTTCCCATCTCATGAGAGACAGGATGGCATTCTGGAGGCCATTAACTGAGCGGAACATTTGTTCTCGTTGTTGCTCGGTGACCCCTGTCATGAGGTTGCAGGGGTCTTGGGGGTTATCAATCGGCACCGGGTGGGTTTGTTGGGCGGCATAGTATTTGTGTTCACCGAGGCGTGGTGGAACAGGGAGCGGTTCGTTATCTTCTTGGCTGGCTTCCATAGCCACCGTCATGATGGTGAGAGGGGTTGGTGGCCTAGAGGGGCCGCATCAGCAAAATCCGAAAAAAACTTAGTTGGACTTATTAGACTTAGACTTGATTTGTCCAGACTTAGTCATACTTACTCCACTTAGTAACCTTAGTAAACTTGGCACCAAGGTGATAAAGCCATCTAAGTATACAAAGATTGTCCAAGAAATGAGTAAGTACACAAAGTAAAGCAAGACCAAGTACAATTGTAAGTATATTAAGACATTGTAAATGTCAAGTTATACAAAGATTGTCAAAGAAATAAGTAAGCAGGCAAGACAAAGCAAGACCCAGTAAAATTGTAAGTATATCAAGACATGGTAAATGTCAAGCAAATGTCAAGTATCAAAGTAAATACCAAGTGGATATCTCTGGTAAGTGACAGCCAAGACTGCTAATGGAGGGCTCCCTACCACTTTTGTTTGCTGTGATGCTTTGCACTTCAACTGTTGGCCTGTTGGAGAACAAAAGTAGGGTCTGAAGACACATGTCATAAAGTAATCCCAATAGAATAAATAAAATACTTTCTCGTTGTAATGTGGGGTGAGGGCTGTGAACATAGGCATCACGTCTATCGGAAGAGCCCCAGGTAGTGCGGTTGTAAGTGACTAAGCAAAAAACGAGATGCAACGTTCCACCTTGGAGCCTGGCAAGAAGGAGCTACCCTTAAGACCCTTGTTGGACGTGTAACAAAGAATTAAGGGGCATGGAGACTGCTGTGGCCATCCGGGGTGTCAACCTGATGTAAAGTAACTTCTGCATTGATCAATGGACAGCAGGTCCTCGCGATACATGGAGATAATCATCGCTTTCCAGATCTGAAAAATAAGCACCTGCAAGTAAGAGTTAAAAGGATATGCGTGGGTGTCTTACAAAACACACCTTGGGCTCGTACCGAACTTCTAGATCAGACGTCACGAGAACCCTAGAATATATGCGCTTTGGTAATTGGGCGTAGATGTCCCTCCAAGGCATCCAGATCGAGAGTCCGAGCATAAAAGAGCGAGCGATGGAACCATAAAAAGACGCTCCCTAGGCATGCTTGAGAATGTAGGATCAGATAACTTGCTGTGAAAGTTTGAGATGCGAGACCTTGTTTGTGAGCACAATGCGAGCGATGCCCTCTGGATACCAGAACAACTGGTTCACATCATCATAACCAATGATGTGATCATGATCACGTTCTCGCTGCACAAACTTTCCATCAACGGACTCATAGCCTGGTCATGAATGAAGCAGTAAAGGGGCTTAATAACGGCGCGAAGGTAGAGGCCTTCTGAGACGGGATTGACACTATTCTGGCACTTGAGAGAGCAGTAATAGTCATCCGCGCATTTGAGGATAAAGCACACGCACGCGGGAACGAATCGGACTTGCACTGATTCTCTCCAGCAAAGGAGGTAAAGGGCTATCTGACGCATGCAGTCGTATTGGGACATGTTGTTCGTTGCCTGACGCCAAAGTTCGAGGGCGATAGCCAGGGATTTCTCGAATGGTTGCAGCCACCGCCTCGCTTAGAGTGGAGGCGCTGAAGACCTGGGTTTTGAGTATGACCAACAGCATCGTCGGGATCGAGCTGGGCAGCAAAGTACCACTTGCGGTAATTTGCGTGCAGCCCCCCGATGTAATCCACGTGAAGTGTGAGGAGTGCCTGGTTGGGGGACATGCACGACGCACGGCTGTCAAGCAGGTGCATCGTGAAGTCGAACTGCAGTAGGTATGATCAATAAGCGCCAGATGGAATGTGAACGCTTCGTACTGCGCCTCCCCGCTTGACCAGGTCCCGGTACTCTGCAGGGATCTCGAGTCCCTTTTCTCCGACAAACACGGAGCGGTATCCTTTCAGCATGTTGAGCCTGGCCTCATTTGACTCCCAGGTTTTGAATGTTTTGAATGTGGGGGAAGTGCGGCAGCGAAGCCGGGGCGGAACTTGCTCTCAGGTGGCAGGACAAACGTGTGTTCTAACGCACGCGTGGATTCTCGTGGATCGAGGATAGAAAGCGCGAGTAGCTCGAAAAGCCATTCGGGCTTGACGAGCTGGGCGGCGGAGAGGATGCAGGTCATGTGAGCCGGGGTGAGCGCGTAGGAGGGAACAAGGTGATGCGTGACATGATTGACATCAGGGTGCAGCGTCCGCACGATGTGAATGCCTAAAGAGAACAAGCTTGAGAAGGGTAGGTATGGAAGCGATGAGGATGGTTGCACGGCACACCGAGAGACGCGCAGCCGTCGATGGGAATGGGGATCTAACTTTGCTGGGCGTTTCAAAGCAGCATATTCTTTGCCATTGCCGGAGGTCAAGGAATATGTCCTCTATTTCCTCCTTCGAAAGTGGGATCGAGCGTTCATTCCCCCAGGCGGGGTAGGGCTCTCGGCCGGTGTTGTACTGAGGTGCCTCAAAGTCACCCAGTTTTTGCGCCGAAGAGCGCCCACCGTTGAGAGACTCTCCTGATGGGCCCAAACGCTGTCCGTAGACCTCATGGTCCGAGTCGGTGTCTGGTTGACCTGGAAATACAGGTTGTGATGTTCAAGCGTCGGGGAGATGGGCGGGAAAATACGAACCATATGAGGGTGGCCGTAATCGTTTAAACCAGCGGTACTCCTCTCTGAGCCATAGTTGTCTCTGTGATGTATCTGTGATACACCTCGGATGGCTCAACATCATTCTCGTAATGATGCGAAGGGGCGGGATAGGGGGCGGGTCACACAAGTCCGCGTGGGAAGGGAAACTCGGGCCACCAGTGCCAGAATTTTTCAAAGTCGTCGACGTCACGCGCTCAATTTGAACATCATTCAATGTTCAACGTTCAACGTTCAACCTTGTTCGAGTTCGAGCCGTCACTAAGTCATCCCCCCTCGTTCTCTCCCCTCGTCTTCGTCTCTCGCCTCCATTTCGGAACGCCAACAAGCAAGGCTTGCACGACTTGACCCCTTCCCTTCTCACCCAACTTTCTACTCGCTCGAGCCTCTGCTCCGATGTTCTATACTCGCCCCAAGAGCGAGTCTCGATCTCCCTCCTTCTCCCTCTCGCGTCGCCAGCCCCCTCGTCTTATTTGCGAGGAGGGTCTTTTTCTCGCCCCCCCCCTCCCCCCCGTTCACTCTGCAGTCTCTGCACCACCCCTCGACCTCAAGCCTTCGTCCACGTCCATGTCCACGTCCACGCATGCGCAGCTGCGCGGGCAAATTAGGTAAGTACTACAGTACGTCATATTTCTGATGACTTCTGACCTTGACCCTCTTTCGGGCCCACGACGCTCACGCCCATGTCACGCCGGGCACACTTCTCGACACGTCCTCCCAATCAAGTATTTCACCTTCTTCGGCTCAATCGCCATCTCTCCCAACCTATGCTGGCCTCACGAACTCAAGTATCCACTACCTTCCACACTCCCGACCTTTCTCACTAGTGGATACCCATCCGGAATCGGTGAAGACCCCCGCGGCTGCCGCTGTGTCTCAGAGCTTCAAGGTGATACCACTTCGGTTTTCTCTCATGGTTCTGGTTACGATGTTATCTGGCCTGCTTGGCCCCGGGATCTCCCATCACCGAGCCTCGTTCGCCATCTGTAAGTCGAAATTTATAACTGACCACTGCGTGTTTCAATGGTGCGTCAGTAACTTAATGAATAGAACTGTTTTGTTGATTGACCGGTGTTGATCTTGACCGTGGTATGGAACAGCGACACTCCGTTCTCTCTCATTGCATCCGCACTCGAGACCCATTCTTGTTCTTACTGGTACGGAGAATACAGGTTTCGCGTGGACCGCCTCTGAGGTACCTCCTCCGCCCCGGTCTCAACGATGGCAACAACATCGTCGCGTCTTTCACCAAACGCGACGTGGGTGCCTCCCCGTCGGTTCTCGAAACCGCGTCCTGGCATGCCTGTTATGGTAATCGATGGGGGAGAAACAAATGGGGAAGACCGTTTGCCATTCCTGAACACGGGCATCGCTGACATCCTAGCACGCGCACCATGTCGCCGAGGGTGCGATGTGCCTGATGCACATGCGCACGCAGGATGCCTCGCGCATCCTCGGTGTGTACGTGCATGCAGGACGCATGCGGGGTTGCCCCATGTGTGCGTTCGAGGGTTCAACCCATGCACGCGTTTGAGGGTTCAACACACCAGTGGGTTGTTACCCTTTTAGTTGAGTAATATTTCCATTCGATACTCTACTTCACTGACAGCTTTCGACAGTACCTTTGCACACCTCGACATCCTGCTCATGCCCTCTGGTGGCCCTCAACACCCCCATGCATGATGTCTGCCGCTACATCACCTGTGTGTGGTGGCATACCCTTCGGAGCACATTCGAGAGATTCGGAATTAAGAGGTAAGCTGGCTCTGCATTGTTATTTGACATTATGCTCATAGGTTGAGCTGGTATTACTGTTAGGTTAAGTTAGTAGTAGTAGTAGTAGTATGTATTGTACTGCTTGTTGTATTGTAGATATTATAATACATGTTTTTTCAACTATTCATTGAAAACAAGGAGAATCTAAACTAACTTGATCTGCTTAATATGCTTGTTATATAATTGGACATCTTACTCATTTCTTAGACACTTGGTAACTTTGATCTACTTAATACACTTGTGTAATTGGACATCTTACTCATTTCTTAGACTTATTATAGTACTTTGCCCAAGTATAAAGGATTGGACAAGTCTAGTAAGATGTTTATAAGTCAAAGATAAGCTTGATAAGGTACAAAATAAGCCTGTTAAGGCTGTTAAGCTACCTGATAAGTGATTTCTCATAGGACGACTTGGCTTGGCCAAGTGAATTTACTTAGCCAAGAACATGCTAAGCACAGCTTAGGAGTTGCTTAAAATGCTTAAATTTTCTGTTAAGTGGCAATAAGCATGTTAAGTGCTGTTAAGATTTTTGGGGATTTTCCTGATGCGTGTATGCTGATGAGGGAAGGGGACAGCCTCAGATAATCGTTTATTTCGAAGGCAGGCGGGACCTCCTCCGGGGCAGTGTACGGTGGTTCTTCTGGGAAGGTCGGTGGGGGTGTGTTGGTACGGCGCATGTCTGAGACAACCTCGGCCACCACGGTTGTGTTGACAGCCAGGATGGCCTGTCTTTCTGACGCGGAGGGAGAGGGGTAGCTGGTTTCTGGGGCAGACATGAGAGATAGGCCTTCGAAGCGATGTATGAGGGAGGAGACATCAGGGAGCGGTTGGGAACTCATATCGGAACTGGTGGGGTTTATAACCATTCGTCGGATGGCTCGTGGGTTCTTATCATGGAACTCCTTGACTAATTGGTCGGCGTTCCCCAGATTCCTCCTTGGCTCCCAGGAGTTGTGCACTTCTGAGAAGCCCTTCCATTTGATCAGATACTGAAGTGCTTTGTTGCGCCCATGTCGCCTTGAGGCTAACACATTGTCTACTTCCCATTCTTCCTGTCCTTCCACAAGGTCAGGTGGTGGTTCCGGGAAGTTAGGTCTGTGAATCGCCATTTCCTTATATGGGTGGAGTACGGCAGCATGAAAGGCATTGTGTATTTTCCAATTTGCAGGGAGTTCCAGCCTGTACATCACGGGGCTAAGAACTTCTAGAACCTTGAAGGGTCCAAAACGTTTCGCATGTAATTTGTGAGTAGGGTGCGTGGTGCGGAGATGAGTCCCTTCTAACCATACTTGTTGATCCACATGGTATTTTAGGAAATGGGGGGACTTCTGCCATAAAGATTGTGCCTTGCAAATGGCTTCTTGGGCGTCGTTGTGCGCTTGCAACAGTCTCGTTTTTCTTTCTTCCAGCGTGGGTACATTTCCGACGTGTGATGGTTGGTGGGTGCGGGGTATGAACCCCATCCAGAGCTCATAGGGTGGTTTCTTGGTTGTAGATGAGGGGCGGCAGTTGATGATATACTGCACGATTTTTAACCAGTCTGCCCAATTATCCTGCTGGTGATTGCAAAAGATACACAGAATAGTCTCCAAGGTCTGATTTGTCCTTTCTGACTGGCCATCGGTCTGGGGATAATAGGCTGAGCTGATGTTCTGTTTGATGTCTAGCTGGTCACAGAGTTCCTTGAAAAACTGCGACGTGAAGCGCATGTCGCGATCAGAGATAATTCTTTTGGGGATGCTGGTGTAGGGAAAGGCGTGGTCTCGAAACAGCCTTGCGACTTCCTTGCTTCCCATGTCTTCTTTACACGGAATCAGGATAACAGCTTTTGTGCAATCGTGATCAGTGATGGTGAGGATGGTATCACACCCTTGTGATTCTGGAAGTTTCGTGATAAAGTCGACGGTGATACACGAGAATGGGGTGTTGTCTTCCCCCGGTCCGATTGGCGCAATCGGCGGAACGTTGCGGTGTGTGATGGCTTTGGTTGCCTGACAGGTGGCGCAGCCCCTGATGTAGTCTTCTGTGTCCTTTCTGAGGCTAGGCCACCAATAGTCCCGTCTAAGTACTTGTGAGGTCTTCCATGTTCCAGGGTGCGCTGCCGTTGGCGAATCATGATATTGTTGGATGAGGGTTCGGTACATCCCTTGATCGGTCGGGATTACCTTTGATCCGGCTTGCCACCAGACCTTCCATTCATCCTGGTACAGGTCGTATTTCCTTTTCCATGATTCGAGAAGTTTTTGGTTCCGCTTCTGGAGATCATCGATCTGCTGTTCCAATGCCATGATTTCCATTGCTCTGACAAAGAGCGAATCTGGGAGTGCTACAGTATCCTTGTTATCTTCAGCCCCTTTGTCATAATCGGGTCGTCTGGACAGAGGGTCCACTTTGTTCTGTTTCCCGGGTAAATATTCCAACTCAAAGTTGAAATCTGCTAGAAACGCAATGTAGCGTGTGACTCTTCGATTCAGTTTCTGGGGGTGTCGGTAGAAACGGAGGTTGTCGTGATTGGTAAAGATTTTTAGTTTGTGAGGCAATCCGATCACCAGGTGTCGTACATGTTTGAGTCCTTCTACAATGGCCAGAAGCTCCTTGTCGCTGATGCTGTAATTTCGTTCTGCCGCAATCAGTGCTCGTGAGTGGTAGGCGACTGCTCGTCATTTTCCATTTTCATCTCATTGGAATAGGATGCTTCCGAGAGCGAAATCTGATGCGTCCACCTGTAGCTCAAACGGAGCGCTGGGGTCTGGATGCCATAGAACAGGGTCCGATGTCACACGTTCAATTAGCATGTCTAGAGCCTTGCGACACTCCAGGGTCCACTTGAAGGGAACATCTTTCTTTGTCAGGTTGGTTAAGGGTTTGGCGATTGCGGCAAATCCCTGTATGAAGGGGCGCTGGTACCCCA
>WTXL01000169.1:0-52952 GCA_022376525.1 Russula vinacea | reverse complement strand
TGTATCGCTCGCAAAATTGAGATGATCAAGAGGGATTTAATTATTGAAAGTTACGGTTCGTCGAACGCCTGCGGAACTTGAACGCAGCACGGCGGTAACGGTGTTTTGAGCCTGAGCACGAAGCAGCCTTGAGCGAGCGACGAAAGGAATGTTTCTCGTCTGTCGCCAGTCGCCACCTCGGAGGATGCCCAAGCTCGATTCACGATGCGTCAGTCAGCGTCAGCACAGAAGACAGCTTCGATTCGCTCCGCACGTTTGGGCGTCAAAACCTTTCCAAAACTTCCAGGACCCCGCCCAAATTAAAAGGCATGAAGGAGCTTGTTCTGGGTTGATGAAAGTTGATGAATCAATAGATGATCGGGGTGCAGCGCGCACGTCGCGTCGCTGCTGCGCATTTCTCCTCCGATTGAATTGGCTCGCTTACTGTAACTATCCCTTACTGTTCGTCGGCCAATGGGTGGTGGTACTGTACGGACTCGGAGTCAGATACCCTTTGGACCTGCTGGAATCCCGGCTAGTGGATGGCGCGGTGCAAATCAGGAAGAAGACTCGGCTCGGAGCATATGCCCATCTGATTAGGGCGCTTGTGTGATATTGTAGATATACAGTACATGCCATACTGACAATAAATTGACTTGCTCCTTGAGGCTGCATCTGTTCGTCGAACACATCTTCGTCTAGACAATTTTGTGTCTGTCACAGCACTGCCTGTGATTGATAACAAGTTGATCAACTCGAAAACAAAATACAAAGCATCGGAGTTTTAAATTACAACAACACCAACAACGGCCTTCGTGATCTTTCGTCTCCACCCCCTGCAATAGCATCAGATTGGGGCACGATCACCAAATTAATACAAAGGAAACGTGCCATGTCACCAGCCCCGACCTTTGACCGCGCCAACGAGCGCGAGCTCTTCCAAGAGCGTATCGTGTCTGAATTTTAGTCTCCCATTTGGCACATTGGTCTATTGCTTCCCTCAGCCGTACTCACGGGTCCGAGGAAACTCAAAAACTTGCCTTATTGATGTCATTTCCCGCAGCTCCGGGGAGATACCACTTCTGACCCAGCCAGTGGCGCTTGACCTCCATCTCGAAGCCGCTTTGGATGACCGAATTGCGCGCCAGCTCACAAAGTGAGCTCTGAGGAAGCTTCAGTATATGCGCCGCGACGCTATATTCCTCCAATAGGGGCTCCTACAAAGAAAGCCTCATGCTTAACCCCTTGCACTCTAAGCGAGCAAGTCAACAATCCGAACCTTCGTAAAGTGGAATTGAAGCGGGTCGTCCGTGCTCAGGCTAACGTTGAGCCCTGCCTTGAAGAAATCCGGCAGGGGATTCCGCTCAAACGTGAGGAACAGCGCGTTATTGCTCAGCGGGCTCATGGCGATGCCGATCTGTTTGAGGTAGAATAAATACTGCAACGCAGGGACTTTGCGTAGTAAGATCCCATGAGAGATAGAGTGGGACGTCAAGAAGGCGGACGTGAGATGGTCTGAGTCGCCGGCTTCTCCGGAGTGCGGACGGAAGACGAAAGTGTCTGTGGGTCCTAGTTAATAGAAGAGAAGTGGCGAATGGTGAATTAATCACTAAAAGCCGCGGGCGCGACGCCATTTATTGAGGCTCGCCATGTTAGCAAACATATAGTATACCCTGAAAGATAGTGTGAGTGGCATTACATGTCCTATATTGATGACAAACCAGTATGAGTATGGCGGAGACTGTGGATAATCCCACTGTTTGGGATAGGGAAACTTCCTATGGTAGCGACGCTCTGTTTTCGACTCGTCGTCAACGGTGTCAAAGCGATGACGCGCTGGAGAAAAACGTGTAGCTTTGGATGGGACGAAGGGTCCTTCGTAACCTCAAACAACGGCCGGAAAACATCTATCCAATTATCGGGATTAAATATTGAATTGGCAGAAGCGAACACGTACTGCGAACGATATCTTCAAAATTCTCTATCGACCCATTCTCCTTGTACACATCATACAGGCGTGGAATCTGTACGAGCCAGCGCACGTTGTGCGAGTATAGTTTATTGTTTATGACCATTCTGCAAGCTTGTCCCACTCGTCTGGCTTCCTTCCGTAGATGCTCAAACGCCACTCGCAGTTCTATGGTATACGTCACTTAGTCTAGCGCAGAAAAGAAACATCAGAGTACGTACCTGGTACTTTCCTTGCTCCAGATCGGTCATCACCTCTGACAATTGGCAGTCAGGCGACGACAAAAAATGACATCGCGCAACGACATTACCTTTCGTTAGTTCTGCGAGGTATTGTCCCTTTATATAATTATCCGTTTTGAGAAAATCTCGCGCAGGCGGGACTCGCCAATTGGGTTGTACTTCAGATTAAACTTGTCAAAGCGATGGAATGAATCCTGGTGTGCGTGCATGTCGAGGGTGTCGATGGAAAGATCATATGCAGTGAGATTTAATGACTCGAAGACTTGTTGGAGGGTTAATTCAGCCCCGTCACGGAAGATCACGACATCCTGCATAACAATGAGGCCAATTGTACTAGGCGGATAAGAAAGGAAGGAACCTGAGAGCTACGTTTCATTTTTGACTTGATAAATCGCAAAAGATGTTTCTGATTCATGCTGCTAGAGTGGTGAACGTGTGTGTCGACTTTGCGAACGTTGTAGAAATCACTAACAGATATTTAGGACGTAAAATCAGTAGAATAGCTTTTCACATTACCGGTGAGGTAACGCTACGGTCGGGAAATTAGGGATTTTCGAGGTATACTTTACGGAGCAAAACGGACCTTCATTTCTGTCATCTCTTGAAACTCGTTGAGTAAAGCGTACATGGTGAACTTTCCCGGAGGTACTGTAGACGACGAAATGCGAAACTCTTTGCAGGGCCGTCGGAGATGACCCCGAGTATGAAATCAAGATCCATGAAATACTCTCTAATGGTTGGAATGTCAACACAGGCTTTTTGTCGTTATCTAAACAGCAACTAAACGAAGAGCCGTCATGAGGGGAAGAACATACCTGTCGCGTCATGATACACCTGATATATGCCCTTATCGTCGATCTCGAACTCCCATTCATGCGCACCCGGAATTTCAAACTGAGTAAAGTCGAATACATCAGAGTAGTCGGCCTTCCCGGCAGACACGGCTTGGTCTGCCGTCCAATGCCAGTGAGGAGGAGGTGGAGGTGGGTATATGCGCCAGGGCTTGAACTGCTCCTTTACGGGTTCGTACGAACCAGTAACTTCTGGGCGTACGCCCATCACATCAGAAATGCCCTCCGCAGTACCGTGGAATACACCATCGTGGTCGCGAGGGTCATCACCGAGCCGCTGACCTGAGACCGCCATGTACTTGTCACGTAGATCGAGGCATTTGCGCAGAAGCTCAAGCATGCGCCCGAATTCCGGAGTCTGGTCGGGATGCATCACGGCTGTCCAACGAAACCGTCAGCAACTGGCGACCACTGCTCAACCAACTCGTCAAACGTACGTGGGCCAGTATGCTCGTTGGAGGGTTCAACGGGTAGACCATTGGCGTGCTCGTCGTGGAAAATGGCGCTACTCTCTGTGTCATCGATGGTCGGGGAAGTTTCAAAGTTGTCAAGACATGTTGTGGGCCAGCACTGGCGTGCTTGGATGTGGGTCGAGATATGGTGAGTTGGAGAAAGGGACTGCCTCTGATTGAGGGACAGATTGCCGCCGATGTGACCATACTTTTTTCCTCAATCTATAATAGATGAAAGTAGCCGTCAGATAACCATATCATCTCCAGCTCGACCCTGACTGCCTTGATGTGCTGCGCAGGCTACTCCTCCCCTCGCCAATCGATCATTACAATGCCTGAAATTGACGCACATGACGGAGGGATTTCTCTTCGCTATATCCAAAATAACCATCTGTGGGCTCCGGTATCTTCAGACCTGGTGAGTTTGTTGAATTAGGCGAATTGGCGCTAGACGACGAAGGGCCTGGGTCGGAATCGATAGCCGATTCTTCTCGCGCGGGTGTATCAGACATTGTGGTGGAAGAAAAGGAGGAGGTGTCGATCGGCGTACTTATAAGCGAATCTGCAAAGCGAGCAAACGTGCGAGTTGGTGGCAACAGGGGTGAATCTGGATGGCGGCCTCATCTCTGACTCATACTTGGAGCCAGGCTAACAATGTCCGCCTTTCGGGTTCGGGGTCACTAATCCGCCTAACAGCTCCGAAGGCCAATCCCGGTTTTTCTCCATATGCAAAATACTGCATCATTCCAACGTACTCATGGTAGTAGCGCAGGGCTTCCATCGTTGCTACCGCCTCGAGCGAGTTGGTGCTGACGGCATGGCGTGGCATGGGCGTTTACGCCGGCAGCGTAAGTAAAAGACGATGTCCCGCAAGACCTACTATACAAAATTGCGTACAGCGGTACAGATTATAGAACCCCTTTGATCTCCGGCTCAGAACTTCGCTCGCCCTCCTCCAGATCCCTCCGAGGTGTCTTGGGTTGAGCGCCCGTTCTTTCTTCACCCCTCACATCCTGGATAGATGCATCTGCTTTGACACCAGGTCTGTCCGTCTCCCTCTCGGAAACAGAAAGGGAGCCTGCCACTCTATCCGCTATCTTCTCTATCTCGAGATCTAGTTTAGTCCCATCAGTCAGGTCCTTCCCTTCGGTTGACGCCGGAGGCGTTCCTTCGTCAGCGTCCAGAGACCCGGCCGTAGTTGCCCATTCTTTGTCGAGATCTTCTTCCCATCCGAGCTTTTTCGCGAGATCGCGGATAATGTCGTCACACTTGCCGAGCAAAACAAGGTCATTCTTTCCTGATCCAATTCCGCCCACTTTATCCAGATTGATGAGAACCCGCGGGCACTGGCCCTCGACCATATTGACGAGAGATGCAAAGGGGTGCACCGTAAGAGATGTCCCTATCACTATGAGGAGATCTGCATCGCTGAGTTGGCCTATGGAACCAAAGAAATTGTTGGGGAGCTGCACAACGACAACATCAACGCGATTCCGTATAAATGTTCTTAGCTAGAACACCCACCGATTCCCCAAGAAGACAATATCCGGTTTGACGAGCCCCTTACATGATTTACACCTCGGAATACGCTCTTCTTCTACAAATTCCTTCATCTCACTGTCGTTGAATGATCGCTTGCACTCGACACAGCGCTGCGTAGCGAAACTCCCATGTGCCTCGATTATCTTTCCCGCAGGAATACCTGCTCGCCGCTCCAGGGTATCGATGTTCTGCGTAAAACATAAGCCGAGCAGCCCCTTGTCTGACAGAAGTTTGATGAACGAATGCGTGGGGTCGGTCTGTATTTCCCCGGGTAGAGCTCTTTCGCCAGGGTATAGACTACATCGATATCTGAGCAGGCGTGTACACGTCGACAAGGAAGAGCGTACACGGGCGAGGATTTCTCTTGAAGAATCCTATGTCGAATACAGCTTCCGGGTAAGGTAAATTGAGACGCGCCAAATTGGCCTGCGAGCAACATGATCAGGCTCTGACCACGTCGGAAACGATCACAGTATGAGGGAAGCCGCTTACGTATAACCCTGTTTGCACGCAAACGATCAGAGGCGATCACCCAGCAACTGTACGAGAGTCCACGCGCCTGTGTCTGGAGAACGAAAGTCCGGAATGCCCGCAGAAGTACTGACGCCTGACGACGACCGATTCAGAGGCCATTACGAGCAAACGTCTCCTGGGGACCCCGCACCTGCACCAAGCTTCCGTACAGAAATCAGGCCTCACAAAGTCCGCGGAACGAGTTTCAGGATGAAATCACCATGAGGTAAATCTTCTGGCACGCATCGGATTGGATGTATTTTGCGAGAGAGGGTACATCTTTTTTCTTGAATGGCCGCGATGTTGACTTGCCTGAGCCAGAACCCAGAACACTATCTAGAAGATCTATGCCGTAATTACCCATCACTGTCTCTGATGTGCGATTCGTAGGTCAACCGTCAAAGGTGGAAAGCCGTCGAGGAAGTGATGTGATACAAGCCCCGAGGCCAAGCTCAATCGAAATTGTCACGCAAACACCCCGTTACTAAATTGTGACATCGTGACAGGCTGCCATACCGTGACAGAGCATCGATCAGGCTCCTCTGTGATGTCAAAAGGTTAGATACATATGGAATTCTTGTGCTTATACGTCAGAAAACTTGTACAGTAGATGCTTTATTTCACCTAATCACCGGGTCGCACCATGCTCTTTCAAGCATGTCACAATATCGTGACGTCCATGCGCTAACGCTAGCTGCAATGGGGTCCTACCCTCGTATCCTCGGCATCTATAATCGCCCCATGCTTGAGCAACAGACGTGTGCCTTCGACTGTCCCCGTGAGTGTAGGATAATCTGGCTTCTCCCACCATGACGAGTTATGAAGTGGGGTAGAATCAGTATTATCCCGAGCATTAGGATCTGCCCCATGATCCAACAATAACTGTATAATATCGACGTTGGCACCAGGACTTGCTGCGAAGTGCAACGGAGACATTCCGAGGTGATTCCGGATGTGATATCGGCATCGTGCTTGATAAGCATCTGAAGTGCTTCGAAGCATCCATAGTAGGCTGCAATGTGAAGTGAGGTACAGAGGGCGCCATTCTGTGCATTAACATCTGCCCCATGATCGAGCAGCCACTGCACAATGTCTAGAGCTTCCAGGACATTTGTGGTTGTTAGTAGCGTGTTATCAGGGCTGCCTCGAACGTCGACGTCCGCACCATGCTGGTGCAGTAGCTCTGCGACCCGAAAATGTCTCCAGCCCAATGCGGCCACCAATGGAGTCACCATCCGACCTCCCCTTGCATCTATATGCTCTGGATGCTTGCCACAGAGGTGCTTTGCCACGTCATAGAACCCCCCAAGTGAGGCATAGTATAAGGGGAATGCGTCTATAGTGGCGTCGAGTTGGAACGACTCCCACTTAATAGCTATCATTTCCACCCGGCACCAAGCCGCCCAATGTGGTTTGTCCGCATCGAAGAAATATTCCATCGCATCTCGTATGTGTGACGCGACGTTCTCGAACCCCGCATGGTCGAACCAGAATCGGGCAGCGTATTCGACAAGAGGAATGCCACCGACATTAGCCATGTTAACGCCATCGTCCAAACGGAGAAGAACGCCCAAGCAAGCCTGAGCGAGGATTGTGTGTGCAGGTTCGAGAACGATGTGATAGCGCAAGACATCCCCACTTGAACGGCCAGCCGATCGGAGGTGAGGTACTCCTTGACCGAAAAATGAGAGAACTGGACCACTTTGGAACCCCTATCATCGACAATCGCAATCAAACTGGAGCATGTCGACAGTATGGCCTGGTGTTGATCCGTCCACCGCCAGTTTGGGTTCGACTGTGGAATTCCTCCGTGGGCAGATGTATTAAAGTCAATCGCGAGGACCTCTGCGAGCTCTTCGACACGCAATGGTCGAAGCGCGACAGTGAGACATTGCAGGAGACGTCGGGCATGTTCTCGATTTGCCTTATTGATCTCCCTTAATACCCGCTCGTATGTCTCGTCTAGTGTTTCAGGCAATTCTTCAAGAATTCCCCGCACACTCGGTGGAAGACAGTGCCTGAGCGCTTCCAGCTGGCAGTACACCCAGCGGAACCTATAAAATATAAGAACTCGTCGCGACACAGAGGAGAACACCTTACATGCCATCCGCTCTCTCGGAGAGCGTCTCGACGACAAGCTTCCTGTCATCCTCGCGCCATCTCTGCATCTTCGTGTCCGAATAAACAACAGAATTGACATAATCGACGATATCCTTCTTTTGTCCAGTTTGATTATGGAGGGACACACGGAGAGATGTCAAAGGCTCAAGAGTAGTTTGTATGTCGATCTCGGGTCGACTTGTGACACATAAGTGTAGGTTTGGGAGTCGCAAGCTAACAAGATTCCTGACAAGATCAAGGACCTCTTCTCTTGGAGTCGGCAAGCCGGAATTGTTGGGGAACTCGTCGAGCGCATCCACGATGAGGTAGATGGGGTCTTGAATCAGGAGTGAGAGCATCTTCGTGAGACATTTTGTCAAAGTCTCATCGCTGGGCTTTCGTGTGCCCTTGTCATGTGCCGAATAAATGCGAGCGAGCATGTCGCAACAAAGACTGGATTGTGCACAAAGTTGGGAAATGATAGAGAGGATGAGGTTGCGGCAGTTCTGCTTGTCTTCGTCGCGGAAGTCGCAATAAAAATAAGCCATGATCGTTGATCCTGCTTCACGTTGTGTCATGATGTCTTCAATTATCCCAGAGCTGGGCGATAATGTGAGGATACAGGCAATTATAGCAAGAAATAACGAACCACAAGACGCTTTTTCCTGAGCCCGCTACAAATACCAGAGTCAGTTGGGTGTGGAGAGTGCGAGGAGCAGCAAAAGGGACGTACGTTTGCCATAAATCCACAAGAGAGACGGAGAAGACTTCCACTCTTCAAAAATACTGCCCTGGAAGAACCAGGACGCTGTTCCCTTGTGGTGGGCCTTACGTGCGATGTTATGATTTGTCGAGGGATCTGGCGGAGAGAGCCACTTTTGCAGTTTCTCTTCTAACTGGCTCTCTATGAGAATAAATAAGCCCGTGAATCAACGGCAAAATTTAGAAAACGAACGCTTCTCTTCATCTGTGGCGCCCGCAAACCGCTTGTTTGCTGCCATATCCGTGTTCAGGAATGCGAAAATAAGCAGAGAAATGCATTTCCCCCACCGTCAATAAGCTCCATAACTTTATCATCCACCCTGTCAACTTTGTCGTCCATCTTGTTGACTGTGTCATCCACCCTGTTAGTGACCTTCAACGTTTCCGCAATCGCCATCCGAGCCTCCTCCATCGTAAGTGTATCCAGCTTCTTCAGCGCATCCTCGATATCGTTCTTCCCGAGTAGCTTCTTCAGATATTTTTCTAAACAGGTAAGCGAAAGAGCTAGTTGTGGATGTTGATCGACTCACTCGATCGACCTTGTTTGATTTGTTTTGTGGCGATGCCAAGAATAGAAAGTATTTCAATCAGTATCTTCACAATCACGTCGGTCATCGTAGCCGTTGGTCGTACTTCCGTGTATGACTCGAGACGCTTGAAGAAACTCTCGATGCGCACGAAGATGTCAACGAGTATATCTTGGCTTGAATCTACATCTTTAGCCGTCTGAGAAATGTCAGTGTGATGATAGCCGACACTGAGATATCGAAGATGATGCTCACCAAAAGAAGGACACCAATACCGGAGAAGACCACGTTTACAGGAGAGAATATCTGAGGAATGATGATCGGATAACAGGTTAAAGAAAAAGACTTGATTGAGACTAACGAGATTAACACCCTGACCAAGGGTGGAAGAGAATGCGTAGAGGACGTTCACAGTGGGAATTAGCCAACTTGCTAATCTCTCATCGCTCCTTCGACGGTGATCGAATTGCTGTATGAGGTCTTGAAGGACAGCCAAAATAGCGGTGGGCGAGTCGCAGGATTGTAACTGGGCGACAAGGGGATGAGTGAGAAGCTTGCATTTTGTCTTCGTTTCATACGCCTCTAAGGCGGCATTGAGGACCAATCGGAAGTTGGTGGTGGTGGAGGAGGAGGAGGAGGAGGAGAAAACAATGGGGTGAGTGTGAGACATTGTTCGCGCGGAGGACAGGAAGTCGTGGGTAGAGAGACAGCATTGGCCCTCCATGGGCACTTTTACAGCGGCCGAAGTGAACTCATTTTAACCCGGTTGTTCCCATCTGTTATCGCTATTCATCCATTGCCTCATTATAATAATGCGCCCACCGCTTTATTACAGCAATAACCTCGTACTGGACGTTTCTCGCCATTTTTGTTGCCCTCCAGTGTATAGTAGGTCGCGCCGACTTTTTTCCGCTGACATCTGACCAGTTTTACTGACCTCGCAGTAGTTCATACCAATATTTCCAAAGACTGGCAAAGACTGGCGGGCGGCGAATCCCATAAGAACGCTGGATGGCGATGTGAATGCTATGGTTAGTGTTTTCTGCTCCTTTTACTGCTTTAACGGGCAAATCGAAGCGCTTGTCGTGCTCCGCTCGGTTTCTCTCACCAACATTGTAAGGTAGTGGCAACGACGGCACCAAATTCTGTGAGCATCATCCCCATCGTCTCTTGCCACATCCGTTTCGCGTTTTTCAGTCTGACCAACAATCATAGTAAGTCTGCTGTGATAGTAGTCCACCAAGACACTCTTATACCCTCCCCGCGCAAACGCTTAACACCCGACAGAATGTCTATTCTGGTTGACTTGAACATCGACTCCTTGGAACTGCGTTCCTAATCCTCGCAGAACTCAGAGCATTGATTATCAAGTGTCCCTCAAACCATGTCATACTGGTTCGTCTCGACAGCGCGACCACCGGGTCATCATCCACCGAAAACGCTGAGCAAATTGCATTTCGTGACTCCCTCAAACGTAGATCGGACACTGGCTTGGTGGAGCGCTGGCGGAACCCGACGCATTTATCATGAGGTTCCCGGGAATCCCTGCGGGGACGACGAGCCGAGGCGTCAAGCTTGTCAAGTATCACGTTCGGGACTCGTCTCAATTTGGCGCTGCGGCCTGAGGACTACCAGGTTCAGTTCACGAGGATGAAGGAGTCAATAAGAGGGAACATACCAAGACACAGAGGCCTTGGTATGCGGTCGTCGTTCGCTGTTGTTTCTCGCCATGGCGTCGTTGCCTCTGGTATAGATGCCAGGCTCTCGCCCGGGTAGAAATACTTGCTACTTCAAGTTATTGATGCCGATGTCTGTTTAGTCGCAGTGGTCGTCTCACGCGTGTCTACAAGCGTGTTCATCATGTTTTACTTATACACACACCAAATTCTTGTAGTTTGAATGATACCCTTGTTTGGCCTTATCTACATCCGTCCCTAGGATAAACAGTAACTAAAGGTATCGCGTATGATAGTCAACAGATTAGATTAGATTCATATGAGATTCTTGTGCTTATACGTCCGAAACCTGTGGGTGCTCCATTTTACCGCGTAGCACCATGCTCTTTCAAGCATGAAGCAATCTCGTCACGTCCATGCTCCAACGCTAGTTGTAATGGGGTCCTACCCTCGTTGTCTTCGGCGTCTATAATCGCGCCATGCTTGAGCAGCAGGCGTGTGCCTTCGACTGTCCCCATGGACACACCATAACCAGATTTCTCCCACCATGACGAGTGGTGCAGTGGGGTAGAATTATGATTATCCCGTGCGTTAGGATCTGCTCCATGATCCAATAATGCCTGTATGATATCGACGTAGGCACCGGGAGGTTCGGGACTTGTTGCGAAGTGCAACGGAGACTCTCCGAGGAGATTCCGGATGTGAATATCGGCATTCTTCTGAAATAGTATCTGAAGTGCTTCGAAATGTCCATAGTAGGCCGCAATGTGAAGAGGAGTACAGAGTGCGCCGTTCTGTGCATTCACATCTGCCCCATGATTGAGCAGCCACTGCACAATGTCCGGAGCGTTAAGGACGATTGTGGATGTTAGTAGCGTGTTATCAGGGCTGCCTCGAACGTTGACGTCCGCACCATGCTGGAGCAGTAACTCCGCGACCTGGAAATGTTTCCATCCCAATGCGGCCACCAATGGAGTCACCATCCGACCTCCCCTTGCATTTATATGCTCCGGATGCTTGCCAACGAGGTGTTCTGCCAGGTCATAGAATCCCCCAAGTGAGGCATAGTATAAGGGGAATGCGTCCATGGTGGCACCGACATGAAACGTCTCCCACTTGACGGCTATCTCTTCCACCCGGCACCAAGCTGGCCAATGTGGTTTGTCAGCATCGAAGAAATATTCCATCGCATCTCGTATGTGTGACGCGATGTTCTCGAACCTCGCATGGTCGAACCAGTATCGGGCAGCGTATTCGACAAGAGGAATGTCACCGACATTAGCCATGTTAACGCCATCGTCCAAACGAAGAAGGACACCCAAGCAGGCTTGCGCGAGGATTGTGTGTGCTGGCTCGAGAACGATGTGATAGCGAGAGACATCCCCACTTGAAAGGGCCAGCCGATCGGAGGTGAGGTACTCTTTCACTGAAAAATGAGAGAACTGGACCACACGGGAGTACCCATCATCGACAATTGCAATCAGACTGGAGCATGTCGACAGTACGGCCTGGTGTTGATCCGCCCACCGCCAATTTGGATTCGACTGTGGAATTCCTCCGTGGGCAGATGCGTTAAAGTCAATCGCGAGGACCTCTGCGAGCTCTTCGACTCGCAATGGTCGAAGCGCGACAGTGAGACATTGCAGGAGACGTCGGGCATGTTCTCGATTTGCCTTATTGATCTCCCTTAATACCCGCTCGTATGTCTCGTCTAGTGTCTCGGGTAACTCTTCAAGAATTCCCCGTACACTTGGAGGAAGACAGTGCCTGAGCGCTTCCAGCTGGCAGTACACCCAGCGGAACCTATAAAAATATAAGAACTTATCGCAACACGGGAGAGGACACCTTACATTCCATCCGCTCTCTCGGAGAGCATCTCGATGACAAGCTTCCTGTCATCCTCGCGCCATCTCTGCATCTTCGTGTCCGAATAAACGACAGAGTTGACATAATCGACGATATCCTTCTTTTGTCCAGTTTGATTATGGAGGGACACACAGAGAGATGTCAAACGCTCAAGAGTAGTTTGTATGTCGATCTCGGGTCGACTTGTGACACATAAGTGTAGGTTTGGGAGGCGCAAGCTAACAAGATTCCTGACAAGATCAAGAACCTCTTCTCTTGGAGTCGGCATGCCGGAATTGTTGGGGAACTCGTCGAGCGCATCCACGATGAGGTAAATGGGGCCTTGAATCGGAAGTGAGAGCATCTTCGTGAGACATTTTGTCAAAGTCTCATCGCTGGGCTTTCGTGTGCCCTTGTCATGTGCCGAATAAACGCGAGAGAGCATGTCGCAACAAAGATTGGATTGTGCACACAGCTGGGAAATGATAGAGAGGATGAGGTTGCGGCAGTTCTGCTTGTCTTCGTCGCGGAAGTCGCAATAAAAATAAGCCATGATCGTTGATCCTGCTTCACGTTGTGTCATGATGTCTTCAATTATCCCAGAGCTGGGCGATAATGTGAGGATACAGGCAAGAATGGCAGGAAACAACGAACCACAAGACGCTTTTTCCTGAGCCCGCTACAAATACCGGAGTCAGTTGGGTATGGAGAGTGCGAGGAGCAGCAAAAGGGACGTACGTTTGCCATGAATCCACAAGAGAGACGGAGAAGACTTCCACTCTTCAAAAATACTGCCCTGGAAGAACCAGGACGCTGTTCCCTTGTGGTGGGCCTTACGTGCGATGTTATGATTTGTCGAGGGATCTGGAGGAGAGAGCCACTTTTGCAGTTTCTCTTCTAACTGGCTCTCTGTGCGGATAAATAAGCTCATGAATCAACGTTAAAAATCAAAGTACGAACGCTTCTCTTCATCTGTGGCATCCGCAGACCGTTTGGTTGCTGCCATATCCGTGTTCAGCGTAAATAAGAAGGGAGATGCATTTTCCCCTACCGTCAATGAGCTCCGTCACTTTATCGTCCACCCTGCCGACTCTGCCGTCCACTCTGTCAACCTTGTCGTCTACCCTGTCAACCTTGTCGTCCACCTTGTTAACTGTGTCATCCACCCTGTTAGTGACCTTCAACGTTTCCGCAATCGCCATCCGAGCCTCCTCCATCGTAAGTGTATCCAGCTTCTTCAGCGCATCCTCGATATCGTTCTTCCCGAGTAGCTTCTTCAGATATTTTTCTAAACAGGTAAGCGAAAGAGCTAGTTGTGGATGTTGGTCGACTCACTCGATCGACCTTGTTTAATCTGTTTTGTGGCGATGCCAAGAATAGAAAGTATTTCAATCAGTATCTTCACAATCACGTCGGTCATCGCAGCCGTTGGTCGCACTTCCGTGTATGACTCGAGACGCTTAAAGAAACTCTCGATTCGCACAAAGATATCAATGAGCACATCTTGGCTTGCATCTACATCTTTAGCCGTCTAAGAAATGCTAGTGTCATGATAGCCGACACTGAGAGATCGAAGATGATGTTCACCAAAAGAAGGACACCAATGCCGGAGAAGACCACGTTTGCAGGGGAGAATATCTGAGGAATGATGATCGGATCACAGATTATAGGAAATAGTCGATTGGGACGAACGAGACCAACACCCTGACCAAGGGTGGAAGAGAATGCGTATAGGACATTCACGGTGGGAGTCAGCCAGTTTACTAGTCTCTCGTCGCTCCTTCGACGGTAATCAAATTGCTGTATGAGATCTTGAAGGACAGCCAAAATGGCGGTGGGCGAGTCGCAGGATTGTAACTGGGCGGCAAGGGGATGGGTGAGAAGCTTGCATTTTGTCTTTGTTTCATACGCTTCCAAGGCGGCATTGAGGACCAATTGGAAATTGGAGGAGGAAGATGAGGAAGAGGAAGCGTTGGATAAGTGTGGGACATTGTTCGCGTGGAGAGGGCAAGAGGTCGTGGCAGAGCACAGCGATGTCCCTGACCGACATGCCAGTGAGTCACCCGGGCCACACCTACCCTTGCTGAGCGTTGAGGAGCGCTCGTCGTGTTTCCCCCAGTTATGCACTTTCATAGCCTTCCTGCGACGCCCAAGAACCCATATATTCCTGGTTCTTCCCAGCTATTCACAATATTCACCACCCACATCGCTGCGAACTCTCGTCCTTGCCAGGTCACGTGCCGAGAATCGGAGTCTGTTGGCTCGGATCTCGCCGCGACTTCAAGACGATGGGAAAGACACTCGAGGGTTTTTTCGTCGACTGTGTCATGCATTCTTTTTCAGCGTTAGGTGACCCACGTATTATGTATACCATCAACATATCAACGGGCGTATCGGCCCAAATTCCATTGGATATGAAGTATTCCCTTATGGGAGCGACTGTGAGTAAAGAGTGCGTTGTGGCGATCATACACACTTCTACTTCTAGACTGGGTGCTCTCTCAAGGCACTAGCCGTCCAAATGACAATCCTTGGCAAGAAATAGGGCACATGTCCGGTGCAGTCTCTGCGACAACAGGCGTTACAGTACTTTGTGCCAGCAGGCACCTCCTTTCAGATCCTCTGCTATCCGTCATCGGGTGTTCCGTTTCTTGATATTCCAACTCTTCGTTGCGATATATTGCTTATTGCTTAAGCAATTCAAGTCCTCGGACTCGACGTCGGTTAGTGCCAACAGTGGGCGCCTACGCCAATTCAAGCACATTTCTGGACAGCTGTACACTGTAGTACGTTCTGCGACAGGGAACTCCCGAGCTCAGGGGCGGTCCAACAGTCACCAACCTTTCCACGGGCCTGTATTAAACCGGCCGTTCTTATCTTCTGTCGCTATTCGTTCGTTCCTCCCCGCATACAACCATGTGGTCCCCATTCCCTCCCATCGCTTCCCTAGCTGCTGGGTTGTTGAGCAGTTCTCAGCATTCCTTTAAAACTGGCCATGGTGCCATGAGGAAGCTCAACTATACAGAGTTGAGTACTTTCACACCATACATCGAATTTGCACGGGCCGCGTACTGTGATTCAAACAAAATCGCCGGATGGAAATGTGGTGGTTGTCCTTTCTCCCCCGTCCCGATTTCTCCGCCGTGTTATTAATTGGGACGAAGGTGCCTGCAACGCTCTTCCAGGCTTCGTGCCGACTTTGACTGGAGGAGATGGGGACGGTACTCAGTTCTGTGAGCATAGCTTCGATCTTGCGAAAGCGCATCTTTTTATCGAACTTGATAAACGACCATAGTTTACGTTGGATACTGGCCTACCCAGTCCTCTGTAGTGGTCGCTCACCAAGGCACAAATCCGCATAAGATGTACGGCCCACTTTCAGAACAACCCTCATGTATCGAGTACTTCACAGGTTGGCCGTTCTGACCGACCTGAAGTTCATTTTCATGGCTCTCGACCCCGTTCTTTTTCCTGACATCCCGAGCGGCATCGAGGCACACTCGGGGTTTGTGATTGAGCACATGAAGACTGCCAATCAGATCCTCGTAGAAGTCAAACGATTAATGGACGCGTATTCTTCGACTAGCGTGGTCCTGGTAAGTCTCACTACCGTAAATTAATTTTAATCCGGGACATCGTACTTACTAACTTCGTTTTTATGCCCGTAGGTCGGTCACTCGCTTGGCGGAGCTCTCGCCGAACTCGACTCGCTGTTCATGACGCTTAATCTGCCTGCGGGTACAACCATCCAAGGAGTCACATTTGGGACGCCGCGCGTTGGAAATTTGGCTTGGGCTACGTTCTTTGACTCTCAGGTGTCTAATTTCACGAGGATAAACAACAAACGTGACCCAGTCCCCGTCATTCCCGGACGCTTGCTCGGCTTCCGGCATCCTGCTACAGAAATCCATATTCAGCCTAATGGGAATGCCGTTATTTGTCCCGGCGAGTAGCCCAGTTTGTTCCGTACTTTCGCACGTGTGTTGATATCTTCTTTTCGCTATAGGCCCCGATGATGGCGTGGACCCACAATGTAGCGATAAACTGGTGCCGGACGCTTTAGAAGGAAACAGAGATGACCACAGCGGACCTTACAATGGTATCCTTATCGGAACAGAGGCCTGCACTCCGTGAGGCCAACACAACACATGCTAGTGAAGCGAAGTAAGAGTAGACAACACTCTGGAGGGTGGCATTTGTAACCGTATCTTGCTAACTATGATTCTAAAGCTTGATACTCGTATGAAAATTACTGTATAACCTTCATATTGTGTTATTAAGGCAGGGCTACAGTAAATCGACATTGCGACGATGGAGAATACATGTCCCAACCTAAGAGTTGCCACGAAGACGTCCCGAGGCTCAAGTCGATGGACACAATACCAAAACGCGCTTTCTTACGAGTAGCGGATACGATATGAAAGAATAGTAAGAAGCCAGAGAATATGGGCAGGAGCCCAGACTATCGATTTCAGAATGCGGAAACCGATTTCGTTATCCCGTGCCCCGAAAGGCTATACGAGAGCCCAACTCTCGAGAAGACCACATCGATAACCACAACAAGTCAATTACTCACAAGGAAACAAAGAAAAGAGGCACTAGTATCACCATCCCAGGGTATTCAGGCTCGTCAGCTGCCTCCGTGGACTATAATAGACTAGATTTCCGGTAGGAGTTTCGGCGCGGAGGTGAGAACGACACGACCTAACCCTCTCACCGAAGAATTGATTGTTTGCTCAACAAATTTGACAGCTCAATAGGAAAAATTCAAAGATAGGGCGCAGATGTATGAGGCAACACTGAGATAACATGAGAAAGCAGGCAAGAAAGCAGGAGTTGACGATTAGTAGCCCGAGCTCGTCCAGAAGCCAGACGAAGACCCAAGATCGAGGGCACGCTATAGTACCCGTTTGGGATGGACAGTGCAGTAGCGCTGTACAAAAAAGGAACGCAAAACGGCAGGGGATATAGAACTCCGACGATGACCTGACGACGACGAGACTACGACGAGACTTATACACAGCAAGACGGAAATCTGCCCACTGCACCACGTGACGCAGCCCTGCTTATGACATCGGCGCGGGTCACTGCGCAGAATGGTTTCGTGTCACATCGTTCTCTGGCGGATCCCGTTGTGGCGCCATCACCTCTAGTATATACGCCCGACTCTTGGGCAGGACTACCTGCCACTTATTGTCCAGACTGAGGCTTCTGGTTTAGTCGTAAAGGTTGTCTCACGCGTGTCCTTCACTTGTACTTGCGCACATCTTACTGTAATATGATTTTATTCTTGAAATACAGTCACGCCCTTATCTGTATCCATCCCTAGCTAATAGTTGTGCAACGCTAAAACGAAACCATCTATCCTCTCGCGTATCGTGTCAATAGATTAGATACATGCGAGATTCTCGTGCTTATCCGTCAAATATACTGTATATGCTTCAATTCGCCTAACTTAATCACCGCGTAGCACCATTCTCTTTCAAGTATGTTGCAATGTCGTGACTTCCATGATCCAATGCTAGTTGCAATGGGGTCCTACCCTCGTTGTTCACGGCGTCTATATTTGCACCGTGTTTGAGAAGCAGACGCGTGCCTTCGACTGTCCCCTTGCCCGAACCATAACTCGGTTTATGTGACCATGACGAGTGGTGCAGAGGGGTAGAACCATCGTTATCCCGAGCATTAGGATTTGCACCGTGATCCAGCAATACTTGCATAATATCGATGTGATCACGATATACTTTAGGACTTGCTGCCAAGTGCAACGGAGTCATTCCGGAATCATTCCGGATGTGGATATCGGCATCGTGCTCGATTAACATCCGAAATTCTTGGAGTTGTCCATTGTAGGCCGCATTGTGAAGTGGAGCCCAGCCGTAGCAGCCCTGGGTATTCACTTCCGCCCCGTGATTGAGCAGCCACGGCACAATGTCCAGGATTCCGGCCCTGTATGCCTCACGCAGTGGCGTGTCATTCGAATTGTCGCGAACATTGACGTTCGCACCATTCCGATGCAGTAGCTCTGCGATCTGGAAGTGTTTCCCGCGCAATGCAGCCACCAATGGAGTCACCATCCGACCACCCCTTGCATTTATATGCTCCTGATACTTGACAACGAGGCGTTCTGCAAGGTCATAGAATCCTCCAAGTGAGGCATAGTATAAGGGGAACGCGTCGACTTCGCCTTCGCAGGGGCAGAATTCTAGCCACTTTTTGTCTGTCATTTGCACCCGACACCAAGCTGCCCAATGTGGTTTGTCCGCATCGAAAAAATATTCCATCGTATCTTGTATCCATGAAGCCACGTTCTCGAACTGCGCATGGTCGACCCAGTATCGGGCAGCGTATTCGACAAGGGGAATGTCACGGACATTAACCTCGTTAGCGCCATCGTCCAAACGGAGAAGAACGCCTAAGCAGGCTTGCGCAAGGATTGTGTGTGCAGGCTCGGGAACAATGTGATAACGGGAGACATCCCCACTCGAACGGGCCAGTCGATCGGAGGTGAGGTACTCCTTGACCGAAAAATGAGAGAACTGGACCACTTTGGAACCCCTATCATCGACAATCGCAATGAGACTGGAACATGTAGACAGTATGGCCTGGTGTTGATCCGCCCACCGCCAATTTGGATTCGATTGTGGAATTCCTCCGTGGGCAGGCGCATCAAAGTCAATCGCGAGGACCTCTGCGAGCTCTTCGACACGCAGCGGCCGAAGCGCGATGGTGAGACACTGGAGGAGACGGCGGGCATGCTCTCGATTCGCCTTATTGATCTCCCTTAATACCCGCTCGTACGTTTCGTCTAGTGTCTCGGGCAATTCTTCGAGAATTCCCTGCACACTTGGAGGAAGACAGTGTCGTAGCGCTTCCAGCTGGCAGTACACCCAGCGGAACCTATCAAAATATAAGAACTTGTCAGGGCATCGGAGAGGACACTTACATTCCATCCGCTCTCTCTGAGAGCATCTCGATGACAAGCTTCCTATCATCCTCGCGCCATCTCTGCATCTTCGTGTCCGAATAAACAACAGAATTGACATAATTGACGATATCTTTCTTTTGTCCGGTTTGATTATGGAGGGAGACACGGAGAGATGTCAAAGGCTCAAGAGTAGTTTGTATGTCGATCTCGGGTCGACTTGTGACACATAAGTGTAGGTTTGGGAGGCGCAAGCTAACAAGATTCCTGACAAGGTCAAGAACTTCTTCTCTTGGAGTCGGCATGCCGGAATTGTTAGGACACTCGTCGAGTGCGTCCAGGATGAGGTAAATGGGGCCCTGGGCCGGAAGTAAGAGCATCTCCATCAGGCATTTTGTCAGAGTCTCATCGCTCGGTTTTCGTGCGCCCTTGTCATGTGCCGAATAAATGCAAGAGAGTGTGTTGCAACAAAGATTAGACTGGGTGCACAGCTGAGAGATGATAGAGAGGACTAGGTTGCGGCAGTTCTGCTTGTCTTCGTCACGGAAGTCGCAATAAAAATAAGCCATGATCGCTGATCCTGCTTCGCGTTGTGGCATGATGTCTTCAATTATCCCAGAGCTGGGCGATGATCTGAATGGATGGAGGCAAGAATAGCAGGAAATAACATACCACAAGACACTTTTTCCTGAGCCCGCTACAAACACAGGGGTCAGAGGGTGTGGAGTAGAGTGGTGGAGAGTGAAAAAGACGTACGTTTGCCGTGAATCCACAAGAGAGACGAAGAAGACTTCCACTGTTCGAAAATACTGCCTTGGAAGAACCAGGATGCTGTTCCCTTGTGATGGGCCTTGCGTGCAATATTATGGTTTGTCGAGGGATCCGGGGGAGATAGCCACTTTTGCTGTTTCTCTAGTAACTGGCTCTCTGTGAGGGTAAATAAGCGTAAATCAACGACAGTAAGATGAGAGTACGAACGCTTCTCTTCATCTGCGGTGTTCGCAGACCGCTCATTTGCTGCCATATCCATGTTCAGAAATGCGTAAAGAAGCAGAGAAACACAATTTCTCACCATCAATGAGCACCGTCACTTTATCATCCACCCTGTTGACATTGTCGTCTACCCTGTTAGTGACCTTCAACGTTTCAGCAATCGCCATCCGACCCTCTTCTGTTGTAAGTGTATCCAACTTCTTCAGCGCATCCTCGATATCGTTCTTCCCGAATAGCTTCTTCAGATATTTTCCTAAAATAGGTAAGAGAAAGTACAAGTTATGGATGTCGAACGACTCACTCGATCGACCTTGTTTAATCTGTTTTGTGGCGATGCCGAGAATAGAAAGTATTTCTATCAATATCTTCACAATCACGTCGGTCATTGCAGCCGTTGGTCGCACTTCTGTGTATGACTCGAGTCGCCTAAAGAAACTTTCGATGCGCACGAAGATGTCAATGAGCACATCTTGGCTCGCGGCTACATCCTTAGCCGCCTAAGAAATGCCAGTGTCATGATAGCCGATACCGAGAGATCGAAGATGTTGCTCACCAAAAGAAGGACACCAACGCCGGAGAAAACTACATTTACAGGCGAAAAAACCTGAGGAGTGATGATCGGATCACAGATTATAGGAAAATAGTCGATTGGGACGAACAAGACCAACACCCTGACCAAGGGTGGAAGAGAATGCGTAGAGGACGTTCACGGTGGGAGTCAGCCAATTTACTAATCTCTCATCACTCCTGCGACGGCGATCGAATTGCTGTATGAGGTCTTGAAGGACAGCCAAAATGGCTGTGGGCGAGTCGCAGGATTGTAACTGGGCGGCGAGGGGATGAGTGAGAAGCTTGCGTTTTGTCTTCTTTTCATACGACTCCAAGGCGGCATTAAGGACTAATTGAAAGTTGGAGGAGGAGGAAGCGTTGGGGTGAGTGTGGGACATAGTTCGTGTTGAGAGGGTGGGAAGAAGCTGGTGGGTGGCAGAGAGAAGGAGTACGGCGGCCTCGTGTTCTATCCCACTGATGTTGACCGATATGGGACAACGCGCGCTACAGTAGTATCGATCATTCCCGCGTGTGGGAGCGCTCGTCGTGTTTTCACCAGTCAGGCACTTTCCGGGACCGCCGTCTGTTTTCGCCATCCTCGTTACAATACTGCCATGCAAACTCTCGCCCACCGCTTTATTACAGCAATAAACTCGTACTGGACGTTTCTCTAACAACTTTCGCCAGGGACTTTTTGGTTGCTATAGCCTGTGTAGGTCGAGGCCACTTTTTTCCGCTCCCATCTGACCAGTTTTGCTGGCCTCGCAGCACTCCATACCAATATTACCAAAGACTGGACTTTCGTACCCCATAAGAGCGTTGGATGGAGATGGAAATGCGGTGGTTAGTAATTTCTTGTCCTCTGTTTTGCTGAAGTGCTTGCCTGTAAGATAGCGGCGACGACGGCACCCAATTCTTTGAGCATCACCCTCATCATCTGTTGTCACATCCGTTTCACGTTCTCCAGTTTTACCAACAATCATAGTATACGTGGGTTTCTGGCCTACCAAGTCTGCTGCGGTAGTAGTCCACCAAGGCGCTTTCATACCATCTCCGCGCAAACGCTAAACACCTGACAGAATGCCCATTCTCGCCGACTTGAACATCGACACCTTAGTATTAGACCCGATTCTTACCAATTTCCCGGTTTTTGCCGTCGACTACAAGTAAACTGCGTCCCAAATCCTCGCAGAACTCAGAGCATTGATTACCAAGCGTTCCTCAACCCATGTCATACTGGTTTACCTCGACACCGCGACCATCGGATCATCATCCTCCAAAAACGCTGCGCAAATCGCATTCCGTGACACCCTCAAACTTAGAGGTCGGCCATTAGCTTGGTGGAACGCCGGCGGATCTCGACGCATTTTTCATGATGCTCGATCTCAGGGATCCCCGCGGGGATGACGATTCGAGGCGTCGCGTTTGGGACTCGTCTCGACTTGACACTGCAGCCTGGACAACGTTCTTAGACCAGATTTAGGTCACGAGGATGCACGAGAAGTGCGACTCAGTCCCAACCGTGCCCAGCCGCCTACTTGGCATATGCATCTCCGTGGAGAAATCTATATCAAGCCAGCTTCCTTTCGTGTTTTTGCCCTTTCGCGCTTTTTTGGCCAATGTTCATGACTTCTCCTCTCCACAGGCGCTGACAAAGGCACAGGCCTAGAAAGTAGCGATAGAATGGTACCAACTGTGCTAGCTTAGAAGGAAATATATTTGACCACCTCGGACCATATCACGGTGTCTCTTCATCGGCGCTTTTGCACTCAATACGATCTTTTGACAAAATTGCGACTACCGGTCGCTGGACCCGATCTGACCCGATCTGACGCTCCGCCTATGCCTCTAGTATGTCATACGCTAGCTATGGTGTGGTCGAATATTTAGGGCTTAGGCACAACCTCAGCCTTTTTGCGTGCTGACGACAATGTACTAGAATCAACAATAACAGTCATCACAGGCCCGTGAGGAACAGATATAGTATATATCAAGCGTATACTATTTTCATAAAGCCACAAGCATATTCTTCGAGGCCAGCTCTAGGGAGCTGCCCACTGAAAAGGAGATGTCGGCTCGGGGAACGATATGTACACGCACTGACAAGATATACCGGAAGAATGGCAGTGTAACAAACCAGCTTGTTTCGGCGAGCCACAAAATGAAAAGAAATGGAAATCACGATGCTGATTCTGGAAAGGCGAATGGGAAAAGACGAAGCGTCGGATGAGGACGTACTCACTCGAACACGTTCGCGTACAACAGTACAACAAACCTCTTCACAACCACTGTCAGGTGCAGCGAGCCGAGAATAAGGGCCTTCAAATACCAAAGGGCATATGAATACGGACAGGTAGAGGGCAATCGCTCAGCAGGCCTAAACAGGGAATATGGATTGGGATTGGGCAGGGCATCAAGGCGATGGCTCACTTCGTATTAACTATATTAACTCGTCATGTACCACCTGACAGTATACTGTACCTGATGCACCATATTCAAATTCCCAAAGACAAGACATCGGAGCGCTTGATGAAGTCCGTCTCGGAGGTATTCGTGTCCAGGTCTGCAAAAGATAAGAGGAAGATATTCGGAAGGTGGATAACTTGAAGCTCAGCATCGACTTCGAGAATGCGGGAGGCGGCGACAAGTTGAGACTCGATGCTCGTTGAAATCTGAGGCACAGCAAGCATCGTTATGTGAGAGATGACCCTGAGTGGCAAAGTCCAAGGAGAGGAATCCGTGAAATACTACTCAAAGACCGTGACACTCTTCCGTGGCTGTCCTGGATTGCCGCAGATCGTGGGGTTCGAAGAACGGCGGTGAAATGGGAAGTAAAGGAGAAACCTGTTCTAAAATCCGAAAAGCCTTCCTCGACCTGGGGAAGCAAATCTCACCTACTTCAAGACTCAAAATCCGAGAAATGTGCTGATCGTCCGACGTCGCCATATGCATCAGGGCGAAAAATCGATCACGTGTATCACTGGCATGACATTCTGGATATCGAAGTAGGGAGAACAGAATAGGCGACAAATTATAGAGCTAGAAAATATTTGCAAAAAAGGACCCCAAATTACCAGCAGCCGTGAGCTGAGCAAGTAAAAATAAAAGAGCCCAGGGTCCGCCAAAGCAAAAATTACGGAAGTAACTGAACGGACGAGAAATCCGATAGCCAGCAAGATAGGCAGGATTCCCCAAGAGATTCCCCTAACCTGAGTGTGTTTTGCGTGCCTGGAAGTGCTCAGGTCATAATCGATGATCTTACGGCTGAAAAACTGGCAGGTCAGTTGAATTTCAGCGAGATTAACCAAACCCAAATCAGGAGATCGGATGGTGCGGACGTCAGTGTTCCAACAAGGTACCACCCCAAGGGTGTGTAGAGCCATGTGCAGTTCCCATCCGGCGTGTCACAGCGGGGCAGGGACGTTCTCTCCAACTTCTGTTGGCATTTTCGTGCTCAGAGTCGTCGAGGTTTATGGGCCAATCGTGGCAAGTGAAAAGTTGGAAATTACAATACTCCACGCTGGGGATATCCGACTCGGAGCTGGTGATGATGAAAACGTAGTGAACATCGTCCAGTTTGTTCGACCTTGGCGAGATCGTCAAATGGAGGAGGTGAAGCCCCTACTGGGACCTGGCGCGGCGGCGCCCAACTTGACGGCTTGACCCTCCGGAACTGACTCGGAACTCACCCCGGCTCCCGTGATCTGCAAACCGAACTCCAGCATTTTGTACTTTTACGCCCACGTCCGAACTTGACGTGCTTGACAGGTAGTTGCGCTCTAAACTGTCCAACTGTGTCCTGTACGGACGACGAGTACCGGCAGCTATTACTTCGAGCCTGAAATCAATTGTCTTTCCAACTCTCTCGAATCACACACACACACACACATCAATCCACGACAAGCATGGCGAAAGAGGCTCAAGAGTTTTCTTAGTCAACCGCGTCGGGCTTTCTTTTTCAGCGACAGGTGACTCACATATGACAGACACCGTCACAGTATCAATGGGCGTATCATGCAAAAATCGTTTTGGATATGGAGTATTCCCTAATGGGAGGGCAACTGTGAGTAAAGATAACATTTGTGGCGCGAGATAAGTCCGATCATAGACGCAGGGTGTTTTTGCAAGGCACAAGCTGTCCAAATGACAATCCTTGGCTTGGCAAGAACATGGGCACATGTCCACTGTCTGCGCGATGACAGGCGCTGCAGTACTCGTGCCAGCCAACTGCATCCTTTCAACTCCTGCTTCTACCCGTGGTCGGGACCGTCGGGTGTCTCACTTCTTGATATCCTAACTCACTATTGCGATATATTACTGTAAGCAAGTTAAAAAATTTTCGGACTCGATGTTGGGGAGCGCTAACAGCGGGCGCCTACTCCGGCAAAGGCAGGTCCCCGGACAGCTGAAGTGTAGTACGTTTTGTGGCTGCCACAGAACTCTCGAGCTCAGGGGCAGTCAAACATTTAGCGCACCCAGGCATGACGGACCAGCCTTTTTTTCAGGCCTGTATTAAACCGGCCTTTCTTATCTGCTATTGTCACCCGTTCGTTCCTCCCCGCACACTGTCATGTGGACCCCATTCCTCCCAATCGCTTCCCTGGCTGCTGGGTTGTTGAGCAGCTCTCAGCATTCCTTAAACATTAGCCTTGGCGCCGTGACGAGACTCAAGCAGATAGATCTGAGTACTTTCGCACCATACATCGAATTCGCACGGGCCGCGTACTGTGACCCAAGCAAAATCACAGGATGGAAATGTGGTGGTTTGTCCTGTCACCTGTATCTTGATGCCGTCACCGGGTTATTGATTGGGACGAAGATGCCTGCAACGCTGTTCCAGATTTTATGGTGAATATGACTGGAGGAGATGGGGACGGTACTCAGTTCTGTCAGCATAGCTTCAATCTCACATGGACGCATCTTTTTATTGATCTTGATAAACGATCCTAGATTATGTTGGATACTGGCCTACCCAGTCCTCGGTGGTGGTAGCTCACCAAGGCACAAACCCGCACGAAATGTATGTCCCATTTTCAGAAGTTCAGAACAACCCTCATATATTGAGCAACTACTTCACAGGTTGGCAGTTCTGACCGACCTGAGGTTCAAATTCATGGCTCTCGACCATACCCTCTTCCCTGACGTCCCAGGCCACATCAAAGTCCACTCGGGGTTTGTGATTGAGCACATGAAGACAGCAGACCAGATCCTCGCAGAAGTCGAACGATTGATGGACGCGTATTCTTCGACTAGCGTGGTCCTGGTGAGTCTCACTACCGTAAATCGTTTCCCTTCCGGAACATCGTACCTACTTCGTTCTTACACCTGTAGGTCGGTCACTCCCTTGGCGGAGCTATCGCCGAACTCGACACGCTGTTCATGACGCTTAATCTGCCTGTGGGCACGGCCATCCGAGGAGTCACATTTGGGACGCCGCGCGTTGGAAATGTGGCTTGGGCTACATTCTTTGACTCTCAGGTGTCTAATTTCACAAGGATAAACAACAAACGTGACCCAGTCCCCGTCATCCCCGGACGCTTGTTCGGCCTCGGCTTCCAGCACCCTGCTACAGAAATCCATATTCAGCCTGATGGCAAGGCCGTCATTTGTCCCGGCAAGTAGCCCCACTTTGCCCCGCACTTCCACACGTGTGTTGATATCTTCTTTACGCTGTAGGTCCCGATGATGGCGTAGACCCACAATGTAGCGATGAGCTGGTGCCGGACGCTTTCACAGGAAACAAAAGTGACCACAACGGCCCTTACAGTGGTATTCTTATTGGCACGGAGGCCTGTACTCCGTGAGGCCATGGAAACAAAGCGAAGTAAGAGTAAACAACGCTCTGGGGTGGCGTTTGTAACATATGTTTTGTAAACTATGATTTTGTGACAGAGAGTACATGACCCAACCTAACAGTTGTCATGAAGGCGTCCCGAGACTCAGAGTAGCGGGTGCGATGTGAGACAGTAGTAAGAAGGCAACGCACCGAGAATATGGGCAGAAGCCTAGACTGTCGACTTTGGAGTGTGGAAACTGATATCGTTGTCCTGTGCCCCGAAGAGGTATACGAGAGCCCAACTCTCGAGAAGCCCACATCAATAACCACAACAAGTTAAATTGCTCAATAAAGCTTCAAAGAAATAGAGGAAAGAGTAGTCACTGGCAGGTTCGTCGGCTGCCTCCGTAGCCTAGATTTCTGCAGACAAGAGGGCGCGGAGGTAATCATAGTAGGCCCTAGCCGAACGATGCCGACAGCAGAACAGGCAACGTTCAAAAACAGAGCCAATAACATGAGAATTCTGATTGAGGAAGTAGGACTCGATGTTCAGGCCTTCAGGGTCTATATGATTAGCACGAGCTCGTCTCAAAGCCAGACAAGGGACCAGGGACGAGGACATGGCACCTGTTTAGATGGATGTTGCACAATAAAGGAGCACATAGTAAGGTAGAATTCTGACGAGAGTTACATGGCACATAAGTCATTTGAAGCGGAACGTAAAGCGGAGGGTCGTTTCTCCAACATGGGCCCGGGTACGTGCTCCTGGAGACTGGAGCTCAAGAACCTCAGGAATGGCCTGCCTCGTGTCAGTGTCACACCGTTCGCTGGCGGTTCTCGTCAGACGTCGCGGCATCGTCGCCAGTAGTACTCTAGTATAAATGCCTGACTCTCGCCCGGGTACCAGAAGCCGCAGAACTACCTGCCAGGCTGCCACTTAGTATTGAAGTTATTGTGTAGACGAAGGCCAATGTCTGCTCTAACCGCAAAGGTTATCTCACGGGCCCATCACATTGTAATTTTACCCATCTTATTCTTGACATACAGGCACGCGGCACGCCCTCGTCTACATTCATCTCTAGCAAATGGTTATGCAACGCTAAAGAAACTGTAAATAGATTACAGTAAATACATGCGAGATTCTTATGCTTATCCGTCAGAAACCCCGTAGATACCCCATTTCACCTAATCCGCGTCACCGCATAGCACCATGCTCCTTCAAGCATGTCGCGATGTTGTCACGTTCATGCTCCAACGCTAGTTGCAATGGGGTCTTACCCTCGTTGTCCTCGGCGTCTATAATCGCACCGTGCTTGAGCAGCAGACGCGTGCCTTCAACTGTCCCCTTCGTAAGATAACCCGATTTCGCCCACCATGACGAGTGATGCAGAGGGGTGGAATCATCGTTATCCCGTGCATTAGGATTTGCACCATGGTCCAACAATACTTGCATGATGTAGATGTGATCCCGGCGGACATTATGACTTACCGCCATGTGCAACGGAGTCCTGCCGAGATCATCCCGGATGTGGATATCGGCATTTTGCTCAATCAGCATCTGAAATCCTTCGAGCTGTCCATTGTGGGCCGCAGTGTGTAGTGGAGCCCAGCCGTGGAGGCCCAGGGCATTCACATCCGCCCCATGATTGAGCAGCCACGGCACAAGGTCCAGAACACCAGCCCTGTATGCTTCGCGCAGTGGCGTGTCGTTATATATGTCGCGAACATCAACGTCCGCCCCATTCCGATGCAGTAACTCTGCGACCTGGAAATGTTTCCCACACAATGCGGCCACCAACGGAGTCCCCATCTGACCACCCCTCGCATGTATATGCTCCGGATGCATGCCAACAAGGTGTTCGGCCAGGTCATAGAATCCCCCAAGTGAGGCATAGTATAAGGGGAATGTATCCCTCCGGGTATCGGGTGTGAAGTCCTGCCACTGTTTGTCTATCATTTCCACCCGGCACCAAGCTTTCCAATGTGATTTTTCCGCATCGAAGAAATATTCCATCGCATCTCGTATGTGTGACGCGACGTTCTCGAACCCTGCATGGCCCAAACAGTGCTGGGCAGCGTATTCGACGAGGGGAATGTCGCCGACATTTTTCTTGTTAACCCCATCGTCCAAACGGAGAAGAACGCCCAAGCAGGCTTGCGCGAGGATTGTGTGTGCAGGCTCGAGAACGGTGTGATAGCGGGAGACATCCCCACTTGAACGTGCCAGCCGATCTGAGGTGAGGTATTCTTTTACCGAAAAGTGGGAGAACTGGACCACTTTGGAACCCCTATCATCGACAATTGCAATCAGACTGGAGCAGGTAGATAGTACGGCCTGGTGTTGGTCCGCCCACCGCCAATTTGGGTTCGACAGTGGAATTCCTCCATGGGCAGGTGCGTCAAAGTCAATCGCGAGGACCTCTGCGAGTTCTTCAACACGCAATGGTCGAAGCGCGACAGCGAGACATTGGAGGAGACGACGAGCATGTTCTCGATTTGCCTTATTGATCTCCCTTAATACCCGCTCGTATGTCTCGTCTAGTGTCTCGGGCAATTCTTCAAGAATTCCCCGCACACTTGGAGGAAGACAGTGCCTGAGCGCCTCCAGCTGACAGTACACCCAGCGGAACCTATAAAATATAAGAACTTATCAAAGCACGGAGGAGGGCACCTTACATTCCATCCGCTCTATCAGAGAGCGTCTCGACGACAAGCTTCCTGTCATCCTCGCGCCATCTCCGCATTTTCGTGTCCGAATAAACGACAGAATTGACATAGTCGACTATGTCTTTCCTTTGTCCAGTTTGATTATGGAGGGACACACGGAGAGATGTCAAAGGCTCAAGTATGCCCTGTATGTCGATCTCGGGCCGACTTGTGACACATATGTGCAGTTTTGGGACACGCAAGTCAACAAGCTTCTTGACGAGATCGAGGACCTCTTCTCTTGCGGTTGGCAAGCCAGAATTGTTAGGACACTCGTCGAGCGCATCAAAAATGAGGTAAATGGTGTCTTGAATAGGAAGCGAGACCATCTCCGCCAGGCATTTCGTCAAAGTTTCGTCACTGGGTTTTCTTGCGCCCTCGTCATGTGCCAGGTAAATGCGAGACAGTGTGGCGCAACAAAGATTCGATTGAGCGCATAGCTGAGAGATGATAGAGAGGACGAGGTTGCGGCAGTTCTGCTTATCTTCGTCGCGGAAGTCGCAGTAAAAATAAGCCATGATTGCTGATCCGGCTTCGCGTTGAGCCATGATGTCTTCAATTATCCAGAGCTGTGCAATAATCTGAGTTGATGCAGGCAAGAATAGCAGGAAATAACATACCACAGGACGCTTTTGCCTGAGCCCGCTACAAATACGAGTCAGAAGGGCGTGGAGTGGTGACGACCAAAGGCGACATACGTTTGCCATGGATCCACAAGAGAGACGGAGACGACTTCCACTGTTCGAAAATACTGCCTTGGAAGAACCAAGATGCTGTCCCCTTGTGATGAGCCTTGCGTGCAAAATTATGATTTGTTGAGGGATCTGGGGCAGCAAGCCATCTTTGCAGATCGCCTCGTAACTGCCTCTCTGTGAGGATAAGTGAGCCCCGTGAATCAACGGCTGCGAGATCAGAATACGAACGCTTTTCTTGATCTGCAGTATTCGCAGACCGCTCGTTTGCTGCGATAGGATGCGTAAATACTAGGCAGAGAAAATGTATTTTTTCTTACCATCAATAAGCATCGTCACTTTGTCGTCCACCTTGTTAGTGACCTTCAAGGTTTCCGCAATCGCCATCCGAGCCTCTTCCGTCGTAAGTGTATCCAGCTTCTTCAGCGCATCCTCAATATCGTTCTTCCCGAGTAGCTTCTTCAGATATTTTTCTAAACCGGTTAAGCAAAGAGCAAATTATGGGCATCGATCGACTCACTCGATCGACCTTGTTTGATCTGCTTTGTGGCGATGGCGAGAATAGAAAGAACTTCTATCAAGATCTGCACAATCACATCGGTCATCGCGGCAGTTGGTCGCACTTCCGTGTATGTCTCGAGACGCTTGAAGAAACTCTCGATGCGCACAAAGACACCAATCAGCACATCTTGGCTCGCAGCTACATCTCTGGCAGCCTAATACATGCTTGTGTCATGATCGCAAGCACCGAGAGATCGAAGATGATGCTCACCAAAAGAAGGACGCCGATACCAGAAAAGACCACGTTTGCAGGTGAGAGTACCTGAGGAATAACGATCGGATCACAGATTCTAGGAAGATATACTAGTACGATTGAGACTAACGAGACCAACACCCTGACCGATAGTGGCGGAGAATGAGTAGAGTACATTCACAGTTGGGCTCAGCCAATTTGCCAATCTCTCATCGCTCCTGCGACTGAGATCAAATTGATGTATCAGATCTTGAAGGACACATAAAATGGCAGCGGGAGAGTCGCAGGACTGTAGTTGGGCGGCAAGGGGATGCGTGAGAAGCTTGCATTTTGTCTTCTTCTCATATGCCTCCAAGGCGGCACTGAGGACCGATTGAAAGTTGGAGGAGGAGGAGGAGGAGGAGGAGGAAGCGTTGGGCTGAGTGTGAGACATGGTTCGTGTTATGAGGGTGAGAAGAGGCTGGTCACCAGGTGGGAGAGAGAAGGAGCACAGCGGCCTCGTGTTCTAATCCCACGACCGATATGGGACAACGCGCGCCTAAGGGGTCCGCCAGTCCCGCTGTAGTCACCACGCACTTTCACAGACGAAAATCACAGCCTTGCGCGGCATCCAAGTCCGAACTCATTCTTTCCCATCTACTATTACCATCCGTCCTTTTCCCCTAATGCCGCTCGATTGTCTCTCACCATCTCGACTTGACCGGACGTCTCTCTAACAAACTTCACGTGGCGACACTGACGGCGTGCTTTTGGATGTCCTCCAGTGCGACTTGATTTCATACGGTACCAGACACCGAATTTGTGCGGCCGGCGTACTGCGAACCCCATAAGATCGTTCGATGGGAATGCGGTGGTTAGTGTTTCTCGTACACCTTTTTTCACTCCTTCAATGAGCCTATTGAGGTGCTTGTTGTGCCTCGCCCGGTTTCTTACCAACTCGACGGCGACGGTACTACCTAATTCTGTGAGCGCCATCTTCATCCTTTGTCGCCACACCCACTTCATCTAATAGACAATCGCCGTACTAGTATACGTGGGTTCTGGCCTACGGTCGCCTACCAGTAATCCAGGGAACGGATCCATTATGTGTCCACAATCAGTTCTTATCCCCTCTTTGTGCCAACGCCAAACCCGACGAAATGTCCATTCTAGACGACTTCAACATTGACTTCATGTCCCTAGAGCGGTCCGGGTCCACTCGGGCTTTGTAATCGAGCACAAAAAATCCGCGTCCCAAATTCTCGAAAATGTCGACCAACCATCCCCTTAACCCAGTCATCCTTGTTCTTCTTGACCACGACTATCGGTTTATCCGCTAGAAATAGCGCGCAAGTTGTATGACTCCCTCGAACGTAGATCCTATACTCGCTTGGCGGAGCGCTCGACACACTCAAGTCGATGATGACCCAGGGCGCGTCACGCTTGGGCTCTTCAACTTGGCGGCGCGCGCTGAGCAACATTGTTTTATTCCCATATCTCGGTTCGTGAAGATGAACAATAACCACGACCTAGTACCAACCATGTCCGGTCACCTCCTTGGTTTCGAGCGCCACCATGGTGAAATCCATTTCGAGTTCGAGCCGGGTGGACTTTCCGTTGCCCTCCTGGATATCTTTTCGCCCTTTTTTGCCAATGTTCATATCTCTCCACAGGTGCTGACGATGGTGCACTCGCCTGCACCACTAACTTGAAAATTCGAACACGAAGCAACAAACAGATATGAATTATAAGCCAAAGCAAGAAACGCTGAACGAGAAATCCGTGTTCTAGCAACAAGGTGTGGCATAAGGACGCGTAGATCCGAGTGCAGTCCGGCCAGTCCCCATGCAGCATGCATGTTACGGCAGCGCAGAGCCGTTCTCTACCTTCTGTCAGCGATTTCGTGTTCTGAACTGTCGGTGACATGCGAATCAAGGCTTATAGTAAATGCCAAATGGAAACGGTACCGATTACTATGCTCCTGATTACTCTATGCTCCTAGGCTCGACTCGGAGCTGATTCCAACCGCGTTGATTACAAATTCGTCCAGTTTGTTCGACTTGCGAGATCGTCAAATGGAGGGAGTCGATTGCTCTCTAAGAAACGAACTCGGGGCTTTCCGCGGGTCCCGTGATCTGCAAAATCGTCGCACACGGACCGGGAATTCCGGCTGGTGATGCCCGCCTTCACTGCTTTCATTTCAGCAATTGTTGTGCCTCTAACTGTTTCTCTCTCTATATCTCACAATGGTAATACTTCACGAATCTGTCTGAAGCCGTGTGACCGGTACTGAAATGCACAGACATTGTTGAATGCAGTACCGACGCGCGTGCCCAACAACTGGGTGGTGGGATTAAAATCAAGGCTTGAATCAAGGACTAACGGCAAGCAACACTCTCCGATGCAGAGACTCGACGAGAAAGCACTTAGAGAATTTTAAGTTGTGTGTCGCTGCGACGATTTGACCCGTAGAGTCGTGGCATGTCTAGACTGTTTTCGACATCTACTTTACTATTAGTCGCAAATGATTGTTGTCGTGATGCCGTGTCCATGAGAAATGATGAGATAGTAGTCCTTCATGTGGTATACGTATAAATCTCAAAACCCTGGCGCCACTGAACAGTATCTGGTACAGTATATGCCATCTGTCCCGTAGAGGTCAATCGATTTAATACCAATGAGCCTATATATCCGTCCGAACGTCCGAAAATATGCGGATGCTCCATTTCACCGTCTTTCAAGCACGTCGCTGTGTCATGACATCCATGCTTCAACGCTAATAACAATGGGGTCATACCCTCATTGTCCTCTGCGTCTTGAATCGCACCGTGCTTGAGCAGCAGACGCGTGCCTTCGACTGTCCCCTTGGTCGTACCGTAACCCGGTTTCTCCCACGACGAGTTAGTATTGACGTGATTACGATTGGTACTAGTAGTACGATTTGCTGCCACGTGCAACGGAGACATTCCGAAATGATTTCGGATGTTGATATCGGCGTTGTGCTCAGTTAGCATCTGAAGCACTTAGAGGTGTCCATAGTATGCCGCACTGTGAAGTGGAGCCCAGCCCTCGTAGCCCAGGGCATTCACATCCGCCCCGTGATTGAGTAGCCACTGCACAATGTACAAAGTTCCAGACCTGCAAGCTTCACGCAGTGGCGTATCTTCAGAACGGTCGCGAACATCGACGTCCGCACCACTCCGATGCAGTAGCTCCGCGACCTGGAAATGGTTTCCGCGCAATGCGGCCACTGTCGCTATAACTTAGGATGCAAGTTCAGTTTAGACTCACCCGCCAGCCCCAGCTGCCCCACTAACCCTAGTCTTGAGAATTAGATCACGTATACTTCGTGATGTCCGGTCACGCTTATCGAAGTAGGGAGAACAGACTGGCGACAAAGTTATGGAGCTCGGAAATGGTTGCAGAGAGGACCTCTGACCCGAACCTCAGGTTGGCTGAGCGAATACTATAGAAGAGCATAGGGTCTGCCGAAGCAAGAAACGAAGATGGATTGTAAGCCAAAACAAGAAACGTTGAACGGACGAGATGTCAGTTGAGCAGCGTTCCCCAAACCTGAATCCAAATATTTTGCATGCCTGAAAATGTACAGGTCACCGTGACGATCAGCCAAGCGATCAGCTCACCGTTGGGAATCGGCAAGTCAGTGTTCTAGCAACAACCACTCAACGACGTGGAGTTATGCAAGTCCATCCAGCATGTTACAGAAGCGCAGAAACGCTCTATATATTCTGTCGGCGATTTCGAATTCGTGTTCTAAACCGTCGGTCGCCGAGGCTCCGTCGCCTCCGAGCCATAGTACTGTAAGTGGAAACGGCACCGACTAGTCGGCGACTAAGTTACTGTGGGCGAATTCGGAGCTCTCCGCGAGTCTCGTGATCTGCAAACTGTCATCTGTTTACGCTCACGTCCAAACCCGACAAGTGGCTGCACTAAGCCTTAACTGTCTAGATGTGTCCTGTAAGGACCATCTTCGACCCTGCAGAATTACAGGGGGTGCCTGAGGTCAGTTCTTTCCGGCTCTACATGACCCGAATCACAATCAGTGCAGACTACATCAGGGCCAACAATGAACATGGAATGATGGAAACAGGGGCGCAAGAATTTCGACTCCTCGTCGACCGTGTCGTGTTCTTTTTCAGCGCCGGGTGGATACAGTATACACCACCAACATATCAATGGCGTATCGCGCGTAAAAATCTTTTTGGATATACAGTAAATTTTTTTTAATGCGAGAGTAGCTGCGAGTAAAGATGATGGCGCTTTGCTACTTTTGACAGGTCCGATCATAGAGACTCTACTTCTGGCTAGGGGTGTTCTCGCGCAAGGCACAAGGCTGTCCAAATGACAGCCCTTGGCATGAAACTGTAGGCACATGCCCAATACAGTCGGTGCGAGACAGGCGCACGTTGTGACAGCCCACATCCTGCTTCTATGTACCCGTGACTCGGATTGGGTGTTCCGTGTCTTGCAGTGATATTCAACTCGTCGTTGTGATATATCGCTGTGAGCGAATCGGGTAGGGTCCTTGGACTCGACATCGGGGGGCGCTGACAGTGGGCGCCCTACTCCCGCACAGGCACTTACCCATAGCAGGTGTGTTGTAGTAGGCTCTTGGCTCTTGGCGGGGAACTTTCGAGCCCCTGAGGCAGTCCAACAGTCGGCGCACCCAGACATGACGGGCCCGCGGAAATATTGTATAAAGTTGGCCTTTCTTGTCTGCTATCGCCACTTTTTCGTTCCTCCCTGCATACTACTGTACTATGTGGTCCCCATTCACCCCCTCGCTTCTCTGGCTGCTGGGTTGTTGAGCGGCTTTCAACATCCCTTAAACACTAGCCATGGTGCCGTGATGGGGCTCAACCATACGGACTTGAGTACTTTCACACCGTACATCGAATTCGCACGGGCCGCGTACTGTCAATCGAACAAACTCGTTGGATGGAAATGTGGTGGTTTGTCCTTTCTTTTGCATCTTGATGCCCTCGCTGAGTCACTGATCGGGACGAAGGTGCCTGCGACGCTCTTCCAGGCTTCATGCCTACTTTGACTGGAGGAGATGGGAACGGTACCCAGTTTTGTAAGCACCGCTTCAATTTAACAGGTCCCGCACCGTTTTATTGAACAATCCTAGTTTACGTTGGATACTGGCCTACTCAGTCCGCAGTGGTGGTAGCTCACCAGGGCACAGACCCGCATAAGTTGTATGTCCCAGTTTCAAAACAACCCTCACATACCGACATACCGAGTACTTCATAGGTTGCCTGTTCTGACTGACGTGAACTTCCACTTCATGGCTCTCGACCCTACTCTCTTCCCTGACATCCCAAGCGACATCGAACTCCACTCGGGGTATGTCATTGAGCACATGAAGACTGCAAACCAGATCCTCGCAGAAGTCAAACGATTGATGGACGAGTATTCTTCGACTAACGTGGTCCTGGTACGTCTTCACGACGGTAAATTATTGCCCATCCGGACGCCTTACCTACTTTCTTTGGTGTTACTGTACCCGTAGATCGGTCATTCGCTAGGCGGAGCTCTCGCGGAACTCGACACGATGCTCATGAAACTTAATCTGCCTGAGGGCACGACCATCAGAGGAGTCACATTTGGGAAACCGCGCCTTGGAAATGTAGCTTGGGCTACGTTCTTCGACTCGCAGGTGTCTAATTTCACGAGGATAAACAATAAACGCGACCCAGTCCCAGTCGTCCCTGGACGCTTGCTCGGCTTCCGGCACCCTGCTACAGAAATCCATATTCAGCTTGATGGAGAGGCCGTTATTTGTCCCGGCGAGTAGCCGTACTTTGTCCCACATTTGCACACGCGTGTTGATACCTTCTTTCGCTATAGGCTCAGACGATGGCGTGGACCCGGAATGTGGCGATATGATGGTGCCGGATGTTTTGGAAGGAAATGTAAATGATCACGGCGGACCTTACAATGGCATCCGTATTGGCACACAGGAGTGCACTCCGTGAGGCCAGTACAACACAATACATTTCAGCAAAGGTTTGCGATGTAAAAGACATCGCTCTGGGCGTGACATCTGTATCACATATCTACCATTCCGAGCTTGATACTCGTATGCAATTACTTTATATATTTTGTTGTTTAAGACAGGGCTAAATGGGAGATTGCGATGACGGTGGAGAACACATGGCCAAGGCCCAAGTGGATGGACATTATATCAAAACTTGTTTTCTTATGAGAAGCGGAGCGCGATATGAAACTTTAGAGAGAAACTGTGCAGTGCCCTGAAACGCCCCCCACGAGCCCGACTCTCGAAAAGGCCACATTGAAACCGCAACAAGTTGAATTACTCGGGGTAGCTGCAAGGAAATAGAGCAAAGGGGCCACCGTCACCATCCTAGGTTTGTCGACCGGGGTAGATGGGCGAGTCCTGCTTTTACACCGGGAGTACAGTCACGGTCCGCCTTAAATCTACAGTAGGATGAAAAGGTAAGCTCAGGCTTGTCGGCGGCCTCAATAGCCTATATTTCTGGCGGTAGTTTTGACGCGGAGGTTACACATACTGTAGCAGGCCTCAGTAGCCCTATTGAAGGATCGATTGGTTCAAGAGTTGGTTTCTCAACAACACCCGTAACGGAGCTGCTGCACGAAGGGCCAGGGACGAGACCCATTCCCAGGCTAAATTTGGAACAGGGGTTTCATGAACTCCTGAACGGGCAGGCAGTACTATCCAGACTCCCACGGCCATCCGTTTGAGATTGATCCTGAGCGGCATTAGCAACCGTAACCGTATATGTCCTGGTTCCTGCGAAGGGTCTATGCACGGTACCTGCCGTCAGATTGGATTTTTGCATTACGCTGTCACGGCGTCACCGGCTGATCTTTCCCCACGGACAACTTCAAGGACAAGGGCATGGCAGGCGGAATACCTTCGGTTGTAAATTGATGTCATCTTTCCGACTCCGACCTCCGTCTAACCAACCTCTTCGCTCATGACACTGAATTCACATCGATCAGTTCACCCATGGAATGTCAAGCACGGAATTAACTCGGGTAACTACAGTAAGAAAGGCTGAGAAAGCGTCGAATACAGTAGATTGATCGAGAGCTCGCACATCTGGTCTCCCCATAGGGCCCATACCCCGCCATTGCCCCGACACCAGAGTGAGAAGTCGACACCCCTAGTGTATGAAATTCCATATCCTGCGAGTTTCATGTTTTTTTTCGTCAAAATTTTATTACTAGTATCTATAGATCTGCAGGGAACTACAAGAAATGATCCTCCAGAGGGCACTTACACAGGCAGGGGTGCAGATGCAGGGCCGCACACAGATGCAGGGGCAGGGGGCGCTGACGCGGCGCGCAGGGGCGAGGGCTGACGCAGTGTGCAGAGACCGAGGGCATCAACCCAGCGCGCAGGGGCAGGGAGCGTTGGCCCATCGCGCAGGGACGGGGGCGCTGACACAGCGTGTGGGGGCTTCGATCCAGCGCGCAGAGACCGGGGGCATCGACCCAGTGGCGCAGAGGCGGGGGTGCTGACGCAGTGTGTGGGGGCGTTGACCCGGCATGCGGAGGTGTCGACTCAGCATGCAGGGGCAGGGGGCGTTGACGCAGGGCAGGGGTGCTCGCAGGGGTAGGGGAGATGGTAACATGAAAAAAAAAGAGAACCCTCCGAGTCTCCGACACGCTCTTGGGGCGAGGGAGGGGGTGGATTTGGCGGCATGAAAAAAACAGAACCCCCACCCACTCGCATTTGAGGCGAGGGTGGGGTTGGGGCATAAGAAACCTCTGTCTCGCGCCGCTTGGAGCGAGATGGGTACTGTACGGGGGCACAGAAAACATGTGACTTTCACGTGACTTTGTTTGGATAGGACACAAGGCCAGCTGCCATTACCCCGCCATCATCCGAGTCTCCTTGCCACCCTGGGCCATCAATTATGATAGACAATTTTGAAGGATCATCGACTAAAAAGCAAGAAAAAAATGGGGCTGGGAAGGAATCTACTAAAGAAGGCCAATGTATGTACATCTTTTGCTCGATAGCCTGTACGGACAGACATGACTGGTGCCATGTAGCTCGAGTAACAATCGACATGGTCCCTGATGTTGCCCTCCTGGAAATATTTGGTGTTTATACATGGCTAGAGTCGTGGTATACACTGGTGCACGTGTGTCGAAAATGGCGAAATGTTGTTTTCGGGTCACCGTGTCGCCTGAATCTGCGACTTTTACTGCACGGCCCGCACGCCAGTCACGGAGACGCTAAATGTCTGGCCATTGTCGTTGCCTATTGTCGTATGGGGCGATGGCCACGAAAAATGGGGCGTGGATAATATTGTTGCGGCACTCCAGCACGGCGATCGCATATGTGAAATCATTCTAGTCGATCTTTTAGGTCTGCGATCGGAAAAAGTCTTGGCAGCGATGCAGCAACCATTCCCGGCGCAGACTAGGCTGGAGTTTCAGCACAGTTTTGAAACAGGTTTTCCCGTTTCGTTCTTGGGTGGCTCAGCACCACGACTGCAAACACTCTGCTTGGATCACATTTCATTACCGGAATTACCAGACCTACTTTTGTGCGCCACTCACCTTGTGGTTCTTCATCTGCAAAAACATTTCTCATTCCGGGTACTTTTCACCCAAGGCCATCACTACTAGCCTCTCCGTGCTAACCAGGCTCGAATGTTTCGACATTAGATTCGAATCTTGTCGAGTAAATGTCGACGTCGCCCTGACCGGCGTCCACCTCCACTGACACGCATCCTCCTCCCCGTTCTCACTTCGTTTCGGTTCGAAGGGACCAGCCAATATTTACATGACCTCGTGGCCCGGATTGACACCCCTCTACTCAAGACGTTGAAGATAGCCTTCTTCCCTCAACTGTCAATCGACACTCCACAACTCACCCACTTCATCTATCGCACCCCAAAGTTTAAGACACCCGATGAAGCACGTATGGTCTTTTCCTATGAGGGACTTTCGGTCAAACTTCCACGAACATTTGACGGAGTATTTGAGCTGGCAATCTCACAGTCGGATCTACCGATTGCGTCTGTTGAGGAGGTGTTCATCTCGTTCTTTTGTCAGGCTCTCATTCCTATGGTGGAACGCCTCTACATCCTCGAGGACATATTATGGCGTTGGGACGACTTTGAGAACAGCGAATGGCTGAATCTTTTACGTCCATTTACCGCTCTGAAGGATCTCTACCTATGCTCGGGAATTACGCGACATATTGTTCCCGCCCTGCAAGAACTCAGGCTCATTGGGGGAAGAGCGACAGGAGTGTTACCTGCCCTGCAGACAGTTTTCTTGGCGGAGCCTGTCCCATCGGAACTTGCCCAGGAAACCATTGGGCCGTTCATTGCTGCACGACAGCTTGCCAGTCCTTCCATCACTATTTCTCGCTGGGATGGAGTGCGGTTTGATTAATGCTTCTGTTTCTATCCCATTTATGTTTGGGCTCATCTACTTAACAATCACCGTCTTTCTTAACACGCATCGTTTGACTTCCTGAGATGCTAGTATTCTCTTAACAATACGATAATCAGACTCGTTTCTATGATATCGTCATGTAGAATAGATGCTAGATTGAAGGAGAAGAGTAAGGATGATCATATCGTGACCACAAAATTCGATATCTGCTTAATAAACTAGTAATCCAGGTGAAACAGAGACTAAACAGAGAGATGGAGGGGTATCGGTGAAAAGCCGTAGATGAGGCCAGACGGGGGAGTCAAGCGGTATGACGCGCGACATCTGTTTGAGTTCACTTTCCCACATCAGCCACTTCTCTTCGACGATGCCACGACGCCCTCCTTCACCAAACTCGTTCGAGAGATACAGTAACTCTGATGACAGAGACAAGTATCGTAGTCGTCGCGATGATCACCGACGCGGCGCAGACCGCGAATCACCACGCGACGCTTACCGGGACCGCGACCGCCGAGGATTCTCAGAACGGGACACACGGCGAGGCTATCCCGACAACAACAACGACGAGAATGCCGCCGCCGCCGCCGACGACGACGACAGTGGCAGACGAAGATGGAGGAATGATGGAGACGATGATAGACATCGGAGAAAAAATGGGACTGGGTACGATAGTCGTGAGGAAGAGGAAAGACGGAGAAGGGATGAGGGTAGCATTGGCAGAGACCGCCGATACGCGAGCCGACGCGACGAAGGCAACGATAAACGCAATGACCGCTCGAGGCAGGGCGAATACCGTGATCGAGCCGACCGTGACCGACCGCGAGACCGGCGGAACGAAGATCGTGACCGCGGCGACGACAAGCGCAGAGGCTCTCCCCGGCGGCGGCGCTCCGCCTCCCCTCGCCGCTCCCGTCCGCACTCCCCTTCCCCTTCCCACTCTCATTCTCCATCCGCCGCCGCCGCCGCCGCGCCCGAAGACAAAACCAAGCCAAATTTCGCACCGTCGGGTTTGCTCGCGGCCGCGACGAACACGGTCAGGAAGGCGGACGGGACGAGCATGCTGCTCAAGTATAATGAGCCGCCTGAGGCTCGCAAGCCGCTTGTTGGATGGAGGCTTTATGTTTTTAAGGGCGATGAGCAAGTCGGTGGGCTTGCTTTCTTTTTTTTCCACACCTCCTTTCTTTCACATCCGCTGCTGTTGACGACGCGTTTTGTGGTTTGCGTGTAGATTTGCTCCATATACACCGCCAAAGTGCGTATCTCATCGGTCGTGACCCCACGGTTACAGACATACCCCTTGAACATCCGTCGTGTTCGAAACAACATGCTGTGATACAGTGTAACCTTTGTTTCATCTGTTCGTCTTGTTGCTCAGCTCATCGTGGTCTTCAAACAGATCGACTCGTTCAGCAGAAGGACGAATTTGGGAGTTCAAAAGGCGTCATAAAGCAAGTCCCCTTCTCGTTTTAATATCTGTGTGCGCGTATTGATATCGTGTGTGTAGGCCTTTTGTCATCGATCTAGAATCGACCAACGGTACCCACGTGAATGGCGAAGCCATCCCAACATCTCGTTATTACGAACTCAAGGCTAGTGATGGTGCGTTCGTGAGACGTCTCGATCACATGCATGTATCTGGGCGCTCATCATCGATTGCATTACTGTAATTTCCAGTGTTGAAATTCGGAACTTCCAATAGGGAATATGTTCTCCTTCACGACGAAGTTTCATAGACGTCTACAGTATGGGATCCATCAGCCAACGTTTAGTATATTGTTTGCTAGCACCGAAACGAGAAAATTAGTATAAGCTTGACAGAATCATTACCCCTTGTGCCTGTAAGCTTACTGTAAGAGCATTCAGTCGCACATACTGTACATGTTAGGCATCATTGGCGTATCACCATTTCACACTGTGGCGCACAGGGTCATCATCACAGGTCACTCGTCTCAGGACATAACGTGTTTGTCCCAACACAACCTCGGGTCTTGCGGTGATATCCGTCCAACGATCAAAATATAGCGCAACCCAGCTTTGCTCAGCTCGCTCGCGAACTCGTCTTGTACAATTCTTTACATGAACAACACAATTTTAGGATTCACCGCTCAAAGTTAGTATACATCTAAAACGATGGACACCTGAAGTGGGGAATAAAGAGGACATGAATAAATGGTAAACGCGAAGTAACCATAATGATACAGTAGGAGAAGGGAAAAGGGGAAGGACGTTAGTACACATTTCATTTGGAAAGATCCGGCGTGTAGCGTGAAATAACATATTAGTGACGTTAAGATGAAAGACCAAGGCGCTCAGGGGGGTTACAATGACCCCCATTGCGAAGATTTAGGCGCGAGGAAACCAGAGGAGCGGTGCTGAATGGTACAGATAGATATTCGCCGATCGGGTATCACGGGACAGACGACTCTGCAGGTTTGCAAGGACGACGGGTCTTGTCGAGGAAATACAGTTTCCTCCATAATTGATGGTCCTTTGCGTTACCGCCGACGCAGCCCGATTTCTTCAGATGGCGTTGGAGAGCATCCATGCGAGAATAGGTCCTCCCGCAGCCTCCGTGAAACGGGTGGTCATCGTACCAATGAGTGAGGTGCTCCGGGCGCAATCTGGCCGCCGCCGGGTGGGTGGGGGGTACGCCGCAACAGATGACGCGGGACAGATGTTGCTCGTGCTTCTTGAGATGGCGCCTGAAGTCCCCCATGCGTTTTGTTAGTTGAAGATACCCGCATTGCTTACATTCGATCAAGGGGTCGACCTTGATGCCAGGTGCCGTAGTCGTGGTCGTGGTCGTGGAGGCAGCGGTGGGCGCGTCAGAGGGATGCGCTTTGTCACTTTGGGCGCGTTTGGGACGCGACGCTTTCTTTGCAGGGTCTACTGCCCTGAACGTCCAGTTCTCGGCGGGACGAGGAGAGCACTGAAAGACGCAAGGAACAGGCGCGTTATCCTCAGCCTTGGCTAAAACCAGGGGAGCATCGGGACTCTGGGTGGTGTCGGGGTAATATAGGCCAAGAGCTGTGGTCTCTAGGGAAGTAGGAGGGGCAATGAAATTGCCAGGGAGGGCACCGAGATGGTTGGCCACGGTATCCTGCAGTGACTGGTTTGCCATGACCGGCACGTCGGTCGTAATCCGGTTTTCGGGAAGAAAAAAGGGAAGGGGGGGATGCTGCTCAGGGAGCATAGAGCGAGGTGTATCTACTGGCGGGGGCCATGCAACAGCGTGATCATGGTAAGGTCGAACTGGAGCGGCGAGGTCTTGGCTACCGACATCGCTCACTTTGAAAGGGCTCGACAAAGCGTGCAAGAGCAGGTCTGGGGAGGTGAAATACAATGGACTGTCACCACCCAGAGGTGATGCCATTAATGATGGAGGCGTGCTACGGTACGCGGTGAGACGGAGCACGGTGAGTAACGAAGCCAAGATCACATACGATGAGTTGCAGGACGATAGCTCTGAGTCCAGAGAGCCACAATTCAAAGACGGATCAGAGACGGGGATACCAAGGGGGCAAGCCGCGTAGATATTAGAGGGACAATCCGTGTTGAGCATAGCAGTCCATTGGTCAAAGGCATAAATGGCTGGAGGGGGCGGACTAGACGAAGGGAAGGGAGGAGAGCATACGCTGCCCGCAGCATGGTGAGTGGTGGTGTATCTGTTGGCTTTGCCATCGTCGTAGAACCACGCCTGAAACCCGAGCAGTCCGTCTTGACGATTTGAATGGACGTCGAATACGGGCACGCAGGGGGGGGAGGACATGTTGGCAAGGGATGCATGGGACAAAGGCCAGCTCTTATATGAGGGACCCCGACATTGCAAAATAATAATTTCCGCGCGGATAAGTTAGCTGAGGCAGAGCAGCGAGAAAGTCATGAAAGGCGCAGAAACGCGTTCGAACCATATTTGGCAGTCCACCGACACCGGCTGTGCCCGAGTCCGAACTTGCCTGCGATTCCAGATCTCAACACACAACTGGCACATGAGGCGCGGCTTATCGAAACGTCCTGCCCCCACGGAAGGTAAGAAAAATCGAATCGCGTCTCAAACCTGGTTTACCTGCTGACGGGACAACAAACAAATTGCGCAGAGATCGACTGTTGGTCTCGCTCTATATCTGCCCTTTCCAATCTCGCCGTCAACTCGACCACGCCGGACACCGTCACTCGCGTCAATCGCCTGATTGCCACGTGGCCTGCCGATGACGCACTCTCGACGGACGGGCTCGAGGGCATCAAAGCCAGCTACAAGAAGCTGGTTTCCGGTCTGGGCGAGATCAAGACGCAATCGGACAGAGACGTCAAGTAAATACACGCGTGTTTGACATGATGATGATCGTTCCAGAACTGAAATTTCTCACGTATCGCTTCATCTCTAGGGCTATCGATGAGGCGCTTGAGCGGCTTGAGGTACTGCTGGCCTTACGGAGAGCTTCCGAAGCCAGTCTACAAGGTACGCGAGAGATCATCATCTACCTACGGTAGTTGGGACTTTTGGCGCACGCGGAGAGCTAAGCCGACTGCTCATTTCATAGAGAAACGACTCAAACGTCCCCGTGCGCATTCACCGCCACCGTCGTCAACGCCACCAACCCCGGCGTCAGCGGGCAATACGCGCAACGCTACCGGACCCGGGCAACGGGGATCCGCAGGACCTCAACCGTCCACACCGTCGCTTCGCGAGACCAAATCCCGCACGCTCCGAGAGACGCTGCAGAGGCAGCTGCCTTTGAAAGAAGGGAGGATGGTCGCATTCCATCCTCCGAGCTCAGGCAAAGCCGCAGATGGGACCAGTCCGGAGGATACGACTTGGATCATGGCGCGGATCGTCAAGTCCCTCAGTCAGGACCGGTTTCGGTATGTACGACTATCGTCTCAACCTACCGCTTATTTATCACGATGGTATCTAGCTACGAGGTGGAAGACATCGAGCCCCAGGAAGACGGAAAGCCACTGTAGGTTACCACGATAGCTGTGCAAAATGGAATTTTTTTCATCCACTGCTTTACAGGCGCTATGTCGCTACGCTGCGATCCACGCCGATCTCAATCATTCCTCTTCCCAACAAGGACGCACTGCCGGACGACCCAGCGCACCTAAGCGCCTACCAGGTGTTTCCGACTGGCGCAACGGTTATGGCTCTGTACCCAGACACGAGCTGTTTCTACCGTGCGGAGGTGATCGCTTCCCCGAATAACATCCCGACCCAAGGCCGAGTAAGCGTGTCGATTGATCGTCCGTCCGAACCGTACTGACTGGGTTCAGGGCTCCGGAACAACGTATTACAAACTCAAATTCGAAGACGATGATGACCAGGAACACCTGGTCTCGGCGGCAGAGGTCGTGGAATGGCCTGGCCAGTGATCTGTACTGTAGACCTTATCTACCACGCGAACGAGGGCACTGCGTTCGCATTGTTTTTTTTTTGTAATCTTAGTCTCAGATAAGCGAACCCCCGTCCCCACCGCCTTAATCGGAGTTGGCGATGTTTATCATTATCATCATCGTGATCGTCATTCATCCCGAGATCGCCGTAGATGCTGGTGAGCATGGTTCAGCATAGTTTTAGTGTCATTGGTGGTTCTTCGGCTCGAAGGTGGGTTGGATGAGGCCTTGAACTCTTGGAGGTTCAATGTAATCAAGTATACGACGAAGGTCACGAAAGATGCGGGCAGCTCTTTCCAAGGCTCTTTCGCAAGTTAGCAATGATAAGTTTTGGGGACTTTGGACAAATCGGGAGGACAATGGACCGGCCGGAGCTATGAGTACATTTTGTGAGTCGAGGCAATCAAATACTCGGTCCGAGTCCGGGCATCATATGCTGCAGTGCCTAGCGAGGACTCGGAGTCGAGACCCTAGAAAAGAGCAGGATCTTGATCAAGGCTCGACTCGGTGGAAAAGGCAACCTCGGAGGGGACATTTCACCATTGTTCTGAGAAATTGGGGAAAGGGTACCTCGACAATGGGGCCCCCTTAATCTCACCAAGCCAAGCGATGATCGCAAGCCATGCCAGTGACACGGGACCTGCTTTTGCCGTCCAGTGGCTGTGCTCGGACCTCGGAGACTACGGTCCGACCGTCCACGTGCGGCGCGGTCACTCAGTCAAAGGACAGGAGGTCCGAGAAATCGGATCATGGATGGATCATTTATGCGGTACTGTAGAACGTGCCAAACAACGCGACCGAGGGTGCGAATGCGAAACTTTGGCGGGCGTGGCGTCGCCGCGAGGCGGCGCAAAGAAGGTCGATACGTTGATTGGTTGCTTGGCTGGTTGGTTACCGTGTTCTTTCTTTCTGTTTCCCATCATATCATAGTATCATGCTCGAGACCGCACCAGCACCAGCACCATCGGTGTTCACCGCGACATCCGCCTACTCTCTAGCCGGCGTTGCAGGCATCGCCGTCATCGCAACAACAGCGGCGCGCAAGCTGCTCCCGCAAAACGCGCCGTGGCAGGACCGCGTCACCTTCATCTGGCTCGTACGTACAGTACTTCCCCCCACCCACCCCAAACTATTTTCTGGGCTTCGCTGACGATGATTACGATACCACCGGTCGTATAATTATAACGCAACCGATCCCGAAAAAATCCAAACGTGGAAACATGAAACTTAGACGTTTGACGCGCTCATCCACTTTATCTTCGAGGGCTCCTTCCTGGCCTTGTCGACCTTCGGACGTACCGTAAATGCATCCTCCGGCGTTTTCGCGCAGATGTGTACGTTTTGCATTCCATTTCTATTCCTTGAACTTTCCTATCTCATCCATGTCATACCATACCATATCACAACCGGCTCTTTTTGCATCCGCCAATCCAACACAACAACGTCTTTTCGCTTCCCTCCTTCCCTTTTTTTTTGGGTTTCATCCACATGGGGTTGGTCGGGTCGGGATGCATTCACACACACAGGGCGCGAGTACGCCGCTGCCGACGCGCGCTGGGGCACGGCAGACTCGACCGTCGTCTCGCTCGAGTTGTTGACCGTATTTGGCGCGGGACCGCTCGCCGCGCTCATCGTATACCAAATCGTGAAGCGCGACCCTGCGCGGCATTACTGGATCGTCGTGCTCAGCACAGCCGAGCTCTATGGCGGGTACGTGCTATTTCTTCTTCTTCTTCATTCTTCCTTTTTCCTTTCTTGGGGGGATGGCACTGCAGAGTAACGAATGATGGTGATGGTGATGGTGATAATGATGACTGGAAGGTGGAGAACGCGTGGCTGATCGTCTTGCCCTTTTTTTCCTTTCTTCGATAGCTGGATGACGTTTTGCCCTGAATGGCTCACGGGCAGCCCGAGCCTCGATACGTCGAACGTGCTCTTCTTTTGGGTCTACCTTGTGGTGAGTGCCAGTATCGCCATTCCGTCTTGCGTATTTGATGCGATTAAATGTGCTTTTGCGTGCCGCAGTTCATGAACATCATGTATGTCCCCTTTCTGAGTCATCTCTTGTTTTTTTTCCCGCGGGTTTGACTATGGATATTATCTAGCTGGGTCCTCATTCCTGTGTGGCTCATGTACGACTCGTACACACACATCGCGGGTTCTCTGCGCTCCGCGCAGGTTGATAAGGCGCGCAAGGCGGAATGATGTGTAGGGTGTTACACCATATGAGTCTTGCACAGGTAATTATACTGTCGCTTGTTTCCATATCTTCATATCACACTGGGATATTTGTTATGCTTCCTTTATATTGACCGTGGCATACTCGAAAGTAACGGGGAAAAGGGTGCCATCGAGCCTCATGTGTAAGTAGACGTAAAATTATGGTAAGCGTGTTCTGAAATCAGTAGTCCCATGATGTGAGTAACTAAACGAACAAATGCTATGAGATGTTAAATAGTGTGAAGTAAGAGTCCGAAGTTCAAAGTTCAAAGGTCCACTGCCAAATAAATGTTCATGCCGAAGAGAGAATCAGTGCGAAATAGTGAAATATGGAGACTTGTTGCCAGAGTCACCAAGTACTGTCCCCCCAGTGAGCCTTAGCGCTGACCTCAAGACGGAAAAAGTCACTTACGAACAACAAAATATGTGCTGTTTGGAGACACGGTTGGTACTGTGACGGAATGGCTCCCACTCGTCAGCAAAAAGCCAGAGGCAAGGGGGGTGTCTACGCAAGTGAGATGTGAGCACGGAACGACACCTCCCCAACGGTGGGCGTGGGTAAATTGGAGAACTTACTGATCAGAAGATTTTCGGATCCGGTGCCGTCGTCGAAGCCAAGCAGGATGTGGCCAGTATTGTTCTGGCCTTGCGGCGGGATGCCGGACGTCTGCCACACAACGGTCTGTGTGCTGCCGATCTTCCAGGTTGCTCCTTTGCTGGGAGACGTGATGGGGGGATTAAAGACGATATTCTCGCTGCGTCTGGCGGGGGCAGCGGCGGGGGCGGGCAATGCGGTCGTCGAGGAGACGAGGGCGAGGGCCGAGAGGAGAGCGGTGAAGAGTTGCATTGCGGGGGTGTGTATGTAGTCCGAATAAAAAGTAATAACAAACTAAATGTGGTGGAGGGGAATGTGAACGAAGAGGAGGGATGGGTTGGATGATGGAGTCCGGTGGAGAGCAAGGTGAGGTCTTTTTATGCGGGAGGGTAAACGCCCAAAGGGTTTACCACATTTGGCGGCCATTGAGAGTTCATTTAGTCGAACGATTCTTGAGGTGATTCTGATTCCGCTGCCCTGTATTTTTTTCGCTATTGTTTTTTTTTTCAATGGGAGAGGAGGGAATGCGCGCATTTTGCTCGCGCATAGATATTGAGGGCCATTATATTTCTCCGTACTGAGGTATCATCAATGTGCCAGCAGACGGGTTGCCGTAAAAACCTATAGAACCGTCAGAGAGCAGGCAAGCGAGGGCGACTGGTAGTAGGGGGGGAGACGAATAAACGCCGACGGATATTTGGTTGGTTCGCATCAACGGAGACCAGGCAAGGAAGAGAAGAAGCCGAGAAAGTGCATTGCTGCTCCGCACAGGCTTGTGACCAACTCGATTGTGCACAGTCAATTGCCTGGGATGGAAACCCACCAGCGGAGAGAAGTGTCCTGTTTCACTGGCAGTTTTGCCCATCGGGCGGCGCGACCCGACATACTGTATATGCTTTGCCGTATGAGAAAAAGCCTCCACGCTCCCCTGCGCCGCCATCTCGAGCTCAATATTTTCGGCCGCGGCTACCAGGCGCGGTTGAGTATATGATGAAATGGCGAAGGCGAAGAGGCATTATTCATTCCCGGGCCGGAGACGGACGAGACGCCAGAAGTGGATAGTCGGACTTGCAAATCGGGTCACGCGCCGGAGGGAAGCGGCGAGGCTAAGAGATTGGTAGATACAGTGCTGTACAGCGGGTGAAGGGCGCCACGCGGACATGGAAATGCGAAGGAAGCCCTTCTCGAAACCGACGACGGGACTGATAGGGTCAGCGGGGGGTCGCCGGTCGCCTCTCCTCCCTCTTTTCGTCATCGTGGCGTCGGGCCATCTTCCGACACCTCATTGCCACGATGGACGAATGTCCGTCCGGGGATGACTTCCCACAGATTGAGACTCCCAAATCTCATCTCCAGCACCACCCACCGTCATCGTCATCCATCATCGGGGACAACAACAGAAGAGTTTAATATCTATCCCGAAATGGGCCCCTCATTCCGTGATCGACCGACGAGCCCTTACCGAATTGTCCGCCATAAGCGGACGACAGACCCAGACGCGGTTCACTCAGGCACGGTACAGTGCTGTACGAGTACACGACCGAGCCATCTTTGGCGGGGCCGGATTCTCGCGCGTCGCCACCAGTGCACCTGTTTCAGCATTTTCTGTACTGGAACTATCGAGAAATGGAACTGCCCAAATGTGGTCCAATTGATATCGATCTACTTACTCCCTTCTCCCCGATCCATGCAGTCTGGAAGCACAGGCGGGCAGTGCCGCCGCAGTGCCTTGGAGGAGTCTTGGAGGCACCCGCCTGCCAAGCAAGTAAGACACAGTCTACCAAACGAGAATACACTTGTGACTACTTTGTGACCTCGCAATCACAGAGAGCCACGTTCAGTTTAAGATTAGTACCATTACAACAAGCCTGCGCCCCCCCCCCGCTCCCCATCCAGGGTTATTGAGTATGGACGGAATCGCATGGCTTGCATCGCCGAGGTAGTGGCTCCCGCACACGCGTCGAAGAGAAATCTTTCCCTCTCCACTGTGCATACCCAACCCCGAGCCCCCACATTCGGCTCTTAAGCACAACCAGCTGAATATGATTCGGAATGTCGTCACGTTTCATCCAACAATGACAGGTAGGGCTCCTTGCTACAGTTTGTCTATACTGAGGTCAATGTTTGCTTTAGTCGCAAGACGTTGTCTCGCGCGCGTCCATCACGTTTATACTTGTACATGTTATACTCGAAGCATCGGCACCACCGAACAGTAGCCAGTACGGTATCTATTCTCTGTCCCGCACGGCGTCAATAGAGTAGATACCCATGAGATTCTCGTGCTTACATATTCGTCCGAAAACCCGTGGATGCACCATTTCACCGCGTAGCACCATGCTCTTTCAAGCATGTCGCCATGTCGTCACGCTCATGCTCCAACGCTAGTTGCAATGGGGTCTTACCCTCGTTGTCCTCGGCATCTATAATCGCACCATGCTTGAGCAACAGGCGCGTGCCTTCGAGTGTCCCCTTGGTCGGGACATAATTCCATTTCTTCCAGTATGACGAGTAATGCAGTGGGGTCAAACCATCGTTATCACGTGCATTAGGATCTGCCCCATGGTCTAACAACCACTGCAGGATTTCGAGGTGAACAGGGTGGACAAAAGGACTTGCCACTAGGTGCAATGGTGACGCTCCCAGGTCATCCCGTAGGTGGACATCGGGGTGGTGTTCGATTAGCATCCGAAGTATTTGGAGACGTCCATGGAAGGCCGTTTCATGAAGTGGGGTCCAGAAACCGTTGTTCGTGATATTCACATCCGCCCCATGATCGAACAACCATTGCACAATGTCCGGAGCTTCAGACCTGCATGCTCCATGCAGGGGCGTTCCTTCCGAAGTGTCGCGAACGTTGACGTCTGCGCCATGCCGATGCAGTAACTCTGCGACCTGGAAATGTTTCCCGCTTAATGCAGCCACCAACTGAGTCCCCATTAAACCACCCCTCGCATTTATCTGCTCCGGATGCTTGTCAACGAGGTGTTCTGCCAGGTCATAGAATCCCCAAGTGATGCATAGTATAAGGGGAGCGCGTCATCTCCTCCCTCTTCTGGTTGGAACAATCCCGACACTTCGTCTATCATTTGCACCCGGGACCAAGCTCCCCAATGTGGTTTGTCCGCATCAAAGAAATATTCCATCGCATCTCGTATACGTGAAACCACGTTCTGAAACTGCGCATGGTCGACCCAATGCCGGGCAGCATATTCGACAAGAGGAGTGTCACCAACATTACCCTCGTGAACATGATCGTCCAAACGGAGAAGAACGCCCAAGCACGACTGGGCAAGGATTGTGTGCGCAGGCTCGAGAACAATGTGATAGCGGGACACATCCCCGCTTGAACAGGCCAGCCGATCCGACGTGAGGAATTCCCTCACCGAAAAGTGAGAGAACTGAACCACTTGGTGATCCCCATCATCGACAACTGCAATCAAACTGGAGCATGTCGACAATACGGCCTGGTGTTGGTCCACCCACCGCCAATTGGGTTCAACTGTGGAATTCCTCCCTGGGCCGGCGCATCAAGTCGATCGCAAGGACCTCGGCGAGCTCTTCAACGCGCAACGGCCGAAGCGCGACGGTGAGACATTGGAGGAGACGACGGGCATGATCTCGATTTGCCTTATTGATCTCCCTCAATACTCGCTCGTAAGTCTCATCTAGCGTTTCAGGCAGTTCTTCAAGAATTCTCCCCACACTTGGTGGAAGACAGTGTCGCAGCGCCTCCAGCTGGCAGTACACCCAGCGGAACCTATGAAATAAGAGAACTAATCGATGCATCAAGAAGGGCACCTTACATGCCATCTGCTCTCTCGGAGAGCCTCTCAATGACGAGCTTCTTGTCCTCCTCGCGCCATCTCCGCATCTTCGTGTCTGAATAAACAGCTGAACTGACGTAATCCACAATGTCTTTCTTTGTCCAGTTTGGGTATGAAGGGACACGCAGAGAGACGTCAAAGGTTCAAGAACAGTTTTATATCGATCTCGGGTCGACTTGTGACGCATATGCGAAGATCCGAGAGGCGCAGGCTAACGAGATCGTCGATAAGATCGAGGACTTCTTCTCTTGCAGTCGGCATGCCGGAATTGTTGGGACACTCGTCAATTGCATCAACAATGAGATAAACGGGGCCCAGAGCCGGGAGTGAGAGCATCTCTTTCAACATTGTTCAAATCACTGTCGCTGGGTTTTCGTTCACCATCATCATGCGCTGAATAGAGCCGAGAGAGTACGCCGCAGCAAAGATTCGACTGTGCGGAGAGCTGGGAAAGGACGGAAAGAAGGAGGCTGCGGCGGCTCCGTTTATCTTCATCACGAAAGTCGAAATAGAAATAGGCCAAAGATGCCGATCTCGCCTCGCGTAGCGCCATGGCTCGGATTCTTCATTATGCTAGAGCTATTCACATCTTAGCCGGTCTCGGAATAAGAAAGGAGAATCACAAACCAGATTATGCTCTTTCCAGAGCCCGCTATCAAGA
>WTXL01000168.1:0-54516 GCA_022376525.1 Russula vinacea | reverse complement strand
ATCAAAAGCAAACTTTCGTGCATGAGGATGCTCGGCGCGGCGTAAGGAACGACCATCTCCGCAAGCGATAGACGGTAGAAAAGTGGGCGCAAGACGCCATCATCGTTGTATGTGATCGTTGAAAGCGCAATCCCCTCACGGTGGCTAAATGCTACGGATTGGGCACCGCAAGGGCCATAAATCAGCCGATGCAGGTCTTGGGACTCAAAGAGGGTGTACCAATATGCATCTTCCACTTCTGCCATTCAAGCACATGCCCGTCTATCTTGAAACTAACGCCTTCAGGCTGCACTATATGCAACGGCTTAGGCGCCTCACGCTGTTTCCATTCTTTGCCGTCTCTTCTTGCGTCGTCCTCAATGAGGTCTGGAAGAAAGTCATGGGGTGTAAGAGGAGGAATGCGATAATGTTGTGAATGTTCCAATGGGTTCTTGTCCAACGGGGCGGTTGTGTTGATGCAGGCACATTGGGATAAGCGCCAGGGAAGTCTATATGGACGACTTTACCCGCATTGGCGTCAACTACTGGGATGAAATCCTGTTTGCGCTGTTTGCAGTGCACGTGTGATATGCGTAAGGAAAGGGCCATACCAGAGGATGTGCATATAGGTTCTCGTGTTGCGAGAAACGCGCAAAAAGGAGCGCTTGCTGCAGGCGGAGCGACGTTGGGAAACGGTCATCGTATCCTATTGACCACCCATCAGCGAAAATCTGATGCGGCTCAATGCCTGTGGGATACGAGAATGAGTCACTGGCCCAAGCGTAAGGGCCTGCAACGTAAGCTCACCGACTTCCTTCGCGAGCGCCTGTACCTGTGCGTCGTTCTTCACAATATCCTCACATGCAAGAAGTTCCCCGGGAGAAATTTGAGGTTGTGAACCCCCAGGGAGTTTGAGAAGACTCTCAATGTTCCAGGGGCCCCGGCACCATTAAGCGATACAATTGCATTGTATGCATCGCTACCGTAAGAGAACAACCTCAGTAGATGCCAGCACACGGGAGTGATGCGGTGAAGTGTACAACTTACCCAGAAAGGACGTCTATGAACTAAGAAAGAAGCAACGGAGGCGTAAGTATTGAGTGATGTAAGGGTGCAACGCGACAAGTTGTCGGCAGAACGCAACCAAACCCGTGCTACGCCTTTAATTCACTTCCGCTCGGTGAAGTAATCACGAGGGGACGTCGGACCAAGGGCGTGGGGCGCGTTCCGTTTAGTACGTTGGACCAAAACCGGCATCGAGGGTTCCGTACATGTGACACAATTCCCGCGAGTTTAGGAGGCACGACTCACGTCTACTTCGCTTTGCGTACGATAGGTACGCGATCTTCGTCCTTCACCGTTTCTCCAGTTGTGAGCGGGATACCAAGATGCGCGAGCACGGCACGCTTCGGCGGGGAAGAAGATAATTCGTGATAAATCGAATGGCTTTGACGGAGGTGTGAGCGGCAAGGTGATGGCGCACGGCCAGGGATACTGCGCCGATCTAAGTCCCAACCACATCCTCATCAGAACAGGGATGTGGCACAACCAGGCAAGGAGTTACTTCATCTGGGGAAAGTGGGTTCGAGAGGGTGCAAAGCACTTTTGAGATATGGCACACCCGCTCACCGTAGAGTGAGCGACTGGGGGCCTGCGATTCAGTGGGCTGCACTGACATGATAAGCACGATTGATTCTTAGTTATGGTTCTAGGGAGATTATGTCCGATTACGCATAGATGCAGTACAGTCGGGAGTAAAGGGGGGATTTGTGGGACCCAGTTTCCAAAATGGCTTACATAGAGGATAACACGAAGCGGAGCGTGACCGCGGTTACCTCGCCGGTTACCCCCCTGGCAGCGCGGGGAGGTAACCCGGGCCCCTGTGGGCAGGTAACCCCGCCATTGGGCGGAAGCGCCCATTTAGGATTTGGCGCCCGGAGGGCGCCCCCCCCCCCAAATTCCAAAATCGGTTAAATCGCCCCCGGATGGCCCCGATCGGTCCCCGCCCGCCCCGAATGGGGGAGGCCGGTGATCTCCGATTTTTTTCTCCCCCCTGTGGCTGAGTGGCTCCATTCCGGGTGGGTCGTACCGGGTACCGGCAGTCTGGGGTTGGGGTTGGGGTTGGGGTTTCCGGTTCGAGTGCCTGCCCTGCCCATTTTTCCCCCCCTCCCCTCCCACATTTCCCGAGCGCCGTCCCGAGGATCGAGGCTCGGGTTGGGGTTCGCGCGTCCGGGTTGGGGTTGGGGTTTCGAGTCCCCATCCCCCATTTCCGAGCCCGAGCCCCGGGCCCGAGCGTTGGGGTTGGGTTGGGGTTGGGTTGGGGTTCCGCTTATGTGAGACTCGAACCCGAGCCCCAGTCTTGCACGCTCTCGCGCGCCGTTCCCCCCCCCTGTACACGCTAGTAGGCTGCTGCAGCAGCGGCTCCCAATTCAATCCAGTTTTTTTTTGTGTGTGTGAGATTCACATCCCCCTGCCGTCCGTTTGCCCGCCTTCCCGGCCACTCAAGGACACCCGACACGGCCTGTGTGAGTGAGAAACAGCGAGCCAGGGCCCAGTTGGCAGTCAGAGACTTGGAACTCCGACCCCTTCTGCCCTCGACGACGACGCGTTGTGCTAGGCTGCCCCCGCTTCCTGCTCCCTCTGCAGCTCCGCGATCCGCTTTCTCTGTGCATCCCTGGGCAGCATCACACACACGAGCACACCCACGACCACTCGGCACAAGCGTGCAGACTCGCACCAGCCACCAGTGGGCCAATCAAAACACAGGCCGCTTTTTTCTTCGGGAAAAGGTTCGTCTTTGTCGCATTTCCTCCGAGTCTGTGCTGCGCTCATCCTAGCTCACTTTCTCCAGATACACTTCTGCCAGCCACGCTCTCTGAGCACTGAGCATTGAAGTTTGACTGTAAAAAAAAAAGATGTAGGTGTTCATCAACACCATCGTGCCTTTTCTTTTTTATCGACTGAGACCTTGTGTTCCAGGACCCCACCCCGAGCCACCGGACTCGGACTGGTGCCGTTCTCGATGCCACCGTCTCCCCTCTCGTGCAAGCGCCGCCGGCTGGATTCACTGGCAGCAGGGGAGGTGGCCTCGGGCCATGGCCCCCCCAGCCTTGCTGGAGCGACGTTTACGGACGACGAGACGGTTCCGTCTGAGGGGAGAGGGTCCCATCGCTTGACGTGATCCTCACTCCGGACCGAGCCACGACTCACCGGCAGCCAGCGACACCTCCCCGACCGAGCCCCCCCTGCTTGCCGCCAGCGCCACCGTTCGTACGGGAATGTCGCCACCGACAGAGCTTACACCGCGGACCAAGCGCTCTTATGCGATGGTTGAAGCAGAGTCGCATGCGGTTCGGCTTCGGGTGTCAGAGCGGGAAGGTGCGGACAAGACGACGAAGAGGATATATGACAGGGTTTTGATTAACTACTGTACGTGGTGGGATCAGGACCAGGCAAGGGTTGTGGCCAGGGATCCAAACCGGGTCGCCATCCCCGCCCTTCCGGTCACAGCACCCAAGGTGGTTTTGTTCCTAGACTACGAGATGAACCGTGAGAGGAGAAAGGTATGTTATGGCTCTGTTCTTGTCTCGCGCCTGGGCTGACGGCCATCCTTCTATCCCCCCCCTTTTCAAGCATGGTCCTGCAGGAGGCAAGGAGACCATCGCTGGCTCTTCTGTCGGTGCCTCACACATCAAGGTCGTCATCTCAGCGCTGGAGAGTGCACGGCTGAACAATGAGCACATGTACAAGCACGTATCAGACGCACAGCTTAGCCTCCGCACCGACGGCCGTATCCAAAAAATCGAGAAAGCTACGAAGCACAAAGAGCCGCAGCGGGCCGACAAGGCCCACACGCGAAGGCTGCTGGAAGCTCCGCAGGTATGTCTTTGCGAATTCTACGATGTCCCCTGGTGCTGACTGATCCTTCTTTTTTTTTCAAGACACATATACTGAGGAAGAGCTCAAGGCCTGCTCCCTGTGGTGTCTACGGTCTCCGACTGCGCGTGGTCCCCAAGACATCTCTGTTCTCATTCGGGACCGTGCCAGCATCCTTCTCTCCTCTCAGACTGCGTTTCGTGGGGGTAGTGCCCGGAGCCTTCTGTGGTCCGACCTGTTCTTGTCAAAGGTCAAGCTGCACAACGTTTTGGCGAACACGGCAACATTCCAGTAGGCTTTCTTTTCCTTGCTACTACACGTCTTATTTTAATCACGACCCCTGCCCAGGTTTTGCAGCCCTCGCAGACAATGCGAAGCACAACCAGACTGGCCGGGTTGATGAACACGGTGCCCTGAGGCACCGCCTGCCTGAACTATGTGGCGTCGGGGCACTTGCCATGCTTTTCTTTGCCCACTTCCACATCCTCTGTTCGCCTGTCCCAGATTTTGCACCGGGCTTTGAGGAGCCCGACGCTGGCCAGTATGGTGTGTGTGAGTGGTACCAATACCACGTCTTTTATCCCATGCAAGGGTCACCAGTCAAGGAGATGACTTATGCAAGTAAGAGATTCACTTTTGGTTGCCTTTCTTTTTTCCATTCTCACGTTTGATTCTCAAGACCACCGGGATCGTGTCAGACTATCCAGGATGCCGCTGGTGTTGTTCTCTCAAAGGTTACCCATGCCACATGTGCATATACAGCCATGACGGCCCGGGGCATGGTGCATCAGTGGATGGAACTAAGGCACTTGGAGGATGGAGTGATAGTGGCAGCTTCCGCCCTTGCTACGACCGCACCTTACCCATTGATGCCCTGCTTGGTGCAGCAACCTTTGATGCCCGCAGACCAGAGAGCTACAGCCTCCCCCGTGATGCACTTGGTAAGTGGTTCTTGCCTTTCCGAGTCTTTCTCTTCCTCATTTTTGACACAGAGCCCCCTCCCGAGCTCATGCGGCAAATCTTCCCATGGATTGAGCAGGAGCAGGCTGCTCTCGATGCGCGTTCGGTGGCCAATCCCAATGCGCGTGACTTTGCTCTCAAGCACTTCCTTGCCCTCCTCAAGTGGCTTAGGCGTGACTCCTGCAGGATGCGGCTGTTCTCTCATCGTCGCACAGCTGTGACAGCTCCCTCCCCTTCAAGTTCCTTGCGTTCGCGCCATTCAACACAGCCACATTTCAAACCTTTGCCTCCAGCTCTGCTGCCGTTATTCATCAGGCTGCAGAGGAGGCCAGGCTACAGCTGCAGAACCTACCAGATCAGTATGCTCATGCATTTAGGGGGCTCGTTACCAGTGCTACTCTGGAGCAGCAGCGGATATTGCTTTGCAGAGCCATCAAATCATGGAGCTGACTCAAATGTCCAGAGCTGACCGATCTTTGAACACGCAGTCAGCTTCAAAGAACCTCGCCACCGTCGCACTGGCAACAAAGGTCTGTCTGGCTTTCTTTCTTTTCCTTTCTTTCCCTTTCTCTTTCCCTTGCTCATGGTGATGCATCCCTTTTAGCTTCTGGCATGGTGACCCCCTTGCGCCATCTCCCTTCTTGAGTGAGAGCGAGCCTGCAGCTGCTGGCCCTGTCCTGCCAGAGGCCCCTTTGCCAGGGGGCAGTTCTTCAGATATCCTGGTAGGATCAGCCCCACCGCTGGGATCTGTGGAGCCTGTCTGGCCTTCTCCAGTACCCATGCCTACTATGGCAGCAGTGCCAGCTCTCCCACCTCCAAATCCTGGTACATTGCCACCTCCACTCCTATCGCTGGACCCCATGTTTCCAGTCTCCAGCATTCCAATTGGAATGACCTCATTAAAAGGTATGGAGAGCAGCGCCTGCGATGCCATCCCACGTGGACCTGGGAGGGCCAAGGGTTTATGCCCTACTATGTGTTCCACCTGTGAACTCCATCCGTGAGATATGGGAGGAGTGGAGCAGGGGCCTGAACGGCTTTCTGTCTACACGGGAGCTCGAAGAGCACTGGGGTGCCAGATGGAGAAGGAACACCAGTGGGTTGAAGACAGAGAATGGGCGGCGCAAGAAGGTAGTAGGGCTTATTGATGAGCTGACCAAGAAGCCAAACTGGAATGTGGCCCTTGCACTGCGCTTTTTACAGGATCGATATGGGGCAGCCTATAAGACACCCCGTAAATTCTGTGAGTTCTGCAGGCCAAAAGCAACATGGGCTACCACCAAGTCATTGCCGCAGCCTCTGAGTACATACCTTAGTAGCCAAAAAGTCCAATTGGAGACTCTTGATAGTAAAATTTCTGCATCTCTGCTGTCCCAGTAGCCTAACTTGTCTCCTAAATTATGGATCTCCTTTGATTTGTGATACACCATGACTTGTTTGAGTAAGTGTCATCACGAATAGTATGACTCCTTGAGGGCATGGCCTCCACCTGGCCACAGAACAAGTGTGGGAACCCCACCTGCCAAATGCGTAAGCCATCTAAAAGGCATGGAAGGTACAGATTATATTAAAACATTTGCCATCTATGCCCCATAGATTCCATACTGTCTAAAGGACATAGAAGGCACAAGTTATATTAAAGCCCTTGCCATCTATGTCATCCTAAAAGGTATAGTAAGCATAAGCTATATTAAAACATTTGCCATCCTTGCCATTTAAAGGGCACAGAAGGCACAGATTATATTAAAGCACTTTCCATCCTTGCCATTAAAAGACAGGAAAGGCACAAGTTATATTAAAACATCTGCCATCCTTGTTACCCAAATGGTATAGAAGGCATAAATTATATTAGAGCCCTTGCCATCTATATAATCTAAAGGCACAAAGGTCCAAGTTACATTAAACCATTTGCCATCCTTATTACCCAAAAGGTATAGAAGGTACAAGTTATACTAAAACATTTGCCATTCTTGCCATTTTAAAGGGCACAGAAGACACAGATTATATTAAACATCTGCCATCCTTGTTGCCCAAAAGGTATAGAAGTACAAGTTATATTAAAACACTTGCCATCCTTACCACCTACTGTAAAAGGTGTAAAAGGCACAAATTATACTAAAACATCTGCCATCCTCACCATTTAAAGGGCATTGAAAACACCTATTATATTAAAACATATGCATTCTTGCCATATAATTTCAACTGGAGGCCAAAGGCCAAGGTTGGTTCTACAGTTTGTTTCATCTTTCATGCACCAAAGTACGGGTAATGTTAACTCTACTGGTTTGCTTCTCTCGCAGACCCTGGTACTGACACCGTTCACACAATAAAGTACGGGTAATGTTAACTCTACTGGTTGCTCCTTGCAGACCCTGGTACTGTCTGTCATCGCCGGCACCTGCACCAGTCAAGAGGACGACTGGGGGCATGGGTAAGTCGTGGGAACCGGCCCCTTGTAGTGATTACCAGTTCTGTCAGTACATATCTCCCTCTCTCGCTCATGACTCCGGCCCTTGTAACTGTATGTCGTCACCCTCCCTTTCGGCCCCTTCCGTTGATGTGCCTGTGACATCTCCCTACGTATGCGTGTTCTGGATGCTTCTACCCCCTTCCATATGACGCGTTGTAAGACTAGGGGATGAAGTCATTATGACATCATCCTGGGATCATCGTAGTAGGACTCGCTTTGTATTTAAGGACGACTTCAGTGTCTTGGGACACTAAGTCAAGTCTCGGCTCCTCGTCTCAGAATATACTCGCTATCGCCTCATCTCCCAGGAGTGCAGCGTGGATACTGCTCCTGCTTGTTCACATAGTTGCATAAACACCTCCATTACTTGAGTCTAAGTGTCGCACCCTACGCCAGTGACACTGTCACCATTCACGCACCAAAGTACGGGTAATGTTAACTCTACTGGTTTGCTCCTTGCAGACCCTGGTACTGTCACCGTTCACACACCAAAGTACGGGTAATGTTAACTCTTCGCAGACCCTGGTACTGACACCATTCATGCACCAAAGTATGGGTAATGTTAACTCTACTGGTTTTCTCCTCGCAGACCCTGGTACTGACACCATTTACACAGCAGACCCTGGTACTGTCACCATTCACACACCAAAGTACGGGTAATGTTAACTCTTCGCAGACCCTGGTACTGACACCGTTCACGCACCAAAGTATGGGTAATGTTAACTCTATTGGTTTTCTCCTCACAGACCCTGGTACTGACACCATTTACACAGCAGACCCTGGTACTGTCACCGTTCACACACCAAAGTACGGGTAATGTTAACTCTACTGGTTTGCTCCTCACAGACCCTGGTACTGACACCGTCCACGCACCAAAGTACGGGTAATGTTAACTCTACTGGTTTGCTCCTCACAAACCCTGGTACTGGCCAGCACCATTCACACACCAAAGTACGGGTAATGTCAACTCCTCTATGCCTGTGTTTTTTAATAAGCCTTTAGTCTCTTATTGGAACTATATATTTGAGAAATACAGAAACACAAGTTACACAAACACTAAGTTACTAGAAAGGAGGGGGAGGACTTGAGCCATGTTGTTTGTCCCAATCCTGAAGAAAGTCTAAAAGTGCCTGGATACCTTTTGCCTCACCAAGTTCTAGCATCTTTTTTACCTCTGTAGCCTCCTTATACTTTTCAACAAGATCAGCTCCTGTTCTTGCACGATTATATGAGCTACTGCTCAGTCTGAGGGCTTCTTGGACTTGTGCGTGCTTTATTTTTACCCTCTGCATGCCTTGAGGTCCCTATTGTTTTGAATAGTTGTTTATATTAGCTGTGGTTAAAAACTAGCAAGTTGCAATACGAACCGGGATATCAAAAAATTTCCCAACATACTGGTACATAAAAGTACGAACAAACCTCCACTTCTGTACAATTTCTGCATTCTGGTTTTTCTTCCCCCGTGATTCTAACAGAATGATGCCGTGCTCTGGTTGGCTTGAGGCCTGACATTCAAGCCACGCAACAACCCGCCCATTCAAAGCACAAGTAGCATCCTTCTTCAAGTTAAGATCCTCAGCAGTGTGGACCTCACTTGCCATGCGCCGGTGACGCTTTGCTGGTGGTTGGAGGGTGCCATTTAATGGTCGCTTAAGGGGCATAAACACCTAAGAGATTTAAATAAGGACTAAAGGCACACACTGGATTATCAACAAATATTTCAATCTTAAGATTTTCATTTTCATCTGAGCCCAAGACAATAAATGGGTCTTGACTGATGTTGGCGCCATCCTGATCTGCCTCCTTGCTGAGAATGCATCGCCTGTATTCTGGCTTGGTTGGGTCTGGACACGTTAGTTTAGCAGGACCTAGTAAATTTTACATTTATTTGAAAACCATCAAAAGTGCCAAGAGTGTCAAGTGGACTTACCCGAGACGCGAATGAGGCTCTCACTATCCTGCAGTGCCCTCCAGAGCTCCTCTGCATGGACACACCACTTGCCAGCATGGTCACCCTTGATCACACCAAGCTTCATCACCTCTACCAACTTTTCTGAAGGGGTGCGGCGCTGGTCTTTGATGAAAACCTGAACCATCCTGTGTTCCTAAGTTCATTGTCAGCAAATGGGCATAAAAAACCAAAGGAGCAAATAAACACACCTGAGCTGTGCCTTCTGTGTCACTGCCCAAGCCTGGGGCACCTCTCTCACCCCCTGTTGAGCCAGGCGGCCCAGGCCTATCCATATTACTCATCTAGTAGTATTATTGTAAGCAAGTACTAGGAGAGAAATAGAAAATATGCAGACACACCAAGCCTGAGCCTTCAGCCTGATTATCATTGCCCAAACCTGCAGTGCCTTCCCCCATCCCCATTCCCGTTTGTGACGGTGAGGCCCCACCACTGCCAGTGGCAGTGGGCTCATTGGGCAACGTAAATCCAAATGAAGCATTAAGCAGGGTGGCTTTCAATACTGCATGCCTTGTCTTTGAGGCGTTGAATTTCCGCTTGGGGTCCTTAGGCCACTTGTCACGTTGCCGTTGGACCATGGCAACAAGCTGTGACCGTGTTTTGTTGAGGCTGTGAGATGCAAGTGGGTCCATATGAGCAAGAGAATGTGAGGGGGGAGCTCACAGATCATATTCAGTGTAAGGACGTTCGTCCTGTTCCATAGTGCTCCCTTCCATGTCAGACACCATGTCCGTTGAGAATATGTGTGTGCTAAGAAAGGTAGTGGTGGTAGTACTGCCAATGTGCCAATGTCAAAGCTGAAAGGCAGAGGACAGAAAGGCAATTGCCCCCTATGTTTTGCACCATCCCAGCCATCCAGACCCTACACTATATCATGTAAGCAACATAACCCACCATCGCATGCTGCTCCTTCCTAATTGGGATGTGTTCAGCCACATGGGGCTGGCAACATGCTAGGGTTAAGACTCATGCTCAAAGCTCACTTGGGAGCTCTTCTGGAGCCTGCTGGTTCAGCCCAATATGATAATAAAATGCTGGGAGGAAAATAGAAAGCAAAATGAGAGAGAAAGAAAGGGAAACGCAAGCGTGAACGGGGGAGAATTGAGGGACACAGCCCTCCTCATAATTCTAACTGAAAACCATGTACATACAAACCTATCTACTGATCTACTTGGCCCGTGCATTCTACACGTCCTACTCCTCATCCCTGTGCATTTGGGGGTATCCTGCACTGCCTGATCAGGTCCACAGTGACCGATCCTCGTGCTCCTCCTCCAAGTCCTCCTTGCACACTCACTCCTGGCTCCTGTGTCTTGACAGCTGCCCTGGGTCGTGATGTCGGCATGACTCCACATTGAGGGGGCACTCAGCTCACCTGTTGGGGTGTCTGAGATGCTCAGTCTTGCTGTGTGAGCCGACGTTGTGCTGGAAGGTCTTGGAGGTATATTGAGGGAGATTTGAGCACTTGAGACGCCGCCGCTGTGTCCAGATTTGCCGGGGCTGGGTCATATGACTCCTGCTCGATCTTCTGGCGATGTTTGGTGGTGCGGTGAGTCGTCGGAGGGGGCGCACGGTCGAGAGTCGGAGAGCGCTCGGTTGAGTGCTCACGCGTGGTGCCACGCCACCGGCCTCCCGGGCCACGGCATGCTCTTGGCCGTCCAGAGTCTGTGAGCCGTCTTGAGTGGCCGCGCACGCCTCCGCGGGACGCGAAAGTCGGCGGGCATGTCCGTCGATATCGCTGACACGCTGGGTCCGAATGGCTAAAGCCGCGCGCGAATGCGGCACTCTGGGGAGGGGTCGGAATGAGCAGTACCGTGCTCCAGGAGATGGGGGAGCCAATCCGGAACGCGAGCGGTCGTGCACGCCTCTGCACGCCACACAACCTGAGAGGAGGGGCCATTGGAGCCGGGAGCACGTCGGGGCCGGGTTGCTGAGGCCACGGACGAGTGCAGTGCGCCTGCCCTGGGCCAAAGGCACCGCCAGCCTCGAACTAGCCAGGTGTGACCAAGTGAGTCACAACCCGCAGAGTTCGAGGCGTTGGAGCCTCTGGCACATGGGCATGGTCGCCTAAGAGAGGAGGTGGGGTGGGTTGGCGGTGCAGAGGAATGGGAGGGGAGCCCGAGCACGGGTGGTCCCAGAATCACTGTAAAGGAAAGGAAAAGAAAGAAAAGTAAGAAAGAAGAAGGAAAAAAGGGTAGAGAACGCACCATGAGGGGAGCCCGAGCGTGGGTGGTCCCGGAATCGCTGTAAAGAAAAGGAAAAAGAAAGAGAAAAGAAAGAAAAAGAAGAAAAAAAGATAGACAAACGCACCATATGCGCCCTCCATGCCATCCACGCCGTTTCCAGTGACCCTAACCCGACCGGAGGGGCAGGGCAGACGAACACCGGGTGGGCGAGAGCGAAGGGAAGGGCAAGGGGAAGGGTGAAGCGGAAAAAAGGAGGGGGGGGGGAGCGTCAGCAACGCTCTTTCGGCGAGCCTAACCCTAACCCGATGGAAGGGGCAGGGGCAGAGCGGGGGCAGGTGCAAAGGGGGAGGGCGAAGAGGGCGAAGGGAAGGGATGGGATGGGATGGAATTGGGGGGGGGGGGAGCGTCGGCATCCACTGCCATCGACCCCTTCCTTGCCATCCCCGCCATCGTCACGCCCCCAGCCAGCGAGGTAACCAGGGGCGAGACCCCGGACCCGATTTTGGCGCGGGGGCACGCTGACATAAGGTAACCGGGCGCGTCACCAGCGGGGTCACCCGGCTTTTTATACATAATCTCACGCAGAACTTACACTGCTCAGTATCTTTCCTCATGTGTACGCGGCGATTCACACACTTGCTATCGTGGATTCCAGGGCTCTTGATGAAGAACGAGAACGCAACGATGAGAGCCGTCGTGCGTCGTGCGTCGTGCCAGCTTCGAGTGAGTGCACCGCCTTACTGCGGTCTTCGTCTTCTGACCATGACTTGCGGTGTCAGTTAATGTGCCTCTACGCTTAACTATCTGACTGGCGTCACAGGCCCCACAGCATGTGTGAGGGATATGTGGGGCCTCGTGGCAGGGTAAAGTTTCCCTGACGTCGCTGATGACGCCAGCTTGGGCGTCCGATAGATTTTCCTTATCCTGGCTGGGCATCGGCTCCTCTAGCCCCGTTTGAATATATGGCATGTCTCTGTGGTCCGGAGGTGATGGGTAAACTAACTTGGAGCATGCGTGTATTACAATCAGACAACATATTCGGCTTACGTAAATATGTGGGGGAAGCGGGAACGAAATTTGGGAACGAAAAGAGCGCACGGAACATGGACAGGGGTCAGCGGACGGAACCCAAACAACGGCACAGGGCACATAAGAGCAGATGAACACAAAAGTAATTCGCGATGACTGAATCGATCAAGTCGTGCGACACGTAGCCTCACCGACCGCTGCCACATCAGTAGGCGGTCCGCACCCCTCTTCGACGGAATCTTCTGCCTCCAGTGCGCGTACTAGTGCGCGTGCGGCGTCTACCGCAGCAGCGACAGCATAGAATGTCGGTAATAACGTCGAAAATCGCCACAATTACCTGCGATAGCAGATACGGATGAGATACTGAGGACCTGTCCACAACAGTTACGCACCGCAACGATAGCGCCTATAATCGTTTCAAGGACAGTGGCAATTGCAGAGATGATAGAATTGAGGCCATAACCGATGGCAGAGACAATGGAACCCTGAGAAAACGGGAAATCCCATGAGAATATAGCATCAGCACGAGTTCATTGCATTGATAACTCACCATTGCGAATGTTTGATCGAGCGGGGGTTGATGAGCTGATAAGCTGACAAACAAGAGCGGAAAATCAGGGAAGTATTCTTATGGAGCATCAAGCCGCCGGCTCTTATACTTCAGCCTAGTGGAGCGATATGACGGAGGCCGGCAATTGAATCAAACAATGGTGGAGCATAACAATGACATCACCCTAATCCACGGGACGAGTTCTGCCCGGGACCGAGAGGATTATCCGGTGAAAACGACGTCAGTCTATCGTCGAAGAAAGCCGCGTTCAAGTCATTGACAATCAGAATCAGTGCACGGCTCTTTACTGGTGTAGAGGCGTTAGCGAGAAGTAATAGACTAGACCCTCATAGAAAACGATCGTATGCACGCCACTCATATGTGAGATATGTGAGGAGGCGTGCGGGCGGGCACGCAACAAATGACGAGGCGCTAAGAATTTTCGAAGCTTTCTACTATACTCCCCAAAGCAAACGCGGCCGCCGCATTGCCATATGGTCCTCGGTAATACTGTGAGTATGAAGAAATGGCCTATTCATGAAAAGCGGGTGTTTGCGTTCGCCACCATCCCGGCAGAACCGCCAAACCTGAACTTGGTGGTTTCAGGATTCTATAAAGAGGAGACGCAATATGCCAATACAGTACCTCTGAAAGGGTACATCCGTGATGTTCCTGAAATTCATCAATTTTACGAATTTATGTCGGCTAGCTGATCAATACGGGTGGCTGGCTATAACGCGCCAACGTAGAGAAGAGCCGGAACATTCGAGCGTGGTACGACAAACATCTTCACCTGAACTAAGGAACCAAGCCTGCGGCGCATGCTTGAGATCGTCTCTGGAACATCGAGGTGAGCATGTCGGAAACCAGTGAGAAAATACCCTGGCAGATGTCCACGGGGATCATGTTGAGCCACGCTGTCGTGTCGTCTAGCAGTTTTTTTCCCTAGGGGTTATGCGGATATTGAACACATGGTGGAAGAGGTGAGGATTCGGCAACCTCCGCGGCAAGTGCCGCCTGCGAAGTTGACCTCTTCCTTGTCCCAGGAATGTCACCCTTGAGATGCACCATGGCGACTCATTGGCGTCGCGACCAGCCACTCATGAAAGATATGGCTGCAAGGGTCTAAGCTGAGTATCGCGTTCTTCCTACAGCGCGCACACCCGAATTTGCGGCCTTGCTAGTGCTCTCTCGACACCACACAAGACGCTTCTGATGAGTCAAGATCCCTCGGCGACTCCTTTTCTCGCCTTGAAGAGGCACTGTACTTTGCCGCATACACGATCCTGGGCGACATTCCATAATGCCGGCTCAGAAGGGCCCTCTGGGAGTTATTCACCATGTGGCTGGATAAATCCTTCCGAATTTATGTCCGACGCTGGTCACCGCTGAAGCCGTACTTAGAGTTATCGAGAAGGCATGAATATAACATCTTTCCTTTACAACCATCAAAGTTGTTTTTGTTAACCACGGTCTGCAAACTCCAAAGGGAATATTGGTCACAATATTCACGATATCCGTTGACGCACTATTTGTGGGGTAACGAGGGATAAATAAATATAGGGTGTCCGTACTGGGTTCCAACGCTCGAAACATCTCTTCTCTCGGAGTCGTTTTAAACTGATGTTAATAAGTCCTTTCTTTGAGGAGATGGCTTCCTATCCATACTTCACGGTTAATGGAATTCCGTCTTTCGCTCATCCCATGCCAAGTAAGTGATGGAACTTGGATGCTTTTTCTTAGATCTCTTTGATTCGGACTGACTTCGGTTTACGCTGACATTCTAGGCTAAACATGTGCTTTCATGCTCAAGCCTGAGGGGAAGCGTGCGCGACTCCGAGCGTGCGCATCACATGAACCCTCACAGTTCGGAGGCTACTACCTACTAGCTTCTCCTTGAGTCGGAACACGCGATCATCGCTCTTGCTTTCGACCATGCCTGCGCTTACGTGGTTACCAAGAGGGTCAGTATTCTCCAGGTTCGGCTCGGCCCGCCATGTATGGACGTAACAGCTATTCTCCGAGTCGACAACCACCTGGCGCCAAGGAGGACTTGGCTAGGACTCCTAGGAGGATGACGCAGCATACCAAGTAAGGTGCCGCGCCTTGAGGCAGCGCCTGACGTTGAAATGCTTAGGGACCTTAATGTAACTGAGCAGAGCAGGAATGGATAATTGATCGATTTCTTCATGTCAAGAAAGTGTGTGGGCTATCTGCTAAGGCAGCTAAGCCAAGTTAGAGGCTCAGCCCAGAGCTTTGGGACATGGTCAAGGAATATGGCATTTTTGCATGCCTCATTGTAATTATATATTTGTAGTATCCTTTTTAGTAGTGTTGAAGACTAAGTGCTAGATGGCAGGAGATTTACTCTATCTAGCATGCTGAAGCCTGGCCTGGAGTAAGGCAAAATGTGAATTGTGCATGTTGCAAACAAGACCATAGTGCCATTGAGGACACTTTTCGATCTCAGGAAATAAAATAGATACAAATCTAAAAATATTTATGCAGGTAGATTGTGTCAGAATCCAGGGGGTCCTCTGCCAACTCTAAGTGATCTGAGCGCCTGTTTTTAAGTTATTTGACTTGCTTGGCTTGGCACTTTACGACTACTAGCTAGTCAAATAACTCAGGGATGGCTACTCAAATAGCTTAGAGTTTGCAGAGGACCCCTTGGCTTCTAACATAATCTACCTACCCAAATATTTTCATATTTTTAGCTATTTTATTTCTCAAGATCACAGCCATTCCATTGATAAGCACCACGTGCCAGTGCCATATCAGCCAAGCTAACATGTGTCACCGTGGTCATACAGTATTATCAAATTGTTTGGGATCTTCTGGGTGGCTGTGGAAGAGAGGTAAAAAACCTATTACATTTAATTTTGGCTGCTATGATCAACAGCTGCCGTGATCAATTGTGATAATTGTTATGTAATAAATTCTGCCAGATCAGGCAGGCCTGCTCCCACGGCCTTCCACCATTGTGAGTGGTCCCTTTCACAACCTCAGCCTTTGGCCTCTGGTTGGAATTATGGGCTGATGGTGACATGGTGTGCATAGGGTCTATCCTTACCCATGCTGTGGGAATTCTCACCTTGTAGTACATCATTAATTTTACAGTAATTACAGTAATTATATTTCACCTCTCGGGACCACCAGTATCACTTTTGGCAAAGTAATTGAGCTTCCCCGGAAATGAGGCGGCATCAGCCGCATCGCTGGATGCCACGGAACCACCCATGTGTTGCCAGTGGGAAAGGTTTCACAATGCGGAGTCCAAGCACGCCTCATGGTAAACGCCTCCGACATGTTATGTAAGTAACACAGTTGCCATTGGGCGTCGTCGTCGCTATCACAAGGTTGATCATTACGATACGTGGCATTATCAGACGCTGTGGAGCGATTTGTTGGCTGACAAGGGGTAAACAACCTGTTAGAAGCGGCGTCTTGCTTCGGGTTGGCATGGAAGTTTATAGTAGTGAGGATATCTCCACACAAGTCTCCACATGCGGGCCCCAGCGCAGGAGTCTTCTCGAGAACGCAAGCAAAAACCGGAAGATGTACGAGAATACCACTGTCAGTCGTTCCCTTTGTTTTATTTTATACTATGTAACGCATCTCATCGGTGATAAGTGATTGTCTTACTGTAAATACCTAACCCTAGTCGGCACATCTTACCGCCCATGTCCGATTCATTGGCGACGAAGGCTTGGGTGGTCTAACTCGATTCGGCCAGATCAATGTGGTCGTGGTCGGGCGCCCCGCAGTCCCATGTTCTGTGCCTTGCTAACCTACCAAGCCCTTGGGGACTTGTTCAGATCACGAGCCACAAGGACCACGGCAACCCCGTTCAGATTACAGTATTCGACCTGACAGCTGCATGTAGATAAATCGGAGGTGAGCTAAGCTTTGCCGTCATCCTGTAAGGACGTCCAGGGGTAACGTGCAATACCAAAGTACCAAGACCGTGAAAGCTGACACTAGCATGCCAGTGTGACCAACCATATGGTATCGAAGATGACAATTACGGCGTATATCTTACAAATGGTCTTCAGAGATCACAGAGAACCAATTTCAAAATAGATTGATCACCGTCTGAGACCATACTACGAACGCATTTGAATTAGCTGCCAGACTTCCTGCGTCGCGGGTAGTCAAGAGACTGGGGCCTCTATCCTATCGTATATACATGAATAGTTAATTCATCACGATCGTGCTGTAGGAGTGAACCATCAGGTCATCGCAAGGTAAGATAATGTCTAGCTAGAGTGACTTACTCCATTCAAGAACACCACCCTCTCCTTATCAATCATCGCATCGTCCGCAAACGTGCCATCATTCTTCGTGAGCGAAGTTTCACTGTACGGTAATGCGCTTTCGATGTCGCACGCGAACACGCTGCCGGCATCCAGGGTACTACTTCTCAGCCCGAGGCTACTAGTACCTGCGGCGCGCACGCGATGCGGGCAGAAGTCCCGGATGGCCCCGCATTTGAACCAGCGCTGTCCCGCCACCACGGACGACGAGCCGCCGTGCCCGTCGAAGCAACGTGTGGCGGGCGGGCCCCAGGCATCCCACGGTACTGGGTGGCCGGATCCACGCGAGGCATAAGACAGAAGGGTACGCGCGTGCACGGCTAGGGTGTACGTTCGCGTGTCCACGAACGCCGAGCCCCTTATTTTGGCGGTCAGGGTGATGAGCACGAGGGCTGAGGTTGGCGATGGGCTGAATGGATGTCGTGGAGGTTGGCGCGTCGGTCGCTGAGTGGTTGAAGGGCTGGGGTTGCTCTCGGTCTTCAGGAAAGCGGAGGAGAGTCGGGCGTATGGTACGAGAGAAGGGAGATCCAGAAGGCGAATGTTTGCAGAGACGGTGTCGACGAGGGGTCAATTCGGCAGAGTTCGATGGCGTTCTCGGGGCCTCGAATGAGAGCCAAGACGTCGTCAGACAGGACGAGGAAGTCCGTGAGATAAGTTCGTGTCAGGTGCTGCAAAGCTTGGGAGTAACGTCAGCCTGATCCTCAAATAAAAAACGTCTACTAACTATTGTGACATGCCCCTTCTGCCAGTCAACCAGGAGGAGCACGTCTATGCCGGTACCTTCGGGAGGTAGCCCTACTGCCACGATGATGTAGGACCCCATCATTGACATATGCGCCTAAGTCCAATAAAGTAAGCCTCCTTGTAGGCAACGCGATATCCATGAAGGTCGTGATGCCAATGGATGAGGCGAGCCATCATGGAACTCCATAGTCGTAGTTGAAATGTGGCAAATTCTCTGCCACTGCACCTGCCGTTATAACAATGAGAAACTCTACTCGAGACTGCGCTGGGACCAGGCTTACCCCATAAAGATGGCCAACAAATCCTGCTGATCAGTGTCGAGTGTGAAAGCGAGGGGCACCAGTTTCTCCTCAAAATGTATGTTCGTCCAGCATCACCCGGCTCTCTGAAATCAAGCCATGCATAGCCCGCAACATGTCTGTATCCGTTTCGCCCACTGAAGTCAATAGCGACCAAATAATCATCGTACAGAAGGAAATCTGTGTTGCTCTTGGATGGGTCTGTGAGAATACGCGACGGGGAGCGCAGATAAGCGCCAGGCTGACGCCACGCCTCAGACCAGCGCTCAAGGGACTCAAGGCGGTGCGTTACAGGAGGACAGACTGGAGTGGGTCGTGAACACCAGAAAGTGCGGTACGAATGATGTATTGAAGAAGACAAGAATCCTGAATAACGGCCTTTAGTCTGCGACATGTCGTCAAGCACGAACCAAAATCAGAGACATCCAAGTCTAAGAAGACTTGTATAAGAAGCTCTGTAGGGAGGTCGAGGATGTGTGGCATTCCGATATTTGAGAAGCAATGTTCATTAGGCTCCTTGTTATTTATATGTCGGCTCAGAGGTGAGTCCTCAACGCATTTCAAGGTAATCTAGGCTACCTTCGGAGTGACTCGGAAGATCGACATCAGCGTGCCCGCGTTGCCCTGCCCGCGTTACCCTGCAAATCCATCACCATCAATTCAAATAAACACACTCAACTTGCCATCTCAATAACTTCCTGCTTGTTCTGTAATTTTCGGGTGTTGACTTTCTCCAGTCCTCCTTTCCCCATTTCATTTCCTAATCACTGCCTTCCCGAACTCACCGCGTCGTCTTGCTATACCATTTCAAAGGCGAATCGCCGCGTTTCACGGACACATATACCCATGCATCTTGTGATGGAAATCGATCGACAAGTTACTGGCGTGAAATGGTAGTTCCGGCAATCACGGAGCACATAAAGTGCTAGTGTATTGTGTCATAACAGGTGTCATAATCCTGATAAGGGCGCATCTTCATGTCTCGTTTTCCCAGCTGCATAGGGTGATCAGCAATTGGACGTATCAAGACAATATGGGACACGTCAGACAACTCACATGTTCATGAACAACTTCCACAATACACTGAACATCAAGCCTTGCGCCCCGTTGGCGATGATCCTTGTCTTCAACCCTCTACCTAACAGCCCACGTATCCCATCCGTCGCCACCACAGTACGGGCGGCATCCAAGTACCCAATACGAGTTTCATTTACCTGCCTGTACGTCTTGACAACACGCAATGAGTTCGAAATCGTGTCGGAGACGACAGACGCGACAAAGCCAATGAACGCCTGTCTCAAAAACTGCTGACCAACAGTAGTTGGTGGGGGAAGGGATTTATCTAGTTGGTTGTAAGTTCCAAACCACTACAAAAGACTATAATCAGCGGGTCGACGAATGAGTGAGAGGTGTACCCACAGGGTAATGCCCAACGAAAGTCGCAGCAGCAGTTGCCCATGCCCCGTACCATAGTGTTCCCAGTCCGTAAGTATTAATCTAAAAACGACATTAGAATTGACACCCAGGTATACAATCAAAGACTCCAGTAGGCACCCTCTTCCTAAGGATACTCCACCCACGCTTTCCTTGCGTCTGCAATGTTGTCTTGAGTGTATCGACTGGCATGAGAACCATCCGAAAGAGAGCCGCAGCAGCTGAGGCAAAGGCGGTCTGGATAAGCTTTGGGAGCGTGCGCATAAACGCATTACTTTCTAGAAGCGCAAGGATGCCAGCGTTGGCAGCCGTGTCGCCGAACCGAGCGACAGGGCCCTGCACAAGCGCGGCACCAAGCCCCTGATAGTACCGAGGGAAACCGCCGTCGGCGTAGAGGGTGTTGATGGCCTGCGTAGTGGAGGTTCCGTAGCGATATTGATAATTCATAACAGTACGTAAAGGCTGTTTCTGTCTGTCAGTGAGGATACGTGCAAACTCAAGAGCAAGGCAGACCATAAGGGTGAGGACTTGGAGCACCATGGCTGACATTGTAGATGCGACTTTAATAACGTATGACATCGGAAAGCAGTCAGCATCACCTGCAGCGCCACTTAGTCCGCCTCCGAGAGCACTCTTGAGAGCCTTCTTGAAATCGAACTACCTAGGATGTCAAACTCCGTCACGCGTGGATTCAGTATAACAGACTCACGTCAACGTCGCAGGCATCCATAAAACCTTTAATGAAGAGGACGAGCGCGAGGGTTCCCGCTGCTAACCAGACGGTATACCAAAGAACCGTCGACAGATACGTCTTTTGCTCGGGGTCTGGCTCGCTTGCATCAGCTTGGATTGGTAGCAGATCGTCATTGGTAACGGTCACGGTAACGTTTCCAGTAGTGTGTGAGCTCTCAACGCTCTGCTGTCCGGGAGGGAGCAGAGGTTGACGCTCTGGATCATCTGTCACGACGACATGGGGGGGATTTGTAAAATGTATGCGACATTTCCCAGGTCGGCAACGAAGATGATGGATGACCAAGGGAATCAGCAGTGGGCCAATCGTGCGAACGACATACCTTTTTGGGCCATTCCTCTTGTACGCGTTTTTGAGTGCAGCTTCAAAGCCTCCACTGTACCTTTAGAATGGCATCAACAAGTGGACTGCCCCCATTAGACCCCCTGTTCAAGTCAAACGCGAAACGGACCTACTCCGTCTTTGCTTCGTATCCGGATGCTGGTTTAAGAGACGAGGAGAAAAGGTGCGTCTGAGTATTCTGCTCCTTTATGCCTTCCAACGACATTCCACCAGCGCACGTTTACGTCTAGCGGTGAAAATGAATGACGAATACAAACACTACAAGCAACTACCCCCCGCCCTCGTTGCCCAGCAAGTTCCTGTCGGGCCAGCGCGTCCCAAAGAGATGCGGAAGGCTATCACAGCTGGGCCATCTTCTGAGACGACCAGGATGATAGCTTCCATCGACACGACGCCGGAACAGCGAGTGTCAACATTTACCAATGCTTCAAACTCTCGCAAGCACTCACGCTACATAAAACTACACGCACAGTCAAGCCGACATACCATGCACCATGGAAACTCGTGCGCGTTATTTCCGGGCATTTGGGTTGGGTGCGCAGCGTTGCTGTCGAGCCGGGAAACAAGTGGTTTGCAACTGGTGCTGGGGATCGCGTCATAAAGATCTGGAACCTTGCCTCGGGTGAGCTGCGGCTGTCGCTCACCGGCCATATATCCACTGTACGTGGGCTTGCGGTGTCGCCCCGCCACCCGTATCTCTTCTCTTGTGGTGAGGACAAGGTACGCCTCTTCAGAGCTCTCTCCAGCCCACCCAGCCCTTGACGTGCCCTTAGATGGTTAAATGCTGGGATCTCGAGGCTAACAAAGTTATCCGGCACTACCATGGCCATCTTTCTGGTGTCTACTCCCTCAGCCTTCACCCAACTCTCGACGTTCTTGTGACATCTGGCCGTGATGCGTCGGCGCGCGTCTGGGACATGCGGACCAAGGCGCAGATACACGTCCTTTCAGGACACACAGCCACCGTCGCGGATGTTAAATGCCAGGACTCAGATCCTCAGGTAATCACAGGTAGCATGGACTCCACTGTCCGGTGAGTAAGGGCCACTCTGGCTGACCTCGTGGGTGATCTGACGTTGGATTGCAGGCTATGGGACTTGGCTGCGGGTAAAACGATGGTGACGCTGACACACCATAAAAGTCGGTCCGCGCGCTCGCCATCCACCCCACAGAGTATTCCTTTGCTACTGGTTCGGCCGGTGGAAATAACATCAAAAAATGGAAGTGTCCCGAGGGCGCCTTTGTCTTCAACTTCGGCGGACACAACGCGATCATCAACACGTTATCTGTCAACTCTGAAGGGGTGTTTTTCTCTGGCGGTATGTATCTCCCTTTATCATTTATTGTCCGGACGCCTTGCTGAACGAGGATCCCGCCCAATAGCCGATAATGGTTCAATGACGTTCTGGGACTTTGCGACTGGGACACCATTCCAGAATATGGAAGACATACCACAACCGGGTTCACTTGAGGCGGAGTCGGGCTTATTCTGCTCAACGTTTGACATGACGGGCACGCGCTTGATTACTGGTAGTGCGGACAAGACAATCAAGGTATAGAGTCAATTTATTGTTAGATGCCGATCTTTAACGAATCTTCCTTTTACTCAGATCTACGCAGAACAGACATCATGATTGGCTTTCCGAGTTGCCTTACTTCTGTACTGCTGTACGCTATCTACGTATTCTCTCTACCGAATATCAGTCATCGGCATTTGGTTCCCTCCTCTGAGCTTGATCCGCTATTGGTCAAAAGACACCATAATTTCAAGGTTCTGTATGCGGCCATGTCACAGTCTAACCGGCAGTCTTCAGGACAAAAAGGATGGCATTTGGAATCGGTGTTGTGCCGATGTGAAATCAATCGGCTCGTCATACATCATTCAGTAGAAGTATCGACAATACAGTAGTCCGTAGGTGCATCGCCACATGACCAGTATCTTACATATTTCATTTACCCCATGAAACAACTTTCTCACCACTTCTCATGAGCAGGCCGGACTATAGCGAGAACGTCAATCTTCAGCCGAGCAGAAACGTCGACCATAAAAGCTTACGATCAAGTTCCCAGGTCCAGGCAGAGCGGTCCTGATTAGTAAGGTAGAGGTACGACTAAGAAACGCAAGTAAAGATAGTGTCGGTAGGGATGTTAGTAGGAACGGACCTTGGCGATGCTCTCGGGCGAAAGAGAGAGATCCCGGTTGGCCGCCCACTCCTCGCCCATTCGGGACGCAGTCGCATCAGTAGCTATGACTGGCATGTCGCGGATTTATATGAGAGTTCCGGAGTGTCATTTAGAATGGACATACCTCCATCAATAATCACCTATACGCGCATATGGAGGAATCGTCCGTCAATAAATATAAGGGGTAAAGAGAACGGGAATCAAAGCACAGGTACATACATGCGCCACCTGTCAAACTTGATCAGTGGGCGCGCAGGCAGTACAAGGCCAGGAGGGAGCGCATACATGGATTTTTTCTTTCCCGAATTCCTTGTTCAAGCTTTGCGAAAGCGAGCGGAGCGCAAACTTGGCGGCCGAGAAAGCCGCAGTGGTCGTGTTGCCGCGCAAAGAGGCGGTGGCGCCGGTGAAAAGGAGCGTGCCGCGCTTACCACTCTCCTCGTCGACGGACTGGGCCTGGAACGCGCTGACCGCCTCGCGCGCGAACGCGAACGCCGCCTTGACATTCGAGTCCGTCACCCGGTCGATCTCGTCCTCGGTGATCTGCAGGAAGGGCTTCCAGACGGCGAAGCCCGCGTTGAAGAGCGCCACGCGGATGTCTGAGTCCGGCCAGTGTGCGCGCACCGCGCGGAACGCGGTTTGGACTTCTTTGTAGCTGTAGTCGGATATTGGGAACGCAGCTGCCTGTGTCGGTGCGGTGAGATGAAGGGATTATTAATAATAGGACGCGGCGGGTCCGAATGGAATGACGGACGACGATCATGAATGAGTAAATGAATGAAAGGGGGATGGGTGGGGTGCGTACGTCTGTGTCCCCTGTCTTGAGCTCAGCAGCGAACTTGTGGAGGTTGGCACTCTCGCGCGAAATCAGCGCAATGTTATATCCAGCCTTGGCAAAGAGCCGTCTGATGATGTCCAGTGTGAGCGTAAACAATCATGCAACGTGACTGAGGGCAACACACGCCGAGGCACCCCCTGTACCGGAGGAGTTCCCAACACCCGCGACAACAAAGATGGCACGAGTGGACATGATAGCTGTTAAAGTCTGGTGCAATCAGCCCCCGCATTATATATCGCAGGGCGAGTGGAAAATCGCGTCATCTTGTGATTGTGCTTGTTCATCGTCTCAGTCAGCAAGCGTGAGCTTATTCCGGCGAAAGGGGCCAAGGCTGGCTAGGTTGGGATTTTCATTTGAGTGCGAAAAGGTGATTGGAGGGCGCTATTTCCCGATCGCCAGGGCTGGGCAGGTTAGAGTTGCTAGCAGGGTTCAGATAAACGTGGGAAGATTCGCCTAATTTGGCATATCTTGCCACGCGGTTTATCTGGGCCGTGTGGCATCCTCCACTCGTCGAGGCCCCCTTCTCACCACGCAGCTTCATGGCAGCCCTGGGTCATGATCTAGACGAACCTCAACCCACCACTCCGGTGCACCGATCTTCACCCAAGCCCCTCACAATCGAGAGTGTAAACCACTTACACAAGTTTATCAGTCATGTGCTCGAGGAAGAAACCGGGTTGCGTGACGCCGACAAGAACGCGTGGGTCAGCGGCATCGAAAGTGCCCTGAACGACCTCGCGAGGGAAGTAAATGCGGGGGTATGGTTGTCGGGGATACGATGCGCGAGGGTTTTGGAGCAGAAACGCAAGGACAGGTAGCGGCTGAAGCCAGGAAGCGGGAGCAGGAACGCATCGCAAAGGAGAAAGAAACGGAGGCTCGGAACAAGGCCAAGACTCGTGCGCCTGTGCCCGCTGACTCGACAAAGTCTGTTCTTGCTAAAGAGGCTGACCCCACGCTCGCCGAGGCCAAGTCAGAAATCCCGCACTCGCACGCACGCACTGGCAAGCCTCCCTCTGATGACGCCAACCGTAACCTGCGTGCGCTGCAGCAGCTTCGAATCTTGCAAAGACGTGTCGACAACCCCCTTCTGATGATCCCAAGCGTGCGCGTCATCTCCTGCTTACGGTTGTCTTACCAGACGCATCCCCGCCGCTACCCCCTCTTCCGCCGCTGCGGATGCCACTCCTTCCCAGAGGTGTACGTTCACACCCCGTGTCTACTCTCTGCCAGCTCCGGATCTGTTTGGAGACGACCCGGATGACAATTGTGAGACTGTGGTGAAAAGCACCCTATATGGTTTCAGGGAGTGGGACGGTACGTTGCGACTTTCAACTCTACCGCGCCGTCAACTGACTCCACAAAGTAAATACCCTGGACATTCATAAGGACATAGAACTCATTGGCGGCACATTCTCGCTGGGTAAAGTGCTCTCGGCTGAAGAGCATGCATCCCTAGTGCGCGTCCTCCGAGTATCTACGTATACCCTCCTCTCTCTCCTGCTGGAACAACATTTTCTCTCCAGCTCCTCTGTTGAACTCCGCTACCCTAAATTAGCCCCGCCACCAATCTCAATTCCCTCACCGACAGGCACACTTACTCACCGAAACTCATCTCCCGATGTACAAGAAGTGAGGGGGCGAAAGCGGGACCTCCTCCGTCAGGGAATTTGGTCTTTGTTTCATAAACGCTTGCACCGCTCTGTGACTGTCTACGCGTCAGAGTCTCGGGGCGTCTCACTTGATCTCCCCCGCTCTGAGCCGGATGTCCCCAGATCTCCTCGCACCTCGCTCGATGCATCCCCTACGTCGCCACTACGACCACGCCGCTTCTCTATCTTTGGTGGGGAAAATCAGACCCCTCCACCTTCCCCTGTACCACCTGAACCGTTGCCTGATCGAGCTTTCCAAAGCGCACTCCATCATATCGAGGAAGGCAAAGGCATGCTTTCCGCTTCTCCTGGCCTCGTCATCTCACCACCCCAACTTCTTGTGCGTCTTGCCGAGTCAGAAAAGGAAAATCCCGGCCGCCGTCTGACAGGTGAAGAGCGGACCGGCCTAACCAGCATTCTTGGATGGGAGGGCAAGAAGGCCGCGGGACGTGGTAACTTGATCAGTACGGCAGCCTTCCTCCGACAACAGCAACTTTCGCTCCTCTATTCCGAGCACATCTATGGTTCCGACCGAATGTCTCAGACGTCGGCGGACGGTACGTTAAACAGGCCGGTGGAAGGGGAGTCCAAAGGGCACGTATACGTGCACTGTGGGATCCCTGTACGGTGGCTCACCTATGTGTACTACGCGAGGGTAATCACGACCGGAGTCTTGGGGACATGGTCACATCGATCTGCATGCGGGCTGACGAACGATGCACACAGCCGGGTTGCAAGTCCCTCCGACGACAACACGAGCAAAGGTGGATCCACGGCGGGGTTCGCGTGGTAGCGCAGACGGAAGCTCGGGACCCTTCTGCATCGCCTGGCGTGCATTCGGAAGATATTGAGATGTGGCAGAGTTGTAAGATCTGTCAAAAATCAACAGCACAATGTAAGATGTCTGATGGCACCTAGTGAGTTGGTCTTGATTACCACGAGGTCTCACAATGGTGACCGTCTTGCCTAGTTTATTCTCATTCGCAAAATTTCTCGAATTGATGTTGTATTCACCGACTGTATATATCCTCTCTCATCCACTCTGTGCACACACGTCCCCTTCGTCATCCAGCACATCACTTCCAGCGTCGCGATTCAACTTCATACGTCACTTTTCACACAAGTCTTATCAGGTTTCCTTCACGCTTTGTTTGGTTGACGATATCTTTGATCTCCGAACGCCAAGGCTTCAGTTCACGAGAGATGAATGGGTGGAGAAACCGCCACCAGCGATGACTTCCAGTAGCATGATTGACGACACGGACAAAAAGGAGTTGAGGCAAGAGATTAAGCACTGGTGGCAAGCTGTGGCTGAGCACCTAGACAAAGTGGTCAGTACTTTTTCTTGCTTCTACTCACCGTATTGAATTTCCCGGCAGGAGGTAGAGTTCACCGACACAATAATTCCTCATCCAAACCCAAAGAGTCTTCCCCGTTTGCCCTCCGATGATGATGACTGGGAGAATCCCTCGGAGGAAAGACTCACGCCCAAAGGACTCCTCCCAGTATCCCTTCCTCCAACACCACACCACTCGGCCGAGCCTTCCTCCTCTTCGTTGGTCACCATAAGACCTACTCATTCTGGTTCTGACCCCTCCTTGGAAACCATCAACGTTTCTGATGACCTTGGTGACACCTCGTCCCTCCACCTTCTGACGAACATGCGTTTTGCATTTCAACGTGCCGAGCAGGCGCTGTACTCACAACTGCGCGACACGCCCAACTCAGCGCTGAATAACGTACGACGAGAATTTCATTCTGCAGCGCACGGCGCAAACCGGCGCCTTGCCGCGTGGGAGACAAAGCACGTGTCAAAGGATGCACGACCACGTCTCGCGGCTGACCGGGAAGCAATTCATGGACCTCATTGGTGGCACGCCGGATTTCATGCTGTTCCTGGTGGGAATGTGATTGTGCAGGAGGAAGACTGGGGTAGCATTATCGCATTCACTCTCAGGTATGTCCCCTTTTGCGTCCGTGTCTGGCAGAGACTGGACTAGTTCGCCATAGTTCGTTCGATTATCAGCGCGAGCTCGCGAACCTGATGAATCCCCGCGCATTACATGCATCTACTGTACCCTCCCAGCCGCCACAGCCACCCTCGGCACTACGCCAATACACGATGTCGTCGCTTGGTCGATCCTCTGCTTCCAGTAGTACATCATCCTTCAAGTTCTTTGGTTCATCCCACAAACCTGACCCGGACCGGGAGGACTCGGTATGGCATGAGCCAGAGCCGTATTCGGCTGTAGTTAGTCGCAAGGAACATCCGCGCGATCCGACGGCGCTGCTGTCGTTGCGTGAGGTTCTACGACACAAGGTGCCTGTGGAGAGCTCGCCGGGCGCGCAGTCATCGTCAATCACCTCCGTTTCTCGCATGGCTACCAATGGGGTACCGCCCTCCGCGTGGGCGAAGCCCGCGGTTGAAGTCAGCATGGCTGCTGTTGATGGGCATGTCACGGGTATGCCAGAAGCAGTCGTCACCGCTGGCCGGATTCTTCATGAACTGGATGGCTCGTTTTCTCCCTCGTCCAAGGGCAGTACCGATTCGGGCACGTCGGGATTCGTAGAAACGAACGTCCACCGCGGCAAGGCATCCTCTATACTCTCGCGAGTCTCGTTGGAGAGCCTCGGCGCGATTGACCACCCACATGATGTGCTGGGAGACAAGCCCATCCCGCCCACACAGCGTGCAGCTGCGGAGCGTGCGAACGCAGGGGTATTCGGTAATTCGCGCTCGCGGAGTTCGACAGTGAGCACCACGCAGGAATCGATCGAGCCAGAATCTGCGGCAAACGACAGCATCGTCCTCTCATGGACGAGCAGCCTGACAAACGCGATGCGGTACATGCTCAAGGCCGACCTTCACTCTCCGCCCACCACGCCACCGGCGAAGAACCACCACGGCCTGCTTTACGCTGACCCGCTGTCGATCGATGAGCGTCCGCACATCAAGTACGACTGGACGATCGGCAAGCGGCTCAAGTTTAGCTGCACCGTGTACTACGCGAAGCAGTTCGATGCGCTGCGGAGGCGGTGTGGCGTCGATGATGCTTTTGTGAGGAGCATGGCGAAGTGCGAACCGTGGAAGGCGCAGGGCGGGAAGAGCCGCTCGAATTTTTGGAAGACGTCGGACGACCGGTTCATCATCAAGACGTTGGTCAATGCGTGGAACGTCGCCGATTTGTGCGTAGTTTGAATATTTTTCTCCCTTTTGATGGTTAACTGACTGAACTAAATCGCGCGGAAAAGGCAAGTTCTCATCGATCTGGCACCCTCCTATTTCCTGCACATGGACTCAACCGCGAATCGAGCATCAATACTCGCGAAACTGCTCGGCTTTTATACTGTTGAAATACGCAACTTGGACGCCGGGACTGTGCAGGCAAAGCGGATCTTCTTGTCATGGAGAACTTGTTCTACAGCCAAAAGCCTACGAAAACGTTCGACCTCAAAGGTATCCAAGGCCGGAAGGTGAAGGCCAGTTCAAACTCTTCCGCATCGAAAACGCTGTTTGATAGCGAGTGGATAGAAGGCCTGTTTGACGTTCCTCTTGTGTCTCTTCTTGGGCTGACGGCATTCGACTGACTACAGGCCAGCAACGCGCTCTCACACTAGTAAACCCCATTTCCAAGGCGATCTTCCAGGAAGCCGCGAAAGCGGATTGTGATTTTCTTTCAAGGAGCAATATAATGGACTACTCGTACGATATCGCGTTCCCTCGTCCATCTCCCTCCTCCTCCTCCTCCTCTTTCACTCACTCAGGTTTTTCCAGGCTGCTGCTCGGCATTGACGACGAGAGAAAGCAGATTCATTGCGGCCTTGTGGACACGATCGGCAGCTACACGTTTGCGAAGACTCTCGAGTACAAGGCGAAGGGACTTTCAGGGAAAGAAGGGAAGAAGAATATTACCGTTGTCCCTCCTCACGAGTACCAGGAGCGTTTTGTGTCTGCGTTGGATAGCTATTTCTTGGCGTGTCCAGGTGCGTGCCATGGTCTGCTCTTGCGGGCTTTATTTGATCTTTGTTTTTAGATAAATGGACTAAACCGGTCGATGAAACGAAGTTGATACATGATCCGGCGTTCTTACCTAGCGTTCTTTGACACCATTCATCATCCCCTGATCCCCGCGTTTGACTGACGCTCAGCCAAAGGGGGTAAGAACTGGAGCAGTAGCACTGCGTTGTATGCATAAGCATGGGCTGGATGTCCCTCTTGACTCTCGACACTGATGTGGTGATACTACACGTTTGTTTTTGCATGTTCCATATACAATACACTTTTCCATCACGTAGTCACGTGCCAAGTCCACTGAGTCGCTGACAAACCATCTTGGAGACCACCGCGTTGTGTAAGACGCGGTGGTAACTTCGCGACGTCGGCGGCGCCCGTCTCGTTATCATCATTCACCATGTAGAATCTTCTCAGGGTTCGGCGACTTCACCATAAACTTCTCCTCTTGCTCGTCTCAGCTAGATCTCGAAGAGTCAGCACTACGAAACGCTCGATGGTTAGGCTCCTTAGAAGAAATTCAGAGAGCTGGAGACTGAAAATCGCGATACGCATCGAAACTAGAACTCGAGAAGTGTGGTTCATTAACGACATAGCGCCATGTTACCCCTGAGCAATCGCATGGCGGGCTTATTTCAACCTTTTGAGAGAGTATTGTCTCCGAAGTCTATTACTAGTCTATTGGCCCGCAATGTCCCCGCATCGTCATGGCTTCCTATGCTACGCGCCCTTCTTGAGTTCGGACGGCCTCGTAGCCACCATATCGCTGGACCGAAAACAAATCCTTCGTTGCTTGGTATCTGTACTTGACTTGAACTATTGGGCTTCCTTGGGCTTACAGTATCAGGTTCCTCGTCGGGCGCCAGTTCGTTACTGTAGCATGTGGAAGTCTTCGCGCTCTCTCACAGTTTGAACGGTCATCACGGTATGGTTATTGTCATCATCACTTTAATCATTTTCCGTCGCTGAACCCTCCCTACTCATTCAGGAACTAACATATGTATTGCTCCTCCGTTGCTATAGTCCGGCGGCCGTCTTCCATGATGCCTTAATCGTCGTTCTGCTATAAAAGCACACTCTTGGCCTTTTCATCAGGTCGTCCAACAATCCCCCCCGACCCACCCGCGATGAAAGGAACAAGCACTGTTTTCCTCGCTGTCCTCGCCACAGCCCTCGTCGCGGTTGCCAAGCCCTCCATTCTGTCATCGCAGGTCTCTCAGGCAATCAAGATCAGATTTGCATGCGCGGTCGGGATAGACCCGTCAGTATCTCGTCGCAGTGTCAATCCAGTTGCACAACCATCATAAAAAAACTCGACGTGCGTCGATTCTCTCTCTCTCTCTCTGTTTTCAGCCTGCAGTTTTCGCTCTGGGAAGTTGCTGGCTTAGTCTGGTGTAATGACTAACGTGTAACTTTTGTAGGCTGCACGAGTGCAGCGTGCGAGTGTACGCAGGCGAACTTTGCCGCTCTTGGGGTTTGCATTAATTGCCTCATTGCTATCGGACCGAGTTTCTCCGACGAAGTCATTTCGCCTGGTTCAACCTACGTGGATAGTTGAGTTCATCCCTTCTCTATGCACCGACCCGCGTCTTGCCTCCTTTCTATTTCACGGGACTATGCTGACAATTTCGTTGTATCGGTGTATTGTGTCACGTACAGCCTTCAGTCTGGCTGCGCTGCATCAGGATCGAGCTTGAGATTTCCTGTTACGGCACGCCGACGGGTACCGCGTCGACGGGTGACCCGCTCTCGATGTTCGAGGCGCCGACTCCCACCTCTGGAGCGACGGCAGCCGTGACCTACGCGCTGCCACCCTTGATTCCAACGCAGGCCGAGATCAACACCAAAATCGGAAGCGCCATCGGGCTGAACGCTTTAGAGCCCTTGGCACGAGCATTGTGGTTGCCACGGCTGCCACGATCGTTATGCTCGGTGTATCGTCTCTTTGATTTTGTCATAACCCGCAGCGACCGAATCGATTCGCTCGCATCCAGGGATACTGTACGGGCCCTCTTATGAACGCAGAATGTAGCTTTACTGTGGGAAAACATACCCTGTCTTGTAGACGTATATCCATCTCCCTTGATATCAATTTGAAACTTGGTGCTGGCGGTGTGCTACGTTTAGACATTGCGGTACCGTGGCATGAGTTTCTATTGTCACCCGATCATGTCTGGTTAGATGAAAGCCTTACTGACTGACGGCAACCAACCGTCTGAGGCTTGGGAACGTTCATCAATCGGTTGAAGCATCTCTAAGAAGCAGAGAATGTTCGCGGGATGTCCGCTCTGGAGAAAAGCGGAAGTCTAATCCAGTTCCTCCGGGACCGATAAATGGGAAAACCTTGAAGACTCGCGGTGAAGATGGCATCGGCATCATCCTTGGTCTCTGCGCGCACGAGATGACACATACAGTATAACAAGCTCATAGGACGTAACAAAACCAGAGTAGAACTTACGCTCGGGAAAGGGACGAATCGCCTGCGAAAATATTTTACTCTACATGTACTCTTATGGTCGACGTCGTGCCTGTCGTCCCACACGTGTGACCTCCAAGGCTCCAAGCTCCAACACGTGCTCCTCCAAGTCCTCTCACTCTTTCGAGTCTTTTCTTTTGGTTTGACCTTAGATTGTTTGACTTTTTGTCTTTACCACTCTGTTTCGGAATTTGGACTTTATATCATATTCACATAAGACTGCGGAGCCGGAATCGTTAGTACAGCATAGTATGCATGATGGGATGTGCACATCCCCCAGCCGAAGTGTGGGGGAGGCGCGGCTATTTCGGTGATGGCGGCCCAGCCCGGTCCCGGCCGCCCAAAAGAGGAAACCGTAAAATAGAGCGATGCGACCGTTTCCCCATTAGTTCAAGTTTAACTGTAGGTTTTACTGTTACTGGCGGGAAATCGCGCGTACGCACGAAATTGCGCGCTTACACTGACGCGCGTCCCTCCCACAACGGCGTTCTCTCACCTAATATCACGGAACCACTCCAGCACATGGCCTCTGTGCGCTAAACACGCTTCTTTCAGCGTTTGCGTGGCGAGATAGTGGGCATTGGTTAGTTTTCTGCCTGATGATGAACTTCGAGGGCCTCTCACGGACATGGATCCGCTCCGAGTCTAAATGACTTGGCGATGTTATGGTGGATGCGTCGGCCGTCATTATCGATCTGTACAGTACAGGTTCACACCCGGAAACACCGTTTGGCAGAATCGCCATGCATCGCCACCCGCTATTCTCGGCTACCGTGAGGCGCTGCGATTTGAATGTCCATTCACCTTTGTCACCTTTTCTATACTGTATTGCGTGGCTAATTGTTAAATTGACAAACAGATGGGATTTTTCCGTTGTTATATTCCAAGGCCAAACAAATACAGCAACATGCACATCAGGCATGTCAGCGGGATGACCCAGGGCCTAGGGAAGTGGCAGTAGCTTGCCCTGTCAAGCGGCGCATTTGATGAAATAATGCAAGGCGCTCCCTCTCAGACCCTCTACAGTATACTGTATGATATTTACCGTATACGAACTCGGTTGCGAAAAAATGGTCAGTTATCTGTTCCAACTCCGCCACGGCGCAAAGTTTAACGTCCAAAGAGGAGAAAGGTGCCTGGGACTTGACGCACCTGACGTTTACTGTTGAGGCGGTGTTCGAACAGCCTAGGTCGGTGTCGTGAATTTTGCGCGGGCGATCGAGGGTGCCTCTATTATGCCCGGCTAATGAGAAGTCTTATTAAGAGGCTTCGACGGACCCGTCCATCAATCGATCCCTTTGTACCCTCTAGTCCCACCACCCGCAAGGCTGCCGGACACAAAAATGACACTCCTCGCTACACCACTCGCATTCTTAGTCTTCTTTTCTGGCTTTGCAGTCGCCCAGATTAGTAACATTAGTTCTCCGAATTGTGCATCGACGTGGTCATGGGTATGCATATTGTCATTTCCATCATCTGACCTGATGACCTTTTCGTCCAGTCATTCAATTCCCTCAACCAAGATCCGTGTAGGGTCGCAGCGACCATGTTGGGGACATGCAATGGGGGCTGTGAGTCGTTTGCTTGTTTGTTTTGCCTTGCCTTGGCGAGCCTTATGGTCTTTTGCAGCGTTCACAATCTTGCCACTGCAGCCGGGATTTTCGTACTTCGGCCCAAGTGGTGTTGACGACTCCAACTTGTGCAAGTGCAGCACCGTCGGATATTCGCTCCTAACTGCCTGTGGCGGATGCCAGGGAGGAGCTCCGGTCACGTACGATTCTTGTTGTTATCTATTCAACTTCCGGGTCTTATGTATCTGCATCTAGCTGGTCGGAATTTTCGTTCAACTGCACGAAGACTTTGCCCCCCTCTCAGTGAGTTTCTGTCGTGGCGGAGAATCTGTTTGGTTTGACATTGACGCTGGTCCGCAGGTTCCCCAACCCTGTCCCCACAGATACACGTCTCCCCCGTTGGGCTCTCCTCGACGTCACAGTTCGTTGCTAAGCTTTCTTCTCGCGATGATGCACTCACAGCACAATCCAGAATGATAACTTATGGGACTTCAACAAATCTTATGTCACTGGTGGTGGGAATTCTCTCCCTTGTCTTTTTCCCACGTTATTGTCTCACACACGCGTCTTACTTTTATAGACAAACCTGAGGTTCTTCCTGGCCAGGTACCCGGAGCCCCAAGCTCCTCAAGCTCCTCTGTCCGTGGCAGTTCTACCTCAACTACCGCCACGCATGCACCTGTACCCACAGGGGGGCATAGTTCACACGGGGGTGCCATCGCTGGCGGCGTCGTCGGTGGTGTAGCAGTAATCTCCCTCCTTGTTGCCGGGTTGGTCTTCTATCAGCGGCGGCGTCGTTCACTGGAATCGTCGTCTGCCGTGCCCCTGTACCCAGGCGACGGTTCATTCAACGCACCCTCGCCCATGGATCAACTTCCGCGGCCAATGTCGGATCAGGGGACACTTGCCTCGTCTTTTCCCGAGTCGGCCTCTCTGATGAAGCCCTATGTACGTGTTTTTGTGGCCCCCGGTTCCACTTGTATGTGCTCAATGCTGTTTCAACCCCCAGAACCCCGACGACCCATCTACGTACCCCGCGTTCCCAATAACTCCGAATTCGTCGTACATGCCTTCTCAGGGATCGTCCAACAGAAATCTATACACCGTTGCCACCCCGCCGATCCCTCAACCACAAGGATATCACGGCCTGCCCACTGTCTGATCTTACCCCGTCGAAGTCTGATGATCGCAATATTCTGAAAGAGACAGTACTTCTGAGTTTGCATTCTGTCGTTCGTTATTTTCACGGTTGTGGTTGCAATTACGTTTCTTTTATCTTTTTTAGAGTACGGTAGCGACAGAGGCCGCCAGCCAGGACAGAACAATTCACGACTTAAGTGATGTACTACTGTGGTTAACTGTCTACTGTAAATGTATCGCAATGTTTCCTGTAAACTTACTTTCTTGTTCTTGGCATGGGAAGTTCTATTATGTACAATACAGACTGTGTTGCGGGGCCGATTTGGCTGATGAGTGGTAGCGACCAGGGAATGTGGATGACCAGAGGCGTGGAGAAGTCAACACTGTACATGCACTGACTGGATGTCTGGCCAGCCTTGCTTCTCATTATCTCATCATTTATAACACCATTCCTGTATTCGAGTGCGACTATTGTGTGCATGGAATTGACCTCAAGCCTCAAGGGCGCCCAAAATTCGCAATTGGAAGAAGTTTTGGCAAGGGGCGGGAGCGGGTGGATCTGCCCCACGTCTGCAAAAACTCTGGTTGAATTACGTTCCGTTGCCGTCCTACTTTTGTCTGCCAATCACTTTTTTGATATTTATCGTGATTTTCCTCATCCCGGGTACTTTTTACCCAAGGCAAGGTCAATGCCTTCTGCATTGACCAGCCTCCTGACCAGCCTTGGATATCTGGATATCAGCTTTTCCAATCCCGTCAATCTCGCCCTTACCATGCTCTGGAATCTGGATAGGATGGTCCTGGGTGTGATGTCCTCGCTGAAGCACTTGCTAAGCGAGATACATACGGGTTATTATGCCAGCAGAGTTCTATAGTGACTCGGAGGTAGAATTGTTGCAACTGTCCTAGTCAGAATCCAACAAGGAATCCAAGCTAGAATCTGCTTTGGTCCTCAACGCTGCAATTCGTCTTTGGATAGCATTCCGTCTTGGCCCCAATTTACCTCCCAACACTTGAACGACGCTTCACGAGAATGCAGTCGAGATGTAGGGCTTTGCGTAGGCCTCCAGTCGGATCTCTCTTGGGATCTATAGACCACTATCGTCCGCTCCGTCCATTTTCCCACGGACTTTCTGGCCCGGTCACGGAAAACATACCCCCCACCCCTGTCTCGCCGTCGCGTGCGCACTGCGCACGCTATGTGGATAGGGGTTCTTTGGGTGCGTCGATAGGGTTCTGGAGGTGCGTGTTGGAGTGCATGAACTCGTGTCGACCGGAGCCTGGAGGGAGACGTTTGGAGACGCGAGCACGAGGTCATGCACGGAACCGCGCTTGTTTGCGTCTCACGACGGCCGTCACGTTTGCGGGCGCGCTGTGCTGTTAAACACTCTTTCTCGACCCCTGCACGCATCGGCATCAACGAGGCCTTGCGGAGTTGTGGGACCTTAACGAGAACTTTGGGCGTCAAAAAAAGTCCCTTACTGTTCGGCCCTGTCTCAACAAATACTCTCATTGGGTTGAACGAACGTGTACAGCCCTTCACGTGTTCTACTTCGATTTTCCTAGACATGCAACAAACCCAGGTCATTGCAGATTTTGTGCGGATTGTATCAAGTGCGTGGGCGTTGATGGAGGTCCAGCCCCGGGCGCCCGAAAGAGGAAACCGTTAATACAGTGTTGCCAATGCGCCGACGGAGGTCGCGTGTGCAGGGCAAAGGTCGGCGCTTACATTGTCACCGTGACACGGTCTTCCCACACTGCGCGCTCTCATGTTCAGAACATTCCAACACCATGGCATCTCATGTCCAATTGAAGCACGCCACTCTCAGCGTTCAGATGGCGAGATAGTTTCCACTGGTTAGTTTTCTGGGGTGATGGACTTGGGGCCTGCCAGTGTACAGGCTGTATTGCACATCGATGATGGCCGAGGCATCAACCTTACATAGGGACGATAGAATTGTCGGCCAAGGCATCGAGTGCGGGTTGAGGGTGAACCGGTGAAGAGCGTGAGGGGCAGGATCTCGAGGCCGGCTTTGCCGGCTTTTGGTGTCTCTGTCTTGGTATGCAGGATATGTCATTTCAGTCTTCTTTTTGTTCTGACAGTCGCCTCGATTTACGGCGGACAGGCGGGGCACATAATATTACAAAATCTACAATGGGAGTTTATCATTATAAGTCCCCCAAGTCTCAGTAATTGTTTATAACAAGGCCTTACAATGTTTCTAATTGGTGGCGTAGGGTCACCGGAGTCGTGTAAATGCATGAGGTGGGTGGTGTGGTGTCGCGCATAGTACCTCCTGATTTGGAGCGAGGTGGCCAGTAGTAGCAGGTGTGACGAGAGGGTTCAGATCAACATTCCGAGGTTGGGCAAAGGTGAGAACATAATCACAAGGAGGGAAGACGCGATTGGGAGGGTACCTCAGAAGGTCATCCTTAGAGCGGGAGGGAGTCCGAGGGACTGGAGTCTTGGAGGAGATCGTCGCAGTGTGGTTCCTCGGTCGAAAAGCCTGTACAGCAGGGCATTATTGGTGGTACATGCAGTGGGGTGGTACTGGGCAGTGCAATCGCAAAATGACCAGAGGAGGGAGAGGTGTGCGGATAGAGGCGGTAATGCAGGGTAAGTTACGCGCATTCTTGGAGGCGGAGCGGTTGGAAAGAGCCTGTTGGGGGAGCGAAACGACAAGAGCTTAAAACCAAATAAATGGTAATGCTCAGCTGGGCGGTGAGCGCTGAGCGCTGATGCTGGTGACAGCTGTGAGGGCTGAGCGCCGCAATCAGCCAATGCGATTATGCGAGAAGATCGCGCCAGCCAGTGGCGACGAAAGTCACTTTCAGACTCCGTCTAAGCGCGGCTAAATCGACCCTCATTCGATTTCAAAACCTCATCGAAAGCCAAATCGCCCGGCTTGAACATGTTCTACTTTTTGTAACTCGATTTCCTTTGGTTACTCGATTTCTCGCGATTCCTGTGTTGATGCCAAATTAGAAGCTCGGAGCCTTCGGACTAGACCGCAACTGGGACCGTAATACTAGATTCACGTTTCTGATCTTTTGGTTCTGATGATCTGTTCCCACCTTGGTTCCCACACTATTCCTGATGACCGCCGTTTTCCCAATTTCCCACCAGCCGCAAGGTTGCCAGACCGCTACGGCGCAAAGTTTAACGTCCAAAGAGGAGAAAGGTGCCCGACTAACGAGGACTCTCTTATTAAGAGGCTTCGACGGACCCGTCCATCAATCGATTCCTTTGTACCCTTTAGTCCCACCACCCGCAAGGCTGCCGGACACAAAATGACACTCCTCGCTACACCACTCGCATTCTTAGTCTTCTTTTCTGGCTTTGCAGTCGCCCAGATTAGTAACATTAGTTCTCCGAATTGTGAATCGACGTGGTCATGGGTATGCATATTGTCATTTCCATCATCTGACCTGATGACCTTTTCGTCCAGTCATTCAATTCCCTCAACCAAGATCCGTGTAGGGTCGCAGCGACCATGTTGGGGACATGCAATGGGGGCTGTGAGTCGTTTGCTTGTTTGTTTTGCCTTGCCTTGGCGAGCCTTGTCGTCTTTTGCAGCGTTCACAATCTTGCCGCTGCAGCAGGGACAATCGTACGTCGGCCCAGGTGGCGCTGACGACTCCGACTTGTGCAAATGCAGCACCGTCGGATATTCGCTCCTAAGTGCCTGTGGCGGATGCCAGGGAGGAACTTGGTTCACGTACGATTTTTGTTGTTATCTTCTCAACTTCCGGGTCTTATGTATCTGGATTTAGCTGGTCTGAATTTTCGTTCAACTGCACGAAGACTTTGCCTCCCTCTCAGTGAGTTTCTGTCGTGGCGGAGAATCTGTTTGGTCTGACATTGACGCTGGTCCGCAGGTTCCCCAACCCTGTACCCCCGGGAATACGTCTCCCCTTTTGGTCTCTCCTCAACGTCATGGTTTGTTGCTAAGCTTTCTTCTCCGATGATGTACTCACAGCACATTCTAGCATGAGAACAATTGGGACTTCAACAAATCGTATGTCGCCGGTGGTGGGAATTGTCTCCCTTGTCTCTTTCCTCTGTTACTGTCTCACACCCGCGTCTTACTTTTATAGACACTCCTGAGCTAGCTCCTGGCGCGACACCCGGTTCCTCGAGCCACTTAAGCGCCTTTACCCCTGGTTTAAAAGCGGGGCTCATCACTTGCGACATTGTTGGTGGTATAGCGGCAATCACCCTCCTTTTTCAAGTTCTTGTTGTCGCGTTATTATTCTATCGGCGACGGCGTCGTCTACTAACATCGTCCGCTGCGCTGCCCGCGCTCGAGTCCGCTGGTGATGGCCTGAGTGCATTTGTCGCATTCAACACACCCATGCTGTCGCACATTCCTTCTCAAGCATCGTCCGGCGGCAATCCATTCACAGTTTCCCCCGTTCCTGCCTCCCAATCACATGTATAACGTGGGCTACCCACTGTCTGATCTTTCCCTTTGAAGCCACCGCAGTGCTCTGGCAGGGATAGCGTTGCTACTGTTGTTTCATTCTGTTATTCTTGGTTTTCGCGATTGTGTTTGCAAGTAGCGTTGATTACTTTTTCAAAATTTAGAGCACGGTAGCAAAGGCCGCCAGTTGGGGGCAGAACAATTGACTATTTGCGTGATGTACTACTGTGGTAACTGTACATTTCTTCATGTAGACGTTGTAGATGTACTCTCTTATTCTTGGAATAGGAGGCCCTGTTGTATACGATACTGGTTGTGTTGGTGGGAGCTTATCTAACTGATTAGTGGCACTTGAAGCTTGATGCATGATGACTGACCATGCGTGAATCAGCATTGTGCATGTGCGTGGCACCCCGCCGTCATTGGCAAATCTCCCACCAGCTCCCATCGACACGTGCTATGATCCCAGGTCGTTGCACATGTCAACGCAGATTTTATGCGGATTGTATCCAGTGCGGGGATAGCGTTGATGCCGCAGCCCGCTCAAATGAGGAAACCGTTACAGTAATAGACCGAGGGCGATCGCGTGCAGCGAGCGCTGGGCGCTTACACAGCCACACGGCCTTCCCACACCGCGCTCTCTCATGCAGATCTCATGTTCAGAACGTGTCCAAACACGTAATTCTCAGTGTTCAGATTTTCTCCACTGGTTAGTTTCTGGCCGATGATGAACTTGGACTTGTACTGCACATCGTTCATGGCCCACGCATCGACCATAACCATCAGTCGTATTCCAAGGCGCAGCAAATTTGACGAAATGAGGCGCAAAGTCTTGACTCTAGAGGGAGGTGCCTGTGGAGTGATGCTCAAGGCGACGGTGAACCGCCTCCGCGATCGAGGATGCCACCACTATTTCCAACCAACGAAGATTCTTCTATCAAGAGGCATCAATAAATCAACCCATCAATCGATTGCTATTGAGCGCCGTCCCCTGCACCCTTTAGTCCCCCCACCTGCAAGGCTGCCGGACACAAAATGTCACTCCTCGCCACACCATTCGCATTCTTGGTCTTCTTTTTTGGCTTTACCGTCGCCCAGATTGTTTCTCCGAATTGTGAATCGACGTGGGAATGGGTATGCATATTGTCATTTCCACAGTGCGTTCTTTGGCCATCACCTGACCTGATGGTCTTTTTGTCCAGTCATTCAATTCTCTAGACCAAGATCCGTGCAAGGTCGCAGCGACCATGTTGGGGACATGCTATGGGGGCGGTAGGTTGTTGTTTGTTTGTATTGCCTCGTTGGCGAGCCTTATCGTCTTGTCTCTTTTGCAGAGTTCACAATCTTGCCGCCGCAACGCCCGTACTTTGGCCCAAGTGGTGTTGACGACTCCGACTTGTGCTTGTGCAGTACCGTCGGATATTCGCTCCTAAGTGCCTGTGGCGGATGCCAGGGACAAACTTGGATCACGTGCGATTCTTGTTGTTATCTTCTCAAACTCGGGCTTATGTATCTGCATTTAGCTGGTCGCAATTTTCGTTTAACTGCACAAAGACTTTGCCTCCCTCCCAGTGAGTGTCTGTCGTGGCAGAGAATCGGTTCGGTTTGACATTGGCGCTGGTCGGCAGGTTCCCGAACCCTGTCCCCACGGGATTACGTGTCCCCCATTGGGCTCTCCTCGACGTCACAGTTCGTTTCTGAGCTTTCTTCTCGGATAATGTACCCACAGCACATTCCAGAGTGAGAATTTATGGGACTTCAACAAATCGTATCTCGCCGGTGGTGAGAATTCTCTCCTTTGTCCCACGTTATTGTCTCACACACGCGTCTTACTCTGATAGACACTCCTGAAGTTCTTCCTGGCCAGACACCCGGTATCCCAACCTCCTCAACCTCCTCCGTCCGTGGCAGTTCTACCCCAACTACCGCCACGCATGTACCTACAGGGGTGCATAGTTCAGACGCGGGGGCCATCGCAGGCGGCGTCGTCGGTGGCGTAGCAGCAATCTCTCTCCTTGTCGCCGGGTTGTTCTTCTATCGGCGGCGGCGTAGTTTACTGGCATCGTCCGTGTCCGTGTCCCCAGGCGACGGTTCATCCAACGCATTCTCGCCCATGGATCAAGTTCCACAGCCGGTGTCGGATCACGGGGCTCTTGCCTCATCTTTTCCAGACGCGACCTCTCTGATGAAGCCCTATGTACGTGTTTTTGTGCCCTCCAGTTCGACTTGTATGTGCTCAGTGCTGTTTTAACCCCTAGAACCCCGACGACCCAACTACGTTCCCCACGTTCCCAGGAACCCCCAATGCGTCGTACATGCGTTCTCATGCATCTCGCTTGACGTCCAGCAGAAATCTATACACCGTTGCCACTATGCCGACCCTTCAATCACAAGAAGATTGCGGCCGGCCCGCTGTCTGATCTTACCCCTTCGAAGTCCGATGATCGCAATATTCTGAAATTCTGTCGTTCGTTATTTTCGTGGTTGTGGCAATTGGGTTTCTTTTCTCCTTTTTAGGGCACAGTACCGACAGAGGCCATCAACCGGGACAAAACAATTCATAGCTGCGTTACTGTGGTTAACTGTCTACAGTAACTGTATCGCATTGCTTCCTGTAAACTTACTCTCGTTCTCTTGGCATGGGAAGTCCTATTATGTACAATACTAACCGTGGCGGGGCCGATCTGGCTGATTAGTGGCACCCGCGTCTCAATGTTCGAGGTATTCATCGTGAGGGTGTATATGATGGCCTTTGTCATTCTGAGGGGTTCAGGCATTTGTGGCTTCCTTCCCAGGGGTATGGACATGTGCTACTTCTGCCGTTTACAGTATGCATTTATGGGTTATTGCTGTATGCGGATTCATTCCATTTGGTAGTTGGTAGGTTTATAAATTTATGGGGCCGTCTTGGGGGCCGTGATGTTCGGGGTTCTTTTGAACGCACCTTGCCCCAGCCTAATAAGCCATGGGAATCCGTACCATGGTGTTCAAGGCACCCTCGAACATCTATACATAGTGTTGCCGCCAGTCCGGTGTCACACCGGTCTGACTCGAACACCGCTTGGTGTTGTCGACAACTCGGACTGCACCGTGAAATCGAGTTCACACCGGTGCAACTCGATTTGCGATTACTAATATTTTCCCATCACTCAAACTCCTCCAACTCCTTTGTCCGACTCCTCGACAAGAGTCGATGACGCTTCACAAGACGCTTCAGCATGACTTTGTCAATGTTTTCATATCATTGTGCTGCTGAAATATATATATACAGACACATTATTCATGCTCTGAGTGACACTCATCATTCAAGTCCTTTTCGTTTGTGCCCCTTGGAAGTTGGAAGCTTATTTGGAAGTTTGGATGGATGAATCTCGCTCGGAGTCGCAGCAGTCGCTCTTGTTCTTGACCTGGAATGGCTATCCTAGTTTCACACTTGCAAAGGAGAATGACTTTGTAATTGATCATGCAACAGAGGCGGTGGCCATACATGCAGTCACCCCATCAGTAGAGTAGTGGGATTTACGAGAGTACAAGCGAGAAGTGCTGTCATTAGACGCGCGCAAGCTCCCACGAAATCCCTCGACAAAATTAAATATTTTCATTGGCTTAGAGAGCTCATCACGTGTTCTTCTTCTGGGGTTGAGTTGCACCGGTCTGCACCGGTGTGAACTCGATTTCTCGAGTTGACCCTGTGTTGACAACTCGGACTGGACCACACCGGACCGCGGCAACACTATGACTATACACTTTTTTCGCTAGCCCACCACGTGTTCTACGTTACAGTAATGAGCCGATTAACTGCCGATTAGCCGATTATCGGTCACGAGGCTAAATGCCGTACAGGACAACAGTTGCCGCGGCGCATGGCCTTCCCACACCGCGCTCTCTCTTGCTTCGAACGCTCCAACCTCTCCCGTCCAAACACGCAATTCTCAGCATTCAGCTGGTAAGATAGCTTTTACTTTCTACTGGTTAGCCATTGACATCCCCATGTCATTGCCCATGTACTTAGAACAGATCCACGCCCGGAAACGCAGACTTGTTACTCTCCGGCTGGTATCGTCTGGGTCCCATCATCGCCTTTTTATGTTGAGTAGTTAATTGGTTTTGTGGACGAGCCAATAACATTTCTCCATCAGTCATATTCTAAGGCCAAACAAATACAGCGACATGCACATGAGGCATATCGGTGCGATGGCTCAGGGCCTAGGATGTGTCACTGGCTTGCTCAGCCAAGCGGCGAAATTAACTAAATAGGTGAATTTTGCTTCTGCGATTGAGGATTTCACCACTATTTTTTGACTAATGAAGATGTTCTTATAAAGGGGTTCAATAAATCGATTCATCAATTGATTAGTTTGAACACCGTCCCCTCTCCCCCTTTGGTCCCACCGCCCACAAGGCTCCCGGACACCTTGCCAGATACCAAATGCCACTCCTCGCTGCACCGCTCGCATTATCAGTCTTCTTTTCTGGTCTTGTGGTCGCCCAGATTTTGGCTCCGGATTGTAACTCGACGTGGGCATGGGTATGCATGTTGTCATTTCTGCGGTGCATTCTTTGGCCCTTACCTGACCTGATGGCCTTTTCATCCAGTCATACAATGAACTCGCTCAAAATCCGTGTATGATCAGAGCGTTCATGATGTCGACATGCACCGGAGGTTGTGAGTCGTTTGCTGGATTGACTTACATGACATTGGCCATTGGCGAGCCTCATCGTCTCATCTTTTCCTGCAGCGTTTACAACGTGGCCGCTGCAGCCAAGGGTTGCGTATGCTGGCCCAAATGGTACTATCGGCGCCAACCTCAAGTTGTGCATGTGCACCACCGTCGCATATTCGCTCATAAGTGCCTGCGGCGGATGCCAGGGAGGAACTTGGATCACGTACGATTCCTGTTGTTGTTATCTTCTCAACTCCCGGGACTTATCATTTATGTATCTGCATTTAGTTGGTCGGAATATTCTGCCAACTGCACAACGACTCCGCCTGCCCCCGAGTGAGTTTCTGTCCTGACAGATTTTTTTGGGTTCGACGTTGACGCTGGCACGCAGGTTCCCCAACCCTGTCCCCGAGGGAACACGTGTTCCATATTGGGCTCTTCTCGACCCCACAGTTCGTTGCTAAGCTTTCTTCTTCGATAGTGTACTCACAGCACATTCCAGAATGAGGACAATTGGGACTTCAACAAATCGTATGCCGCCCGAGGTGGGAATTTTCTCACGTGTCTCTTTCTCTCATCACGGTCTCACCCGCGTCTTACTTTTTATAGGCCCTGGGATAGGTCCTGGCGTGATGATCGGTCCTCAAGCACCTCGAATACCACAGGCACCTCCGTCTCTGCCAGTTCTACCCCGAATACCGCCACGCCTATAGTCAGGCTAGGGGGACGTGGTTCAAAAGCGGGGCTCATCACTGGCGGCATCGTCGGTGGTATAGCAGCAATGTCCCTCCTTGTTGCCGCGTTGTTATTCTACCAGCGACGGTGTCGTTCACAGGCATCGTCCGCCACGCAGTCCGCGGTCGAGTCCGTAGGTGAGTCAGGTGACAGCCTGAGTGGATACTTCGCATACAACACGCCCATGCTGTCGCAAATCCCTTCTCGAACATCGTCCCGCAGAAATCCATACACCGTTTCCCCTGTGCTTGCCCCCAACCACGTGGCCAACGCGTCCTGCCCACTGTCTGATCTTTCCCTTTGAAGCCACCGCAGTACTCTGGTAGGGATAGCATTGCTACTTGTATTTTCATTCGGTCGTTCTTTAATTTTGCGGTTGTGGTTGCAAATACCGTTGATTGCTTTTTCTGATAGTTTAGAGTAGGGTAGCCGAAGCCACCAGCCAGCTTGCAGCGACGGGTTGCGTCTTGATCTCCGTGATGTACTGTACGTACAGCAGTACGTAACTACTATTGTAACTGTACCTCGGTTCTTCATGTAAACGTTCTCTCTTATTCTTGGGATGGGGAAGCTATGTTATATACAATGCTGGTTGTGTGGCTCGGTGGTGATTTCACTGACTGCTCAGTGACATCAACCAGGGATGTCGATGACGATGACGATGCCTTAATCAAGAATGTACATGTGCTGGACCCCACCGTCCGGCTACTCCGGCATGGAGTCAATCCCACCAGCTACCGCCCATCGACACGTGCAACGTAGATTTTGTGCGGATTGTGCGTATCCCCCGGGCGAAGTGCGGGGAATTAAGAGGTTGATGATGGCCCCGGTCCAGGACGCGCAAAAAAGGAAACCGTTATTGATTCCGTTGCGCCGAGGGTGGATCGAAGGTTGGGCGACGTTGGGCGCTTACACCGCCACACGGTCGCGCTCTCTCATCAGTTTCATGTCCAGAACGCCATGTCGTCTCCTGTCCAAACACGCAACTCTCACTGTTCAGCTTGGAGAGATGGTCTCCACTGGTTAGTTTTCTGGCCGATGATGAACTCGGACTTGTACCGCACGTCGTTGATGGGCGACGCATCGACCACAACATCGTCCTTGACACTGGCATCCTCGTGTCATTGCCCGTGTACTCAGAGCGGATCCATGCCCGGAAACGCCATGTGCGGCCGCCGTTCGAGTGTCCACTCTCATCATCGCCTTTTCTATGCAATTGATTTTGATGACATTTTTCCATCAGTCATATTCCAAGGCCAAACAAATACGGCAACATGCATACCAAGAATGTCGGTGGGATGGCTCAGGGCCTAGGAAGTCGCACTGGCTTGCCCAGCCAGGCGGCATAATCGACGAAATAATCGTTCATCTGCTCCGTCTCCGCTGAGGCGCAAAGTCCCAAGAGGGGGGAGGTGCCCGTGGAGTGACGCTCAAAGCGGTGGTGAACAGCCTAGGCGAATTTTCGCCTCAATCAGGGATGCCACTGCTATTCTCGACTAACGAAGATTTTCCTATTAAGAGGCTCTAATAAATCAATCCATCAATCGATTGCTATTGACCGCCGTCCCCTGTTTAGCTCCCCCCACACACACCCGCAAGGCTGCCAGACACCCACAAATGTCACTCCTCGCTACACCACTCGCATTCTTGGTCTTCTTTTCTGGCTCTGCGCTCGCCCAGATTAGTTCTCCGAATTGTGAATCGACATGGGCATGGGTATGCATTGTCATTTTCACAGTGCGTCCTCTGGCCGTCACCTGACCTGATGGGCTTTTCGGCCAGTCATTCAATTCCCTCAACCAAGATCCGTGTGAGGTCGCAGCGAACATGTTTGGGACATGCAATGGGGGCGGTAGGTCGTTTGCTTGTTTGTTTTGCCTTGCGTTGGTGGGCCTCATTGTCTTGTCGTTTTTGCAGTGTTCAGAATTGGGCCGCTGCAGTCGGGACAATCGTACTTTGGCCCAAGTGGTGTTGACGACTCCAACTTGTGCAAGTGCAGCACCGTCGGATATTCGCTCATAAGTGCCTGTGGCGGATGCCAGGGAGGAACTTGGATCACGTACGATTCCTGTTGTTGTCCTCTTCTCAACTTTCGACTTATGTATCTGCATTTAGCTGGTCGGAATATTCGTTCAACTGCACAAAGACTCTGCCTCCCTCCCAGTGAGCTTCTGTCGTGGCAGAGAATCTGCTAAGTTTGACATTCATGCTGGTCGGCAGGTTCCCCAACCCTGTTCCCACGGGAATACGCGTCCCCCATTGGGCTCTCCTCGACGTCACAGTTCGTTGCTAACTTTTCTTCTCGGATAATGTACTCACATCACATTCCAGAATGAGAACTTATGGAACTTCAACAAATCGTATGCCGCCGGCGGTGGGAATTCTTTTCCTTGTCTCTTTCCTCCGTTCGAGTCTCACACTCGCGTCTTACTTTAATAGACTCTCCTGAGCTAGCTCCTGGTTCGACACCTGGTCCCTCGAGCCCCTCACCCCCCACAAGCCCCTCCAACTCTGGTTTAAAATCGTGGCTCATCGCTAGCGTCATTGTCGGTGTCGCAACAATCTCCTTCCTTATTGTCGCGTTGTTTTTCTATCGGCGACGGCATCGTTCGTTGACATCGTTCGCCGCGCTACCCGCGGCCGAGTCCGCAGGTGACACCCTGAGTGCATATGTCGCATTCAACCAAGCATTCAACACACCTATTCTGTCGCCGATTCCTTCTCAAGCATCGTCTCGTAGAAATCCATACACCGTTTTTCCCGTGCCTTCCCACCAACCATATAAATAACGTGCTCTGCCCACTGTCTGATCTTTCTCTTTGAAGCTACCGCAGTGCTCTGACAGGGATAGCATTGCTACTCGTTTCATTCTGTCGTTTTTTTTATTTTTGCGGTTGTGGTTGCAAGTACCGTTTGATCTCTTTTTTTAAATTTAAATTTGGAGTACGGTAGCCGAGGTCGCCAGCCAGGACAGAACAATTGACGATTTGCGTGATGTACTACTGTGGTTACAGTACAGTAACTGTACTTCGTTTCTTCATATGGATGTTCTCTCTTATTCTTGGAATTAGGAAGCCCTGTTATTCCAACCGGAGGCGAAGCCGGAGGGAGGCTTGCCCCAGGTTTTTCGCCTCCTTCTTTCTATGGGAATGACGAGCGCCGTGAGCGAAACTTACCTCACTCGTCCACCCCTGTCAGCCGCATGAAATTCAACCGTCTGTTTCGGGTTTCCCCTGTTGTCTCGTCCTCAACATGGTCAACAATAAAGGTTCTCTCATTCAAAACCTTTCCCACAACAGTGATCGCGCCCGGCAATATCAGCGTGTGTGTGCAGATGCCATCGGACCGTCTGTTGATGCCCGCCGAGAGAGACAGCGACAACAGCATCAACAGCGGCAGACTCGCTACACCGTGCGTGCGACTTCGCCGTGCACAGTCTGCACCGATCTCAAGTGTCTCTCTTCGTGTACCTGTAACTGCATTTACATACCCCTAATCATGCCTGACCGTTTAATAAACCATATTGCTTCTGGAGGTTGGACCCCGCCACGGACGTAGCGCCCTAGTTGTACTATTGTACGCTCGGTATTGCTTCCAGCGGCGTCACGTGCTCACTCGGAACTGTCCAAGGCACTGTCATTGGCCAGACATTGGTCAGGTTGCTAATAAATCACCATGGGCCATAACAATGGGCTCAGTCACCAAAGGACTTTGATCGGCTGCTACACCCGAAGGTCGAAGTTCACCTCATGCCCATCTGATTACCCTTCTCGCTCATCTGATAAGCGGCACGTGGGGCAGGCTGTGCACGGCGGGCACGTCCCCCGAGGATAGGGCACTCTATACTACTGTCATTCTCCCCTGCTACTCACTACCCATTATCTAACCTAATGGACCCTCAACAAACCCTATTGGACCTCTACCTCCAACCTTCGACTTCGAAAAAAGTCGTTTTCACGTCGTTGAAGATGACTCCAGGCCGTACCGAAACCTGGCATGGAACTAATATTTCATGCCGATTTTTTCCAAACCCACGAACAAGCTTAAATTCCTGTCCGGTTGAGAAAGTGATGCCCTTTGTTTACCTGTGTTATGCCCCATTCCACTGACTTTTATAAAAGTGTGTTGATCGCCGCCGACGATGCATTAAAGTCTGCGCTGAGCCGGACGGATATCTGAGAAGGCGAACAGGAAATTTGCAAGGCGATTTCCTGTTGAGTGATTTCGAGATGGACTTCCCTTCCAAGATCCGACGTCCGATCCAAATATCGGATGGGGGAGGCGAACAGAGTGATACGTCCAAGTCCCCTTCGACCATCCTACTCTTGAAAAGAATTTGCATGCAAAGTAAATTTATCTGTTTCTTCCCTCTAAACGCTGACGAAACCTAGCCACTGGCAATGAATGGCCGAAACTAACGAGGGTAGTCAAGTTCATCTCCTTAGCTCCCTTCCTGACGCCCACCCTATCGTCGTGAAACGTGGGTTCCACGCTATCGATGTCGCTCCCAATATCTGATTCTTGTACCAGAGGTGCTCAGTGACAGTCCAAGCCTTCAAGAGATTCTGTGGAACTTCAGCCGTTTCAAGGACAAGAAGCAACGTTTGACACTCAGCAGAACCCTCATTTCTATGCAGAACTCCCTACATCACCGGAGGCATATGGGGATAGCGTCAAAATTGACCCTACTGAGGATTTTCGGCATGCCGACGAATTCTACGTTCTCACGACAACCCGGAACCTGTATATATTATGACCGACCAGGTCTCGCGGTCTTTTGGTAACTTTGGTGCCCAAATGCTATCATTTTCAAAGGTTTGGGCGTCTTGTTTTGTTTTTCCCCTGTTCTGATGTCTTGCCAGACATCTGTGGGAGACTATGGGGGGAGCATTATCAAGGCATCTCTCACAGGCAAACTGCCAGTGTGGGTTCTGTAGGCGACTCCTGTGTCCACCGTTCCAAGAACTTCCGGAATCGTCGTGGATTGCAGCCGATCATCCACAGGGGTACCCATGGATAGCCGGGAATGTTTGATCGGCTGCCTCCCCAATGCCAATTCTGTTGATTTCGGCTTATGTGTTTGTTTTAGCGAGTGTTCCCAATAGTCCAGTACGTTGAGTGTTATCACATATTTTAACTGCATCTGCTGACATAACATAGTTTCGGTCCCCTTGCCACCGACGTCGGAGCAACCGGGTATAGCGTGGCATACAGACATATATCCATACCTCGACAATGACTCACTTCTCCAAATATTTAGTCACTATCGACTAACCACGAAGCAATTGGAATCTCCGACATATGTGGCGAAATCTCGCCCACATTTGTCGGAGATGGCGATACCTCCTATACGACTCATCGTCCCACCTGGATATGTATCTTCTTCTCACGAATGACTCTCCGTCAATAGGCACACTAAGTCATTTACCACCCCTGCCCCTGGTTATCGATTGCTCGGATAGAACTGAAACTGTGGCACGGAAAGATGAGGACCATATACATCTCGGACTCCAGCAGCATCGCCGTGTACGCCGGGTTTTCCTTCAGGCTCCGTCTTCGAGCTTGCGCATATGGCTTGAGCCGATGAACAAACTTTTTCCGAGACTGGAGGACCTTTCGCTCTTGTCCACACCGTTGAAGAGACGAACCTATGCTTCCCGAGACACTTCAGGCACCAGATCTGCGCCGTCTCTCATTACACGGCATTAGTCTTCCAAAAAGATCACATTACTCTCTTCCCCCCCTCTCAACACTTCCTTACACATATTGGAGCGTCTTTCTACATTCCTCCCGGACACTTAGTCACACAGCTCCAAGGCCTCCTCCTGCTTGAAGAACTCTCGATTGGTTATGTCTTTCCAATACCTCTTCCAAGTAGCGAGGAACAACTACCAACTTCACCTGTGAGACTGCCCGCCCTGAGGCGGCTCACATATCGGGGCATGGACGTTTATTTTGACAACCTCGTCGCTCTGATCAACGCCCCACTTCTCGAGCAACTCAGTCTCATATTTTCTTTGATCTAACCTTTTCTCTTGTGAACCTGACCGAATTCATCCATAGAACAGAAGGGTTGGATGTTCCGTTGCCCCATGTCGTTTCAACAAGGACGGTGCCTCCATATATTACGAACACAGAGTGTTGGAAACTTAGTCTCCGTGTCAATTGCGAACCCCTCGACTGGCAGATAGATTCCGCCACTCAGGTCTGCAACGCCCTTGGGAATGTCCTACCCGCTGTTGAGGAGCTCACAATCGACCTCAACGAAGATTGGATGCCATCAGATTGGGAGAATACACTTGACAGCATGGTGTGGCATGAGCTTCTGCTGCCATTCATCGGGGTGAAGAAGCTGCATATTGGCTTTTTGCTTACATTCGAACTCTCTCAAGCCCTGGATGCAGCTGCTGAAGGGCTGGTCTTGGAACTCCTGCCTGAGCTACAAAACCTTGAGGTACAACTTGAATCAACGACGCAAAAAAGTGTTCTCTGCGTTCATCGAAACTCGGGAATCCGTGGGTCGTCCCGTGCATCTATTGGCTCTGCCCATACCGCACGCAGAACCAGAAGTGCCGCCGAGATACCGAAAGCAAGCTACATCTTTAGTCTATCTCTACCGAACTTTCATCCAAGCGGAAGAACAGACTTTCCATTCATATAACGAGCTGAGAACGTAATGCCCTTCGATCATATCTACCCTACTAAACCTTGATTAACCGTTATTAAAGTGCCAGTCAAGCCGTCGACGATGCGCTGAAGTCCGCTTCAGAGGCGGGAATTGAGACTTCGACAGAGGCCGACGAGAAATTCGAACGAGCGATCGAAGTCTTGAGTGTCTATGAAAGAGGTACCATTCCAAAGAGACTGTCGCTAGAAGGATGGCAACAGAAAACCTGATGGAGTCTCCGACGATTTTGAACACGCTGAAAGAGAAATTGCGTGCAAGAAAGGTAGGTATTCAGGTGACTATTGCTTCGTCAAAGACTAATGCTGACAGTGCTGATCTCCCTAGCTCCGACTCCCTGACCCGACCATGGTGGTCGAGTTCCTTCTCCACAGGTCCCTTGTTGACCGCAATCCATCATTGTGAAACGTGAGCTAGCTCGTCGGTGTGGCTTTCGGTATTGATTTCCTGTGCCAGAGGAGCTCGGTCCACATTCGAACGTGTCGGAAGTTCTTTGGAACTTCAGCCGTCACAATCCCGAAAGGACGTTTGACTCTCAAGCAGAACCCCCAATTCTACAGAAGGCTCCCGACATTAGCAGAGGCGTACGGAGGGGAATTCCGAATGGATCCAATCCAGACTTTTCAGCATGAGACGATCAGCGTCCTCACTAATAGCTCGGGCCACGTGACTCTTGAAGCTGCAGGGCAAATACGGGTTTTGACAACGTCTGGGCCCGAACAACTACATTATATTTAAAGGTCCGTTCCCTTTATGTTTTTTCTCCCTCTCTGACACCTTGTTAGACCTCAGTGGAAAGCTTGAGGGCGAGAGTGTGGTCGGGGCAAGCATCCAGGGTATACCCAACCTACGGTGTTTTGTGCTGCGCTCTTGGCTGCGCTGGCTGTCGCCTGATACGACGTTTACACAAATAAGTTCTGCGGCGGGGGTACTAATACCGGACTGGACAGAACCGATTCACCAGATGTTACGGTCCCAGGTGACAGAATACTTATCACAGATAACCCGTCACTATGGGGCAGTCGCATCGGCACGGTGCATCTGGAAAACCCTCCCAGGCTACCGAGAGGTAACGTCGGAATATTGAAACGAAGTTTGAATTAAGGGTCATAGTTATCAATAACTGTCACTGAGTTCCGCTCGATCACGCTAATGTCGTAGGCACACGGTTAGCCGTTGATTACTGATAATTCATATAAAACACTACGCGAACATCAAGTAACTATGTTCACTAGCAAACGGATTGACATAGAAAGACTGGGAATGTTCTAGTACAGAAAAGGTGTTCCAGTCATCGGGTATGGTTGGGCCAAACCGGGGGAATAAATGTACGCTACTTGAAATGGATTCGACTGGGATGATTGCTGCACAGCGCCGGCCATTTTGTGTCAACCTGGATACCCTATACATAAGATGAATAGGGTCGGGTGTTGCTGGAAGTGGGGTGAACCATTCGATGTATGCGAGGTGGGTAGTAGGATTAATATGAACGGTGTCTGGGTTTGGAAACACGTCATAGAACGCCTTGCTTGATAACTGAAAATTACGCGGACCTGAGCGATCCGATGGCCTTAGAAGCGATTAGTTTAGTCTATGTATTGATATAAAACTTACCCCTGTTTATGCGCGCACGATCTTGTCCGTTATGGACAAGAACGGTGTCGAATCTTGATGGTACGATCCGTCCGTGCAAGTCGATTCTCGCCAGCATTGCGTTCACTGCATCCACTGTCTCTGATTTTCACAATCGGCGCTAGCCACAAACCGAATCCTATGGAAAACGGCAACTGCACGGAATGGTATTAGAGTATCCCCTGCACGAGCGCGCAAAGTTACCGCCGAGGTACCAGGATGGTTCATGTGGGCAATGAAATCTGCAAGCGCATCTGGAAGTCGATCGCACCATACTTCCTAACTAGGTCATCAAATGAAACGGCTTTAACTGTCGGTGTTGAGGCATCCTTAGATAGCCATTATGAGCTTGCAGTGCTCCAATAGGCGTCGCGAGATCTGTCTGAGTCCAAGTTTATCGTGGTCACCACCTGCTCCGCTTGATGAATGCTGCATGCCGTTGCACCTTCTCGCGACGCTCTAACCACGTTGTCATTTGCAGGTATTCTTCCTTGTGGTTTGTTGCACGGTACGCATTCTTTGTGAAGTCGATGTGAAGACGCTCCGTTTGCTCCGTGTTATAGTTGTCAGTAGTACAAATAGTAAGATTGATGACCCGTAGTGAAGCAGAGAATGGAGTTTTGGCAAGTTAAAGTCTACTCGTGTTCCAGGGCAACAAACACCGCCTTGTATCATGGAAGCGTGCAAGCGAATCCTGGAGGCGGTGTAGTGTTTCGGTGGTGTGCTTGAGAACTGCGCTAAGTATAGAAGTCAAGCAGTGCTCACACAGCCTTGACAACGCGTGATGGAGCATGTCCACAGGAAGTGGGAGATTGATGATGAGTCCAGGAGGATTGAGCACATGTTCTTGTGCTCCTGTCCGGAACACGGGAAAGCATAGTTATGCCATTCATAAAAGCCTGATGTGATGATTCGGAGGTAATGATCGGCAGCGTGCATTGATCACTACGACCCAAAGACAGTTGACTTGTTAGCCATGTGACAACGTGCTTTACAACTCCTGAAGTAATTGGTGGAGGATATCAGGGGTAATCGAAAGGAAGATGTCAGCAATGGGAGAGACTCCCAGAAAGGATGGAAGACTGGCTTGAGACCAGCTTCGCGACAGGCCTTGTGAAAACATGTACGTCCCATCTGCTAGACGATAAGTCTTCATTGCATCGCTTGTGGTGCGGGTGGAAGCTTCGGAATTCACCAATTTGCTTGCGAGAGACCAACATTTCGGGCAGCGACCATTATATGTGCATGTGACGAGGCTTGCTCAGGTAGTCACGACAAAACTGCGAAGATTGGATGGCAGCGGCGCCAGATTCCATCTGCGCTCATCATAGCGACACCGGTCTCTCCACAGGAAATGAGTGGTGCCAATAACATTGGATGCAGGAATGGAATAGATTTGCCAGAGCACGACGCCAAGCTGCTTGTAACCTTGTTCGAGATACCTTCAAGCTTTGTCGTTGGTATGTAGCCAACCAGGATTTGTGCATGGCGTGATGGCTTTCGGCGAATGTCCTTTGGGATATTTCCAATTGTAAGGTATACCGGATATGCTGTCTTCCTCGAAAGACGGTGAGTTGTGTCTTGTCAGAAGAGAGGATGACAGG